>BJBW01000332.1:7413-118500 GCA_004320125.1 Scolopax mira | reverse complement strand
TTCAGCCGACAGTCGACCAACACCCCCAGGTCCTTTTCTACCAGAAGCCAGGAAAGAAGTTTTCAGCCATATCAGGAGCCACAGCACCAACTGGAAAACCAGTCTCAGCTGTCATAGGTGGCCAGTGCCCTTCTGCAGGCATTTACACAAGCAGTGTGATGCCAGCAGTGCTGCTAAAGATCCCTACCCAGATCCTGCCACTTTGTGTCCCTTGGAGGAAGCTGTGATGGCAGGTGTCACCCCACAGCCTCCGACACCATAATCTGAACAACAGAACAACTAAGGGGGTTTGGCTTCCACTGTCCAGGAGAAAAAAAAATAAATGTTGTAATGCTCTTTGAAAAGATACACGCCACATAAACCCTCCCACCCCCAGAGGGGAAGTTTGTGAAAGTTTGGAAGTAAGAATGGAAACTGTTTTGTGGTTTAACTGGAGGAGTTGCAACCAGCAGTACAGCGATATTGCATCAAGAGAAATGACTGTAAAGAAAGGCAGCTCATTAAAAACTGAGAGAGGGGATGAAATGGAACCGTTCAAGGATAGCCAAGGCCCTGAGCTCCTTCCAGGCAGACCATCTGCTGTCTGGCCAGTGGAGGGGAAAGGACCGTGGCAAGATTGGGGAGAACATCCTCACCTGAATTAGGAAAAAGCATGGATGGACGTGCCACTTACCGTAGCTTTCACAAATGAGCTCCTTGTACTTCCTGCCAGCGTTTGCGACGAGCTGCAGCAGCTTCACAGATTCCCTTTTGTCTTCTTCGTTCAGGTGGTTCAGCCCTAGTATTTCCAGGAGAATCAAGACACCTCCGATCTCCAGAAATTCAATAATGTATCTGCGCCTGCAAGGATTGGGGGAACAAAGCCACAAGTGTCACCTGCCTTGGAGTCCTTCTTCCAGTGGGTGCCCAGGCAGTGAGCACAAGGAGGCTCTGCCTGAAGCGCAGAGAGAGATGCCCACCAGCAGCATGCTTTGCTGGCCAGCAGGTCACCAGCTCCTGTCTTGACCTGTGCCCATTTCAGGTACCAAACTACAGGCACAAAAAGCCCCGTCTCCATACTCAGGCTCTCACCATGCTTCTCCCACATTGTGTCAGTGACCCAGTGGCTCTGGGGACACGCACAAGCAGTGGATTTGTTTTTGAAAGCATTTGGAATTCCTACCACAAGCCTCACTGGGGGATACCTTGCTTACACAGCCCTCCCAAAAGACTGACAACGACTTGTTATTTTCTTATCTATTCACCCTCTCACCCTTGTGTGTCCTTCCCTGGGCGCCTCTCGCACAGTGACGTTCTAGACTCACCCACTTGCAGCCGACAGGAAGATGCCAATGGACCTGAGCAGCTTGTTGAGGCACGTGCTGTACATGTAACTGTTTGACAAAGCTAAGGAAAGATTTACAGACCATCGTGGTGTCCCCCAGGCTGCCTTTAGCAATGTGGATCTGATCTGGGTACTGTTTCTGTAAGAGAGCATGGACCTTCCTCTCACAGAGGTGCAGAGGCAGCACGCTCATCCCATCATCCCAATATGAGAAAAAAACCACTAATTCTAGTTTCCTGACAGACCTGGCTTTCTCTTCAGTTCCATTTTCAGATAGCCACTTCCTCCCCTCTGCTGGATATGGGCACCTCCATACAGTAGCTTATTTTTTAAGCAAATTTTTGGTAGAGAACTTTCCTTTCCCACTACCATACTCCTCCTCCAGCTGCCCACAGAAAAAGATACGTCATCCTGAGCCATGCTGTTAGGCGAGCCAGAAATAAACTGGCTCCCTGGGAGAACTCCAGCTCCAGCTCTGGTTCTGTCTTGCCATCATTGCTTCTAATGAAGTTGTTGAGGATGTGACTTCGAGCGACTTTGTGGGCACTATCCCATTCTTGCAAGAAAACCATGAGCTTCCTGATGGCTTCTTGCTCTTTGCCAGAAGTCATGATCTCTTCTGCCTAGAAAAAAAAAAAAAAAAAAGAGAAAGAAGTTTAAAAATGGGCTTTGAAGATAGAAAAAAGTCTAAGGAATTACCACCAGAATCACATTTAAAATCTTTGGCAAATAATATTAAAGCACTTACTGGCTAGTAATTTAATCTCGCTTCCCATTACACTAATTTCATAGATAAAAAGACTGAGGCAAGAGGAAAGTCCCTGGTATGTCTGAAGCTGCACAATGAATCTACAACAGATTTGAGATTATTTTCCAGGGCAGGTGGTTTCACTGCAGGAGCTCCCTTCTCTGCTCTGTTAATAAAGTCATTTTGATGTCACCCATTCCCCCAGCCCCGGTTTCTCGCTGGCCTCATGATTTGAGCACTGCATCTCAAATCTGACCTGCCAGAGAGTAAATAGGGTGAAATGAGAGGACAAATAGGTATGGATTTATGGGGAGTGACAGGGTCAAGGGGGCTGTAAATACCTGTTAGCACAGCAGTGCATCATGCCCTCACTCACACGATGGAGTGACAGCCATTTGGACTGGGCCCACATCCGCTCCAGGAAGATGTGCTCGGCCTTGGCACTGGGACAGGGCTTTGGGACCCTCTGGCCTGACACACATTTGCTCTTTTTCTTTCTTATCTATTTTCTATGGCATGGTTTTAAACAATCTAAGAAAACCTGAAATAATAAGAACTACAGGGAAGACAACAGAAGCTTCAGAAACATCAGTATCTTTGTACAGACACGGATGCAGAAAGGGGGACAAGGTCTCACAGACAGTTGCATTAACACAGGTCTGCTGCCCTCCAGCTGTATCAGCATGCCTGAGGTTAAGGAAGGAATTCATGCCTTGTATAATACAGTTCTTGGAATTCCTACCTAAGAAAAGCACCGTTTTAGGTTTTATTTAAAGCATGGTTTAAGCGAAAAAAAAAAAGTTAAAATTACACAACATCTTTAGATTTCAAAATAAGACGTTTCTTTCAATATAATACAAGTTGCTAAGATTACCAATTTCCTATCTACGAAGGTCTTAAGCCTTTTCTCCTAGAATCTGGGGCAAAATCCCCTATCAGTTCCAGAATATACCCAAGATACCTGCTCAAAAGTAACTTTCTATCGCTATTATCTGAAAGAGACTGAAAACAATGACCAAGAGGTGAACTTGTACTTCAGTGCCTGAAAACAAACAAACAAAAGTCTTCAAAAAGCTGGCTAAGAAAAAACATTTGAGAGTTAAGATGAGATGAAATTTCATTTGGGAATTAACGGTCTGTGCTCTGTAAGGAGTCTGTGTCCTTGGCAGGGCGTTTGCAGGATCTCCTTTGTGGGGAAGCAGCTTTAAAATAAATCCATTTTCCCAAAATAGTTGTGATTGAAAATGTTATTAGCCATAACAAATGTTAGTGCTGACAGGAGAATGGCCTGTTAGGGGCCTCTGGTGAAACAGTCAAGTGAAAGTCATATTTCACATTACTGTGAACATTTTCCTGTGATTTACAGAATATTTGTGAAACATTACTTGCAAGGCATATGATTGATATGGAGAGAACAGCTAGTGTGTAGGAAGAATCTGTATTTCACAGAGACTGTTTGCATGAAATTTACAGTCCCATAAAGTGCTCCTCTGTCCTCAACAGAGATCTAGTTAAAAGAACTTTACAGTCTGAAACATCCCAAAATTGATTCTAAATTAACGTTTCCATATTTATGCTTAAGATGCTGGTGGTGTAATGCTACCATGCTAATGGTAATTTTTATTATAAATCTGCAGTAACCCCCCACTATTCAGAAACACTAGCACTAGCCTCTGGACGTGAGGATTTTAGTGATACAGAGAGCTTGCCTATGAATCAATGAAAAAAGAAGAGTCTGAAACAATGATCACATGAGGCTTCTGAGGATGGTATCTGTCCCTGGCTGCTATAATCACAGCATCTGCTGACATAGTAGTCTTTAAGCCAACATTGCCAAGTACCCTGAAAAATGTACATGAATATTTTTTATTATGACTATTTTACATATGGGAACATACAAACACAGGGAAGTTAAATGACTTCCCTGAGTCGTTTGTCAGTGATAGTATCAGCACATAACTCCTGTTTGTTGGCTTCAAACTTTGCTCTCAACAGTGCTGAGCTGCCACCCCAGTCCATTGGACCTAATAATCAAAACAAGGCTGGGTCAGGACAGTGCTTTATTCCTGCCAAGAAAAACACAAGTGATTTAGTAACTGGCTCTGTCAATTCAGCAGTTCTTTACATACAGAGTTCTGCTAGATCATCAGATTGAGATCAAAAGGCAAACTGGTGCTGTGTAGCCTCAGTCCGAGTGTGAGGTGCCAGGGACTGACAGCCTTGGACTGACAGAAGGACAGTGTGATGGTCATTTGGTGTTACCTTTGCATCTTGCAACAGCAAGGTTGTGCCCAGCCTCAAGCAAAACTTAGAGCTTCTGTTTCCCCAGCAGGTTTCACCCTCTCCTGGCATACCTCAAGGCCCCACAACCCACCTCACAGAGAATGCACCTTCCCCAGTGTACCCCAATCTCTATCAACCCACAGTCACACTGGCCACTCTCTCTCCCAGCCCCACTGTTAACCCCAAACTCAGCTCCAGTTCCTGCACTCCTCCCACCTCCAGCTGGGCCCTGCACTGACACCTACATCCACCCCAGCCTCTATTCCCCCTAATCTCCTGCAACCTCAACACTCCCATTCCAGGTCCAACCATCCCACAAGACCTGAATCAGCCCAACCACAGGCCCTGTCCTTCCGCCCACCCCACGACTTACAGTTCCTCACATGCTCCCTGACCCCAGTGCCCACCTCAGCCTCTGTGTCCCCTGGCCTGACCCAAATACCCACCTCAGGACCAACCCTTCCGCCTCCACGCCCACCTCATTCCTCAGCCCCCTGGCCGCAAACCCCCACTCCAGGCCCTACAATTCCCCTCATTTCGACCTCCCCGGCGACAGCCTCATTCCCTCACTCCCTCTCACCTTCCCCGCGGGGGCGGATACCCCGCAGAATAACTGACACCGCAGCCGAACCAATCGCGACCCGCCTTTGCTCCCACGGCCCAATGGGTGGCCCAGTTTCCGCCCCGAGTGGGCGGGGCTTCCAGCGGGGGTCGGGTGCTAAGGGCGCGTTGCTAAGGAAGGTGGGAAAGGGAGGGGGAGTGAGGTGGAGTGGGCGCTTTCCCTTCCCATTGGCTGCGAGAGGGCCGGGGGGGCGGAGCTTCCGGTGGAGAGAGCGGAAGCGCCGGTGGGGTGTGAGGCGGGAGTGCGCGGTGATGGGGACTCACGGGCTGGAGGCGGCGGTGGTGGAGCTGGCGCCGACGGAGGCCCGCGGTGCGGGGGCGATCGGGCCTGGAGGGCCCCGAGGGTGAAGGGCGGGGCGGGAGAGCCCGAGGGACCCCAATGACAGGAGGGAGTGGGGGATTCCTGAGGGTGATTGGGGGGAGACCGGGCCTGGAGGAGCCCTCAGGGTATGGGGGGAGTGAGCCATGGAAACCCTTGCGAAGTACCAAGTGTCTGGTAGTTTCTGGAGGGCAGGGCAGGGCAGGGCAGGACGCTTCCCTTTCGCCCCTGGAGGTGGGCAGCAGCCTCCCCGGCTCCCGGGGAGGCATGAGGAGGGGGTCTCAGCCCCCTCATAGCGGCCTGCTGGCTTTGCATTAGTGGAGAGCTTTGAGGACCTGTAGGGATTGACTGAAATGGGATGGGGCAGTATTCATAGGTGACTGAGCAGTTATGTTAATACCTGCCTCACCATTACCTTTAGTCTTTATTAACCAGATAAGATGCCTTAACTTCTGAATCTGGTAGACTGAAGGGCAATTATTTTTAATCTCGTGATTTGTTTCAGAGAGCAGTACAGAGAGAGGGCGTGCGGACAGTCAGCCTGTGGTGATCCTTCTAGGATGGGCAGGCTGCCAGGACAAATACCTGGCCAAATACAGTGCAATCTACAGTCAGAAGGTGAGTAATGTATTTACATTTTCATGGCACCGTCATACAGTTCTCTGAGAAACTGCTGCTGCTTCTACATGCTGGTAAAATCGCTCTAAAGCCTCTTTCAGACTGAAGAGTCACTGGGAGTGAGTGGTGAGTTCTTTTGTCATTGAAAGCTCCTTGTCTCTTGGAGCCCAGTCAGCGTTATCTAACAGGTGCTGATGTCATCTTTGCACATGCAGTGGAGGCAAAAATACTTCCTTGGAGAAACTTTCCGCTGTTGTGTGAATCACTGGAATATTTTAAGGCTTTTAAAGTTGTGAGATTATTCAGGAGTGACATGAACTGCATTAGCTTTCCAAACAGGTGAGTGTGCAGGGAAAGATCATGCATTTACTGCTTGCTAACAGGGCACAGCACAGACTTGGTGGGGTCAGGCTGAGGACTGACAGAACATGTCAGCATCTGTTGTTCCTTTGGCTTTTCCTTTCTGTGAAGGTGATTCATCTAAATGTTTTAATCCAAATTCATTTTATCCTGTCTGTGAAACAAGCATCCTATTATAGTCATCACAGAATCACATCCTATTATAGTCAGACCTACTCACTAGGAACTCCTTGTTTTTGAATTAGAGAGGTCTGTCCGATTGCTAGTTCCTTAAGTTATGATGTTTTGCTTTCTAATGCTTTATTTTACTGGAATGACCCCAACTTGTAGTATGGGGACCTGAAGAAACTAAATTAGACTTGTTTTTTTTCTTTTATTGGTCAGTATAAAAGGATCTTTTATTTATCCAAATCTGTTTCAGTTATAGCTGGCAAAGTTTGTACATTAACAAATCTATTGTTAATAAGTAATCCAGTGCAAGACAAATGAATTGGCCTGTGTTCTCGTGAATAATTAATTAAGTGACTGTTGTGACTAAGAGATGCTGCTGATCAGATGAGGAGCATGTTAAACGGGAGCATGCCAACTTCTTAAAAAATACTTTTCTAGCAGAAACATGACAGGAATGAGAAAAGAGAAAAAAGTTTTACCTTTCAAGGTGGTATAGCAGACCTTGATTTAAGAACTTGATACCCTGCTCTTCATCTTGTACTGTTTCTGGAGCTCTGGGCAGGAGGACTCTCTTGGTGGCTTTGCCTTGTGTTTGTCAGTGTGTAACGTTGATGAGTTTAGGTGATAGAGAACATCTAAACCTACATTTATAAAGGCAGTTCCATTTTCTCTATTCAGAAACTCCTCCAAGGTTCTTTTTGCCAATCTACACATAAATGTAAGGCCTTAACTCTAAAGGCAATTACTTGGGCATTATGAGTCTCTGAACCAGTGCTCTTCCTTTGCACAACTGGAGTGTTTTATAAAGGCTTATGAAAATCATGTCAGTGTTGGTTGTGGGCGAGTCTTAGAGACAGCTGCAAACAAGGGCTACCTAAGAACAGGAAGAAGGTTCTCCTTCTTACGTTTGTTTCAGTGTCATCAACTAGATGAGCATGCCCTTCTTACCAAAATGGCTGATAGTGCAGGTTTGTGAATCAGGGAGATGTTTTTTTTTTCTTCCTGGGTGAAGACTAACACTCATAAAAGCTTGGGTGGCAGTGTCCCCAGGGGCTGTAGCAGTTTGAACAGGATTTGAAAGGATCTTAACACACCATCCAACCCAGGCCTTTGCTACTGCAGAAACCTTTTTATAATACTGTGTGCTGTTATGATTAATACAATCCTATTTGTATTGGTGCCTTGCTACTGACACTAAAGACTTTCTTCTGGCCCCGTGGTTTCTGTTGGAAACCTGTCCCAAATTTTCATGTTCTCTATACTGAAGCTTGTCTACTCTGTGTCATTTACAGCATAATGTAACTGTGTGTGTGGTCTCTTTCTGTTCTTCTTAGGGGTGCACCGTCATCCGCTACACGGCTCCGTGGGGGATGATATTCTTCTCTGAGAGCTTTGGCATCAGATCTCTCCAGACCTCAGCCAGGCAACTCTTGGACCTGCTCTTTGACTACAGCATTGAAAACAAACCAATTCTTTTTCACGTTTTCAGCAATGGTGGTGTCATGCTGTACCGTTATGTCATTGATCTGCTCCACAGTCACAAGCCATTTAAGAACCTCAAAGTAGTGGGTGCCATTTTTGATAGTGCCCCTGGCAGAAGAAACTTGAGAGGAAGCCTTCGTGCCTTGGCAACTGTCTTGACATCCACAAACGTGCTGCTGAAGTACTTCCTTTTTCTTGCTTTTGCCACTTCAGCTTTTGTGCTGCGGATCCTGCTGTACCCATTGACCCGCTTCATCCACGAGAGCCATTACGATGCCCTGCTGAAAGCGCCCTCCCGGTGGCCTGAGCTTTACCTCTATTCCCAGGCTGATGCCATCATCAAGGCCAGTGACGTTAAGCACGTGGCTGATGCCCGGCAGCAGCTCGGTGTCTCTGTGAAAACTGTGGACTTCTCAGATTCGGCTCATGTCAGCCACATGCGGGTGTATCCCACCTATTACAGCAACCTCTGTACGACCTTCCTGTCTGACTGTGTCAGGGACTCGCCTCCTTAGTGGTGTAATGGCCTCCAGTGTTTGCCTCTGCCTTGCTCAGCTTGTGTGGGAAATGTGCCTTTAAGGGGAGGAAAGTAGAGACTTCTTAGCTTTTTTTGGTTTTCATTCACCGTCTACAAGTCTGAAAGCCTCCAGGCTTTGGGCCAGCCATGCTGTAGCAGAAAGCAGACATGGATTAATTTAAAGTACTGAAGGTGAAATCTTAGCATGATTGAAGTTGATATTCTTTACCAAGGTGTCACAGATCAGAATTTCACACGGAGTGTTATTTGTTTCTTCCTGTCTCCTATTGTTCTCTGCTTTCCATGTTGTCTCCTTGTCACTGATGTCTAATGTGCATGTTCTGTTGCCTTGTACTGATTTTACAATACACCTCTTCCATGTCATAGTTGTTTTTTTCCTTTCTGCTATTTCTTTTTTTTTTTTTTTTATCTTGCACTGAGCAAACAGAAGCAGCTCTGCGGGACTTCTCTCTCGATGCATCCCAGCTCTTGTTATATTTCTTGCTGGAGATCAGGCCCAGAAGCCAAGTGTAAGACCTGGAAAAGGCTTGTGCAGGGTGCTATGACCAGGCTGTTTTCTGGTTCCATTGAATAGCTGAGATAGAGCAGTCAAAACTCTGATCCTTGATGGGAACTCAAATATCTGTGATAACTTCAGTGTTCTCCAACCAAAAGATTTAAATTAACTTCTTTGAATGTGTCTTGTGTTTTGTTTCTTTTCCTTCCAGTCTTTTGTGTGTTCTCCTCAATAGTTTTGCTTTCTTGGAGAACTGCTCGTTTATTATTGTGTGTCTTTGAACAGCCTATATTGTGCATCTGGAAACGCAGGAAAACTGGCACAGCTGTAACCCAAAAGACCTCAGAAATAGAAAAGTGGAATTGCAGAGAAAAATGAAACTGTCTCTTGGAGCTATGATTTATACTAGGTATTTCTTAAATCACTTCCAAGCTCACAAATGGCCATGAAATTCGATGCTTTTTCCCCATAATGTTCTCTGCAGGTGATAAGTTTTTCCTGTCTGTGCAGCATGTACTGGTAATACAAGAAATTAATTCCTTCCACCGAGTGAAAAGGTGGCTGATTGCACTGTGCTTCAGCCAGGCTTGGTTTGGGGTTTTGTTCTTTATTTGGGGGAAGAAGAAGAGAGAGGAGAACCTGCCAGTAACATATTTACCTCATGTCACGGCATTGCAAGCTAATTAATAATGTGGTGGACAGGATTAGCTGACTTTACATTCTTTAATATAAATTCTTTAGTTTAAATTATTTTAATTTGTTACATTATCTGACTTTAAGTCAAAGGTTGCTGGGAACAGGCTCTGGAGGGCTATGGGCCTGTTTGAGCAAGGGGCTGCCCTGGAGGAGTAGGAACATGAAAAGCACAAGGATTTTTAGGGATGTTTGCTGCCCACGGGCTGCTCTGCTTGTCTTGCCCACCCTTGGGGTGCCATCATCCACAGTGGTGAAGCACTGGCTGTTCTGAACCGACACACAGAGAGAGGGAGGTCTCTTGGGAAATGCTAAAATAATTTGGAAGATAATAAACGAGTAACTGTAACATCTCAGAAATGGCAGCACAGGGTGAGCTGTGGTCAGTGGCCAGAAAAAGTGTTTCCAGCTGGTCAGTGTGGCAATGCTTATTTAAAGCACAGAGTAGCCCCATGTTGGGGGTGGTTTTAAAGGGTGGACTGGGATGTATAATAGGTGGGAATTAGCCGAAAAGAGGCTGATGGCCTTGTTTGTCTTTTTTTTTTTTTTTTTTTTAAAGTGAAAACTGTCTCCAGGCACAGGAGCCCTTATTGCTCGGGGTCCAGTCTCGTAGGTGTGATGCCAGTTCCAGTTTCCACCGAGAAGATGAGCTGTGAGGGCTGCTGTGCAGTCAGGTAGCTACCAGCCTGCTGCTTTTTCAGGAAGAAATTTTTGGCCGTAGGCTTTGGACCTGTGAAATCCAGGCATGGTCCCCTATCCCATCGGAGATCTCCCAGCGTTTTAAAGCAGGCCCCTGGTTTTGTGCTGCCACTGCTGTAACTCCTGAGCTGTGACACGTTTGCCTGCCTTCCTGGAGAGCTGGGCTGTGTCTTCTGGGCATCCAGCCTGCCTGTGGCACTGTGAAAACTCTTTGGGAGCAGAGGTGATAAAGGTTCTTTAACTAGCACTTTATTTCTCTTGCTTGTTATTTGAAACAGAAGCTTAATAACTTGGAGCCTGGAGGCACACGGCCAAGAACTGATCCAAGCACTACTGGATTAAAAAAAAAACAAAACAACAAACAAAACAAACAAACAAACCATCCTCAAACCCTTAATCCTTGCTAAACTGTCACACTTCGGTGCAGCCTGTGTTCCTAAAGAGCTTCAGCCTGAGCGCTGAGAGCCAAAGGCTGGGATTTTGTGGCAAATCCAAGTAAGTCTCAGAGAGGAGCTGTAGGAGGGGGTGTAACAGATCAGCTCTTTGGGAGGAAAAATTAGTGTCCCTGGGCTTGCCTCCTGGGTGGGGAGTCAGATGTGGCACCGGGAATCTCTCCCTGGGGAGCCCAGAGCTGGATTTCACAGAATCAGAGAATTGTCTGGGTTGGAGGGGACCTTCCAGATCATCGAGTCCAGCCACCAGCCATGGGCTAGCTGCAGCCCTTCCCTCCTGCCCAGCCGTTGGAGCACTGTGACACCCACAGTGGTGGGAGAGGAGGGTGTCTGAGGGCCAGCTGCTGCCATCACGCCTTTCCCAGCTCGGGTCATTTTGCAGAAGCACAAATTAACCTTTCCTCACTGGCAAAAAGCTGTTTGTGAGTGATTCCTGGGAGGGGGCTGGCTACCAGCTCGCCCCTGGTGCTGCCGTCTCTGCCTGGGCAGTGGTGGTGGTAGGGGAAGGTGGTAAAAAGCAAGAAAAAGCCACGGCTGGGTGGTGTGCCTGGGCTGGAGGGTGCTTATCTGCTGCTGACAGGTGGTGGGAGGGTGCCCCTATAGCCAGGGGGGGTGGCTTCATGGCACTGGGAAGGACCTGGGCAGAGCAGGGGCATGATCCAGCCCGGCTGGTGGTTGTGTTTTGGAGCAGGGAGATGATCCAGCCCAGCCAGGGGTTGTATTTTGGAGCAGGGAGAGTATTTCCCAGTGCTGGTGATTCAAACCAAGCCCCTGAGCAAAGACTGACCTGTACCCACACCTGATAAAGGTGTTTTAAAAGCTTGCTGTTGCCTTCTTGCATGTGGGGACAGGAAAGAATTGTGTATGGGCTGAGGCCCCATTTTTGGAGGCATTGGGAAGGCTCAGGTCCATGTGTGAAGCTCTGCTGCCAGCAGGAGAGTGAGGGTGGGTGGCTGGAAATGGAAACAAGCACCCCAAGTCCACGTTCTGCTCCCTATAAAGAGAAGTGGTGAGGTGTGAGGATGGTCTCCATCACCCCCGATGGTGGTGGAGGTGATGGAGAAGGGAATGACTGTGACAAGCCTCCCTGATGGCTCCGGCCAGGGAGGCTCCACGAGGTGGCAGCAGGTCCCCTCTTTCCTGCGTGGAGAGATGTCTGGTTTAGGAGACAAGCACAGCAGATGCTGGAGAAGAGGCCAACAGTGCAGCTCAGCCCGGAGCTTCTGCATGCTCAGAGCATCTCCCACAAAAAGTCCCCTCTTGAGGCAAGGGAAAAAACCAGCAAGAACAAACTCAGAGAAGCAGAGATCATGAGTTAATATGGAACAGCATCAAACCCTGGGGCTGCCTGTCCCTGGAAGTCGGGATAGATAGTATTTTTCATCTTTAATTGAACGTTTAAACCTCCTGTCTGTGTCCTGTGTCTACATGACCATATGTCTTCTATAGCTGTCTAATGGCAGGAATAGTGTTACTGCCCTTCCTGTGCTGGCAAGCCAGGTCACACCATTTCACTTTCCATCACCCAGAGAGGGCTAGATAATTTTTAGTCAAATCTGTGCAATATTGTGGTTAGAAAAACCTCAGGCCAGCCTCTGGAAACTCCCCAAATCGGGTCTGTGGAGGTCCTTTGGGTTCCCTGTAGCTCCCCCCAGCCCTGGAGAAGGAGCTGAGCTTAGACTTGCTCTCTGGAAAGGCTGGCAGGACTTCCCTCCCCTCCTCCCCCCGCCGTCAGTGCACAGGGCTGGGGGCTTGGGGGGCAGTTAGGAAGCAGAATAGCACAACCAGGGGTCACAGCCACTGTCTGAACCCCCAACAATGCACCCCCTTCACACAGCTCCTGAATCCAGCCCTGGTAACAGTCAAGGGAGGCTCACCGGGCAGCTTCTCACTCTGCCTGCCCCCCGGCATCCCCCCCCCATCCCCTTCCCTTTGAACTTGAGCCCCCGTCCCCTCGTCTCCGCATCCTCAGAGGGCTGCACGTCTGTCCCCCGCACCACTGGCCAGAGATGGGCTGCCCGGGCAGGTCTGGGGTGGGCAGAGGGGGTGTGCACAGCATCCTTCAGCCACCCTCCCAAACCCATGGGGGGCTGGGGCAGGGAGAGCTTGGGCAGCCCCTGCCCTTCCCTGGGTGATGAATGAGCTGACAATCGGGTATTGATAAGGAATTAACCTTGAGCCCTTCTTGCTTCAGTGTCAATGGAGCAGGAGCCAAGTACACACGTTTGATTGGAAATCTGTGTTTGGCCTCTGCGCCCATCGACGTGCCAGAAAGACGGGAGGGGTGTGCAAACTACCCAACTGCCCCCTCCCCCACAGCCTGGACCACCCCCATGGGTCCCTCTCAGCTCCCCCAGGCCATGGCTGCTGGCATTGTCCATGGGCACTTGGCTCTGTGGGGCTGCAGCAGCCCCTGTGCCCCCCACCTGGCATATGGGGGGTGGGGTGGGTACTAGGGCCCCCTGATCCCCCAAAGGGCCTGTGCCCATCCTGCTCCAGCCTCCTCTCTGAGCAGTTTGTTTAATTAAGTGTTTTGCCTAATGGGATTGCCTCATTTCCATAACAAACTGGCGGGCTGTCATTAGGTGGGCTCCCTCATTCATTACTGTTAATTAGATATGGATCCCCCAGAAGGCGGCAGGGGGTGATGAACGAGGCCCCTGACACACGCTATTACACATTAGCATTTTCTCAATACATCCGATACATCACGGCCCTCCGCTTCCTAAAGATATTTTAAATAAAATATTAGCAGCCCGCTGCGGGGCGGGTGGTGGGGGAGGGAGGGAGGGAGGATTCCTGCCCCTCACCCTGGCCTTGGGCCTCCTCTGGGCTCCGAGAGGACCCTGAGAATTGCTGAGATGCCCCGCTGCTCCCTGCCAGCCAAAAAACAAAAGCAGCCAAATCCCACTTCTTTCCCCATCCTTATGACTGGAGATGGAAAGAGGGGCCCTGACATCCCAGCTGCCCACCTCTCGGCAGCCTGGGGACCCCTGCCCAGCACCCCATCCCTAGGGGGCACAGCCTCGGGGAGGGGTTAAACACCCCATCGACCCGTCTGCAAAATGTTTGTAAACCCAAAGCGTCGGCGCCAGCCCCACGCCGGGGGGAACTTGACCTCCACCCCCTCCCCATCATGGCAGCCTCCCCATCCCTGCTGTCGGGGGTAACCCTATACCGTGCTGGTGGCCCCTAATGCAGGACGTATAGATCTGTTGGGGCTGGGTGCCTCCTGCCCCCAACTAATGCAGCCGATGAGACTTCATTATGGGGGGGTGGGGGTGTCCCCTGAGGTGTGCCCTTTGCCCTGCCCTCCTGGCTCTAGGTGTGTGTGTGGGAACGACAAGTTGGGGGACACCATCCTTGGTGGGGCAGAGATGCATCATTGCAGGGAGATGCTGGGGTGGGATGTCCTGCCCCAGCATCCCCCTGTGTCTGTCCCTGCACCCCAAAATAGGACCAGGGGTCCCCTTTGGGATATTACCCACATCCAGGGGCTGCAACATATGGTGGTGGGGAGGGTGGGGGGGTGTCTCCTCCGCTGCCTCTCGCCTGCAAAAGGAAACACAGAAAGGCAGGAAGCACCCGAGAAGATTTATACTTGTTTAATTAATGTCAAATGTAGTTTACAAACGGGAGTGACAAGTACCTCTTTGTATAATATACACCGACACACAATCATCGACACACCGGAATATCGCTTTGTGCAACTGGGATTCTTTGGGCAAAGATAGGTAACTCCGATATTTCAATTTTTTTTTTCTTTTCTTTTTTTTTTTTTTTTAAATCATTTAAACTCATTTCAGAAGAGGGGAAGCGGCAGATGCGTGTTACAAACCAAGATGCCTCTCTCCCCGGCCTTCCCCCTGTAGCCCCCCCCTTGAAAACAGGGGATGGCATTACAATTGAAAACCAAAAAAAAAAAAAAACAAACCAAAAAGTAACCCCCAAAACAAAGAAC
The DNA here is from genome assembly GCA_004320125.1 of Scolopax mira. Lineage (NCBI taxonomy): Eukaryota > Metazoa > Chordata > Aves > Charadriiformes > Scolopacidae > Scolopax > Scolopax mira. Next base: position 103,735 of record BJBW01000332.1, on the reverse strand, counting down.
CAATGACTAGTTACATATGGTTTTACACGTACGTACATACAGCACACGGCTGGTCCACAACCCCCCACCAGAAAACCTGGCTCCCTCCCGGGGTCTCTTTCCAAGGAAGGGCTGGGGTCGGGGGTCCTGCCCTCTCCTCCTTCCCGGCTGCCTCTCAACCCCTGCCCTGCCCCCCACCCTCCCCAAATCCGTCTCAGAGACCCCAGCACCCAGGCAGCGCAGCCCCGTCTGGGTGGCACTTTCAGTCCAGCTGTGACTCCCCCAAATTTCCCCCCTCCTTTATAAACCCCCAACCCGAGTTGTGTGTTCCTGCCCTTCCCCTGCCCCAGTGCTGCTGGCTGGGGGGTCCCCAGCAGTGACACCCACCACTGCGGCCCCTTCCCCTGTCCGCAGCCTCCCCGGGAGGGCAGGAACCTTCTGGGGTGCTTTGGCTTCCTCTGGACCCTGGCAGGGATGTGACCCCGAGCCGGGGAGGCTGCAGCTCTCTTTTGGAAGTCTCAAAAGGCCACTACACTGCTGTGAGCTTGGAGACTCAGGAAACTCTTAATTAGGAATTGTTGCCTTTTGCCAAGATGCTTATAAAATACAGGTCCTTCAATTTGGCTTTTTTTGGGGGGGGGAGGTGGGTTCAGTGGGATCCTTCTGAAATCACTCAGGAGGTGCCGAGGACAGCAGCTCCTCTCTGCTAAAGCAGCATCCAGCTGAGAACAGGGAAGTGGTGATGGGGCCATCATCTCCGAGGCATCCTGCACCCCCCAGCCCTTCCCTCTCCCAAGGTGTTGGGGATCCCAGCTCCGAACCCCTCATCCACTGCTGCTTCCAGACGGTCTTAAAATGCCTCAGCCACGTTGTGCTGCCAGGTGGGATCTGCTTGGAAAGACCCTGTGGGAGCAGAGGAAGATGAGGAGCCTCATCTCCTCCTCTTCTGGCTTTGGGGAGCTGGCACCCCATCGCTGCCCGATGTGGGGCTGGGAGAAGTCAGCACACAGAGTGCGTGGAAACGGATCAGAATTTGTTTCTTGGGTCCTGAAAATAAAAGAAAAAAAAACCAACAAAAAACCAGGCCAGATGGCAGCTTTGGTTAAGGCTGAGGATAGGGGAGATGGGGACAAGCATGAGGGACTGCCTGGAAGAAGCTGGGGCTGCGGGGAGCCCTGGGGGTGGCCGTGGGGAGGTGCCAAAACCTCTTTTGGAAAACGCAGGCTGCTCCAGGAGAGCAGGAGCTGGGGGAAGCCCGTGTGGGGCAGGGCTGACTCTGCTGGGCAGTGCCTCTCTGGGAGAAGCCCCCAGCAGGGCCATCCCATCCCATCCCATCCCAGCCCCTGCCATCCCTCCCGGTGCCCGCTGCTTCCCCACCGTCCTGCCTCGGCAGCGGGCACCGGGGGCAGCTCAGGCATCGCTACCTGGGAGGGGAAAACAAAGCAAGGCAGCGGCAGGGGAAGGGGCTACGGCCTTGGAGGGGGACAGCAGGACCCTCGAGCAGGGGCTGCCAGCCTGGGAAGCTGGCAGGGCTCTGCCCGGGCTGCCTCCCTCCAGCTCCGCACCGTTTGCCCCTTCCCCAGGCCCTGGGAAAGGCAAAGGGGGCTGAGTCAGATCCCCCCCGTCCTGCCCGGTCCCCCGGCGAGGAGTTAAAAGCCATGTCTTTCCGGGGATAACGATTCTATTATAAATAGCCCCATTAGCTACAACTAATGACAAAAATCCACCTCCTCTACTCCCCATAAGTTCTGTAAGTTATGGGCAATGCTACAGCCATTACTAAAAGCTGTTAACTTCATATCTGAATGAGGAAATATACACCACAGAACATTAAACCATTTATATTATATATATGTATATATATACTTTTTTTAAACTAATGATTTTAATGCCAAAACTTTGCTGAACCAAGAAAAATATGGGTTTAATGTTCTCTGCTCATTTTTTTTTTCTTCTTTAAAAAAAATACAACCCAAAAAAAAGAAAGGGAAACTTATTAGTATGTAATGTTTGAGTCTATCCCATTTATACACAACATTGTAAACATATATAATCTATATTACATGTGCTTCATTTCTGCCTGGGTGTGTTTTTTTTTTTTCTTTAAACCTTTTTTTTTTTTATCACTAGAACACCACAAAAAACCAAAACAGAACCAAACCAAAAAACCAAACCAAAACAAATAAAAACAAAACAAAACAAACCGAACGAAGAACACAAGTTACAGGTTATTTAACATCTTCTCTGTCAAGGGTCCCTTCCCCAGTCTCCTGGGGGCAGAGTGGTCAACAACACAGTCCAAAGGAGGGCTCACGAGCCATCCGCGATGCAAAGCCAGCTCCAGGGAATGGGTGGATGGGGAATACTGGTTTTTAAAAAAGGGGGCTTCACAACAAAGGGTTTGGTTTTGCCCGCTGCAGATGCTGAAGGAGGTCTCAACATGTGGGACCTGGGAGCCGAGGCTCCTCACTGCTCCTGTATCCTCGAGTTCATGTCTGGAGTCTCTGGTTTGGGTTTGGTTTTTTTTTTTTTCCTTTAAATTTTAAAACGTCTCTTTTTTTGTTGTTGTTGTTGTTGCTGTCGTTCTTCTCCCCCTTGGTGTGATGAGCTGAGCTGAGTAGCTGGGTCCCACCCTCCCGCTGGGTCCTTCATAAGTAGATGCGCCGAAGGTCTCCAGGAGATGTGATGGTGTTACACTGAGGACAGAGCTTCTTGGCACCCTGCAGATGACACGAACAGTGTGAGACAGAGAAGGGGGACAACCCACATGACCCTGCCCTTGGCCTGGGCTCTCAGGGGGAGCAGCACAGGAGCAGGGGCAGCAAGACCACCCCCCTTCCTCTCCAGGTAGGGCCATGCCTTCTCAGAAGGAGGCACAAGCTGCCCTGCAAGCCCCTTGTCCCACTCAGAATCACAGAATGATACGGGTTTGGAAGGGACCTCAGGAGATCATCTAGTCCAACCTCCCTGCCAGAGCAGGTCCACCCAGAGCAGGTTGCACAGGAATGACTCCAGGTGGGTTTTGAATGTCTCCAGAGATGGAGACTCCACCACCTCTCTGGGCAGCCTGTTCCAGTGTTCTGCAATCCTCAAAGTAAAGAAGCTCCTCCTCATATTTAGATGGAATGAGGCAGCTGGGCTGGTGGCAGCCTACAGGAGGCTGAAATCCAGAGCCAAGACAAATCACCAAATCCAGTAGGTATGGGGAAAGGAGTCTCTGCAGATGGACTGGCCTGAGCTCCCCATCCCACCACATTGTCCTTGCAGGCTGCCAGGCAGATCTGCTCCTCCTTGCTCACCTGCACCTGCTCATCAGCCAGTTCAGGGCACCAAGCAGGCAGAAAACCAAGTGCAGTTTTCATCTGGGATGACAGAACCACTTCATGGTGGGGCTGGACCATCCCTTTCAGGGCAGTGCACCACAGGACTGCCTCGGCCATCCTGCAAAAGCCCCCAGAGCTGCTGGCATGAAGGACACCCCTGTCCTGTCCTCCCCCAGCTCACAAGAGATGCTGTGGAGACGAGTGTGTTCTGCCAAGGTGAGCTGAAACCAGGAAGCTGTGAGCTGGGGCGAGGTAATGGGCGGCTGACATGAGCACTACACAAAATATAACAAGGGCTGATGTGCCATCTGTCACCGAGCCTGACAGCAAAAGGGTGTTAATAAGCCTCAGAATCGGGGTCAACCTAAGCCGGTCATCATTAGATTGGCAGATGTGACAGACAGTTGATGGGAAAAATGACAGAACGATGGCTCTGCTGCAAGACAGCCTCCCATCCGCAGCAGCAGGAAATTGGGATGCCCTGCCTTTCAACACCGACCACAGCCTCGACACCACCTCCTGCCGCACAGAACTGAGCACAGGCTCTGTCTGAGCACCCCAAATTTTGCTAGGAGCAGTGTCAGACAGGCCCTTCCAGCAGCTAACACCCAGCGCTGGGCATGACAAGCGAGCTGAGAGGGAGGGATGCAACGTGCCACCTGAGAGCCTGCTGCCTTGCACGGGGCTTGGTGGCAGACCCGAAGCTGCTGGGCTCAGGGATGCTGCTGCTGCTCTCCCTTGGCAGGGCTCGTTCAGTCCCTGCAGCAGGGAGCATGGCCACTGCACGACGTGGCCCAAGCGGCAGGACTGTGACCTGCCACACTGCTTCAGGACTGCTACCTCCATTTGGGGACGTCCCTGGCAGAGGGGCTGGTGCTGCTGCTTACAGAAGGCAAGCATCCTTAGAAGTGGTCCTCTCTGCTCTGTGACAACACTTAAAGAGAGAGAGGACAGGGGATTTCTCCCCTGGAAGCTCCCTGGACTAAGGAGAATCTGGAGGAGAGAGTACCAGGTACAGAAAATGGGTGTAAGTAACCCATAGGGATGTCACTCCAAAGAGGCCCAAGTCATGTTTGCTCTGCAGTGCTGAGTATTACCAAAAAGCCCTCGCAGACCAGCCTAGAACCAGCTGCCTCCTGCCCACAGCGCGTGTTATTCCTGTCAGACATGGACTTTGTGTGCTCACTGCTCCCTGAGCTTTGGAGTTGTAAGCGAGCATCAGGCTCCCGTCTGACTCCCCTTGGTGTCCCCAATGCATGTGGGAACCACAGGCACCTCCATCTGAGATCTAAAGCAGCCACACAGCCTCTGTTGAACCAGAGTTGCATGAAACACTTAACAGACACCCAAGACATCACTCTCAGGGTGGCTGACAGACTGGCAGTGGGACAGACCACTGGTGGTGTGGATGATGCACCTAGTTCTGGTGCTGATGCCTGTGGGCACGTCCTTCTAGCCACTGAGGACTTATCCCCCACTCTCACTACTGTGTCCGTTTAGATTTTCAGCTTTTTGGGGCATGGACCACTTCATTGCGTCTGTGCAACGCACTGGTCTTCCCAGAGTGGACTTGGCCACACTGGATTCTGGAAACTGCAAGCACAAACCACAACTAGAAGGAAAGGTTTAAAACCCTGATGAAATCGAAGACTGACAGACTTTAAGAGAGCCTGTTTACATAAAACACCTCTTTGCTTGTGCTCAAGACCAGAGCTTTGGATCTCCAGCACCGGAAAAGGGCAAGCTCTAACTCTGCTTGAACCCACTAAAATCTTCCTGAAGCAGGAAGATTCAGGAGAGAAAAATCTAAATATCTGCCCCTTCTGCCACCTTTAAAGCCATTGCTACGTAGCAGCACCACCAAGGAGGGGCTCACTCATCTGGATGCAAATGCCATGAAACAATCTGTTTTGATCCAGTCCCTGCATCACCAGGCAGTTCCCTGGACCTCAGAGGCGCCTGTTGCATCTGGTTGGCCTCTTGGCATCATCTTTGCAGCTGGGGGCTCCCAGGGGAAGTGGCAGGGGGATGGGGAGGAATTAATTTGCAGCATGTTGTCAAAGGGGCAGCAGTTGGCAGCTGCCCACTGGAGCTTTCCTGTGTGCCCAGACAAGCAGAAGTAAGTGTGCACGGGGACTGTAAGGCATTCCAGATGTGACTACCACACACATCTGTGCTCCCGCTCTGCTTCCCAAGATGGGCACAGCTTATTGGCAAGGGGCAGGAATGCATCCAACCGAGTAGCTGGAGCTTCTGCCTCTTTGGGTAATGCACCTGGGAGAGGTACCTTCTGCAGGACCAGTTTCCTGACCCATCAAATGTCTGGGTCTGCCTTCAACCTGGGGCAAAGGATGAAGGGAAGTGTTTGCTGCCACCTAAACCCATGCCCTCCTGTTCCTCAGTGTTCCCGTGCAAAGCTGGAAAGACTTCAGCAGTCATTTTCCTTTAGCTCTGCTGAAGTTGGGAGATGTTTGGCCATCAGTGGGTGAGGAAGAGCACTAAAGAAAGCAAATCTCAGCTGCTGCCATCTCGCTGTCTTGCATCTCATGCTCCGTTCTGGGATTTGGAGATGGACTGAGACAGCTGCAGGCAGATGTATGTGACCCTTAGTAAGGGCAACATTGCTAACACAGATCAGACAGATTAATGTGGGACACTTTGGAAGGCCAGATTCCTGGAAAGCCACCCAGCCCAGGTCTCTCCAAAGGCTGAGCAGGTGCTCACTATAAGCACAAGTCCTCCACACTCAGCCCATAGGATGGCAGAACAAGCCTGGTCAAGCTGACTGTACCTTTGCTCCTCTCTCTCATGGCAAAGCAAGGTCAGGTATGCAATTCCTTCACACCACAGGGAAAGGGGAGATGGGTGGATTTATCCTGCCAGATCCTAGGATCTCTGTCCCGGAGATCTGCTTTCTGCACCAGATTCTGATGGGGATCTGCTCTCCCCACCTAAGGCTGAGAGCTGCACATCGGCAGCCAGGGCCAAGTCTTTGAGCATACCAGAAGGCAGAACCAAACCACATGTAGCTTGACCCATTTTCTGAAGGTTGATTTAGGGCAGTGGTGGATGTTGCTTCACCTGTAGCTCATCTAGAGCTCTGGGTACACGGGAGGGAACAATGGCATCCCGGAGCCCTTCAGCAGCCTGTCCTGAGCTGCACGTGGAGCCAGGCACAGGTCTCTGGGTCTCCCTAGTACTTACGCTCGGTATTAAACAGTTCAAGCAAAAAATAATGACTTTTTAGACCCTTGGGGAAGCCTTATTCTTTTTTTCTTTTCTTTTTCTTTAAAATAAAACTGTCATCCTCTGCATACGTACGCACGTGCGCTAAATTCAGAACTAAGTCCCGATTTTTTCTTTGGAGATTGAAATTGCTTAGAACTGTGTTCCTTACATCTGACTTTTCGGTGTAGGTGTACAACATTTATTGGCACGAGCATTTAAGCTCTCCTCTCTTGTAGAGAGGCACATAAGCTTGTACAAACACACACGCTGGCACAGGCACAATGAAAAAGCATTTGCTCCCCCACCGCTCACCTGCCAGCTGGGGTTACTAAACTTTTCCCTTGAAATAAAAATGCTGCGGAATAATAAGTCCCACCTGTCGGCCATTTCTTTCTTTCTTTTTTTTTTTCCAGGTCCTTCTGCTCCTTTCATCATAGCTTCATGGAAAAGCCTTGATGTGTTATAGCTGCGTGTGCTAGAGTAAAGGCCACCTCAGCTTTTCCATTATAAACCCCAGTTTTGAGGGGTTTATAAAAGTCGGCTGCAAGAAGTTTGCTCCAGGGCTGTTGCAAAGCAAAGAAAAGGAGCTGGAACCAGGATGGAGTTTATTTTTTCTTCTCCTTTCTTAATTAAAATTTGGCAAGTGATTGATCCACAATACAGGCTAATCACTTGGGGTAGTAGTTTGAAAAATATATTAACGAGAGCTAGATGTTGAGAAGTCGTTAGGGCTCACATGGTGCCAGGAAGGATTGGAGTATTTTGTCTTAAAGTTGCCTCTTAAAAAAAAAATGGTGTGACGTCTGCTATAAATTGGCTAAAGTAAGAAAACTCTAAAGAAAGGATTTAGGCACTTCCTGCTGTCCTGTGGGTCTAAAAATGGGTAATTTCCAAGCAGAATATGCTACCAGGCACAGAGAATAGAGAGAAACACACACACAGAGCAACTTCACCTACACAGTGTTACCATCAAACCTGGGCTCAAAGCTTGCCTATTTCATAGAAAGGAAAATCAAAGTGGAGAGATGACAGGAGGGACCCAAACCAAGAGCCATCTTCTGCCAGGAGAGGAACAGAACTCCGATACCCACTTCTTAACCAAGGTGACAGACCCCTCTCCCCACGCCTGCACATGAAGTAGGCAGCTTCTTTGCTGCAAATGCTGATTCCCAGAGAAGCAGCCATCCACCCCTGCTGGTGTGGGGTACCTCCAGTTCTCAGGTAATGGGGTTAAAGCCATCAGGAGAGTGTCCCTTTTCACAGAGCCTCCTCAAAGGGTGGACCTCACCACCACAGGTCGTTGGAGGCCAAATCTGAAATATGTTAATAAATAACTCGACAACCTCATGGCAGACAGGAACATCATGAAGGACCAAGTGCAGCATCTTGCACGTAGCTGCTGACTCAGGAGGTCCCTACGTTGCTGGAAGCACTAAGGAATCACTCAGAAGGATTGCTTTGTATCCGTGCTGTTTCTTACAAAAATACTGCAGCCCACGTGGGATATATAGTATTACAGCCTAGAAAAAGCAACAAGGCTAAGAACGCAGTAATGTAATCTACCAGAGATATAAATGTGTCAACTGAAGAGCCTACATATCTATCGATGGATCCCCTGGAAGCACATTCTGCAATGAAGAAGGCTTTTTAGAAGAGATTTTTTTTTTCTTGCTTTTGCAGTTGTCATTTTCAGATAAGCCCAAGACAGGCAAGTACAAGCCTGGGGTCAGCAAATACCCATAGAAAATGCTGGATCTGGCTGTACAGGGATGGAGGAAACTCAGCAAACTGCACCTCTTCAAATCAAGCTGTCCTCTTTCAGCTCCTACATGCCTGCCCCCACCAACAGGTCCACCGTTGGCAAACCACCTGACTTACCTTTTAACTCCACTTACTTCATAAGGAAGGATACCAGGGTTTGGGAGATCACAGAACTATAGCTCAGAGGGACATAAAGAACTCACTGACCCATTCCCTTGACAAGATCATCTCAACCTAAATAACTGCTGATGGACACACATCAAACCTGTTCTCGTAAACCTCCAAGGATGGAGGGTCCAAACCTCCCCAGCAAAGCACTGCAGCAGATTCCTAATCTCTACTGTCAAAACACTCTTCCCAGGAGAAGGAAAATATGAATCTCAGCCACTAGTAGCTGTAGGATCCCTCTCAGTTATTGGGGAAGGATAGAGAAGGGGCAGACAAACCTCTTCCAGAGGGAGATTCATCCCCCCCCACCCAGTGACTCAGGGCTGCAGTCCAACAACCAGCTGAGGACACCACCACAAGGACAGTCAACATCCAGGGCAACCCCCTCTCCTGCTGCCCAGGCTAAGCCTCCCTCCTGCAACATCATTTTCTCTCATGATTTTGAAGGATCTGCACATGTTTTCAGGGGTTTCCAAAAGGGAACACAGGGAAGTCACTCCAGGCTACTGTCCCAGTTTCTGCATAACTCGAAGACAGCAACTAGTTCTCCGCATGCAGGATGGATGGATGGATTAAAAAAATGTTACTGTGTTGAGTGCCTCAGACAACCTGCAAGTAGGGAATATAGCAAGCTCGTTGGTGTGGTTTGACACAGCAGTACAAACCCAACTGACAAATCAGGTAATGTGATTTCATGGGAGCCCAGGCATGATCACATGGCATCAAACACCACATCCCTATATCCCTCTCCCTGTCTCCATTCCTGCTGTGCCTGCAACCACAGAGCTGCCCACAGCATATGAGTACCTTTAGCCTGTGTCCTCTGGATCAGGCAGACTGGTTCTGCTCACAGAGCAAGTGGAATGAGAGAAAACCACTCAACTCATCACGTCCTGAATCTGAGTAAAGGATGGTTCCTCCTCTCCATGGCCACCATGATGAGGACTGTCTACCCAAGCAGCTTCTGCTGGTGCTGAAGGGCTGGCTAACTCAGCAAGCACCTCTTGGTTCTCTTACTCTACCTCCAGGGTCCCTTTCTGCGACTCCTGCCTTTCATTCCTGTTAATCCAACATAGCAACAGGAGACGGTGATGGAGTCTGCTCTAGTGGATGTTTCATCCCCAGAACTTGGAGCTCGTTTGATGCATTGAGCTCTAGTAAAACGGTTCCTAAGTTAGAGAGCCCAGCAGCCATTTGCAGAGTTAAAAATGTGGTTAAAAATGTCTCCCCCTCTCCCTTAGCAACAGAACAGTTATAATTTGGAATTGGACATCAAGAGCCAAAAGTCCCAAAATTCTATTTTAGAAAGCCTAAGCGCTTTAAAGATTCAATCCTCATCAGTCCCATAGACACCCCAGAAGTCAGAGAATACTAGAGATGCTCAGATCATTACAGCATCGTATCCTACAAAATATTTAAACCTTAAACCTCTTAAAAAACATTTCACCTTCCCTGGTTCACAGACAGAAGCAAGCACCAAATTTCACCCTGTCTTCAGTTCCCTGCAGAGGTTTAGAAGTGCTCCCAGGCACTCTGAGCCTTCAGTTCCAGGGCCTTGTTCAACACACGGTCCTCCCTGTCTCATAGACACACTCACACTCTAATTTAATATTAGATCTTGGCTGGGCACATAAACCGCGGGCGCGTAGGAGAAAGGGGACTTTTCACCAGCAGGGATGGCAGATCTCCAGAATGTTCAAAAGGGGCCGGAAGCCCGACACAACCCACCCGCCCCAACTCCTATTAACTCCAACAAATTGTTTATTGCACAACAGAAGAAAAATGTTGCCCCTCTCCCCCCGCCAAGTCTTTCCATGTGTGCTGCACGCGCAGGCTCCCTCCTCCCGCCCCCGCCGGGGAGCCAGCTTTATACCCAGGGAAAGGTAACAGCAGCGATTATTACACACACTATCCCACAGCTCCTCGCTTGTTAAAAAAAACAAGAGTCTCTTTTGTGCCCGAAATAAAAGGAGATACCTTAATTAGAACAATGCAGGTTGGTGAGCATTAAACACTGAGCCCAGCTGCTGTATGCCATTAAATTCATAAAAAAGGAGGGGGGAAGGAGGGCAGTCTTAACGAGATTACACACATTGACTTTGATCAAGACACAAAAGCACCAAGGCGTTCCAGGGTTTTTATTGCTGTCTTCGGGCTACATTTTAATGGTTACATTAGAAACATGCGAACACAGGCTGGGAGATTTTTTTTTTTTTGAGACAGGAGAGGGAGTGCAAGCATGCCTCGTGAAAAGGCCTAGTTTAATAAATGGGGGCTGCAGGGAGAGGCTAGGGGAACGCATGAGTAGCCACTTATTAATTGCTTCCCCTATGCAAGTGCCAAGTCCTAACGTGATGTCTTGCTGGACTATTCCCATCCCGCCTGCCTGGTCATCAGAAGAGCCACGTGCAGATAGCACACAGCTCCATCCCTACCTTCCTCACGGATATCTAGGGGGGGAGATGATTTCTCCCCCACCCCACAAGGGTAAATGCTGATCCCTTAGCACCTGGAGTGGGGTTCCCCACTTCTCACGAGCGGCCGTGACCGCTGTGTCTGAAACAAAGGGGGCCTGACTGAAGTTGAACTAAGTTGCTGCTGAGCCTAAGAACAGCCTGAAATCTGTGCCACAGATTTAGAAGATGACTTGAGGCTGCTGGGATGAGGAGAGGACAAAGGCTTTAGAGCAAAGAAAATGAAAAAGAAATTAGTGTTTTATCCTCTGCTTGGAGCACCGCTGGAGGACAAAATTACTCTTCGCTGAGCAAAGGTGGCAGTGAAAACATTCATCCAAACACCTCACAGCTCTGTACCCACATATGTGTCTTTTATAACATGCTGCTAAAATGTTTACAAAAGCTTGTATAATCTAAATAGTGACGGGTGTAGCTGAAGAGCTATAAAATATAGCCCAAGGGATAGCCAAGTTATTGAGTTGCTATTAGTACTCAAGCCCACAGGCACTTCACCGTCCTGGTAACTTTTCTTGGACAAGACTTTTAAAAGGCAGGATTTAAAGAAGCATGATTGGCTTAATCGTAATTCCAAGCACACAACGTGTTCTATAAAGTAGATTTTGTAATGCCTTACAGGAACAGTTTTTAGGAGTAGCATTCCCTTACAATTTTTTGCAATCCAACACTGTATCATCTTGCTAACAGGAGAACTAGAAAGCACAACTGACTGTTTTCCACTCCCCAACCTGAGCTAAATGAAAGCTTGAAAATCAGCTGCACAGGGGACATTAAAGGCTGATTATAAAACCCCCAGTTTTAACACAGGGAAGGAAAACACTTTATTTAATAACACTGTAAATTTTAACCTGATGTTCTTTAATACATGTATAAATTACTGCTGCACTGGGTCACCTATTCAATATTCGAAGTAGTCCCCAGTCTTACAAACAGAATGGCATACACTTAAAAACTGCACAGTGCTATTTCAAATAATCTGAAGAAATACAGATTCATATTCATAAACGCTGCCTTCCATATCATCTACCCTGAAGATGATTCCCTTTGCTTCACGGGAATATTAGGTTTCTCAAAAGCTACCCATTCCCTGAAATCTCAGTGGATTTGGCCTCCATTCTCACAGCTTTACCTTTCTGCATGGATGCCCCACAGGAAATTACTGTAAGGCAAGGTTGTCCCCAGCACAGAACTCTTACATGAGCAATGTCTGTCCCCACAGTGGCAGAGGAGCAAGCAAGGGGCAGGACTGCACCTTGGTCACGACTCAAACGAAACTCACTCAAATCAAAGCAGGAGTGGGGTGTTAAACAGCAAAGCTTGGGACGTCTGCATGCACAGCGCTCAAGATTGTTTAAAATAAAGCAAAAAGCACCTTTCCCCGTGGTGATTCAAATAAAGTATCCCAGAAGAGAGGGAAAAACTCTGTAACAACAAGAAAGTAGCCAAGAGCCTCACCAGAGTCCGCAGCCAGCATTCTTCACAGTGCACGTGCCAGCACTGAATGGAAGTCAGGGGCATTGTGTAGGAGTCCTGCGGAGAAGAAGCAAACAGGTTATTTCCACAGCATCTGAATCTGTGATTTACTGATTCTTTGCTCCCAGCCCCATCACAACGCCTTTCTTTGTGGGTAACACAAAGTACCTCGTACCTTGTATTACAAAAAAATAAGTTTGTGTAATATGCAAATTTATATTTTTGTAATGTTTGTGTAGTAAACTGAAGAAAGTTTCCTGCAGTCCATTTTTCTGACTTCCCAAAACTCCTGTTGGAAGCCTATAATCTACTCAAGTGGTGACCTGGCTCAGCACAGTTATCGCAAGAGCATCTGAAGTTGTTGTGGCCACCTGCTATTATTCTCATCAGAAAGGTCACCAGATCATACAAAAAACAGTGACAGGGTAAGATTAACCCTTATCACAACTCTTAGCTCTGCAGGAACAGCTTAACTGCATCCCAAGAATGCTGCTGCTATCTCAGCAGACATGCCTCCTCTTGAGTATTTTCTGTCATTGCTCATAAACCTCTGGAAATGAGCAGCAAGCTGTCGATCCTCCTGTGGGATGAGAGATGGGGACTGCACCCCCATACCCACGGGTGGGGAGCTGGGAGAGAGAGCACCACGCATCAAGCTGAAGTTGCAGAGGGAGCCTTTTGCCAAGCAGAATTTTCTCCCTCTCTCAGCAAAATAAAACCGCAAGAGGAGATATGAAGCTTTGCAGGCTCACACCATCAGAGGGAGCTGCTGCCCTTCTTTAAGCTGGCCACAGCATCACCACAGAGCGAGCAGGACATCCACAACTTTGAAACCCTCAGGCATCATTCCTCTCTCTCTATCCACTCTGCTCTATCCCACGTACATAAATCTGCACACGCAGGAAGAGAACGCTGGAATCTGGCAGTTTTTTACAGGAAGGCTGAAAGTCTTTCTGAGTTGGGGTTTTCTTGCCCCTGATACAGATGGACAGCTATAAATGCCAATGGAACAATGTAAAGCATACAGGAATTTAAAAAGACCTAGCACCTTCATTTGGAAGGCTAATTGGTGTATAGGGACAAAGATGAGTTCCCCCACTCCACTCAAAAAAGAAGAAAAGCTTCTCCCCTCCTCAGCAAAGATACCAAGACATTTCTGATTCATTACCACAAGTGGAGTGCTACTCACCATGCAAATGAGACATTTATAGCGGTCCCCACGGGAAAGCTGCCTTTCTAACTCACGGACACGAGCCTTTAATGCTTCAAATGTTGTCACTGCAGAGTCTTCTGTAATTCTGCAAAAGATGATGGAGAGTGAGCATCACTGAGCACACAAGATCGTTAAGAGTTCAGGGGAAAAAGGATCCCACAACAGGTACCGCACAGGAAATGGCAACATTCGAACTAATACATCCAGCTTGTGGCGAAGAATTCCTGAAAAGCCCAGTGGGAATTCTTTGAGGTGTTCTACTAAACACTTCTAAACGCATCACGACAGAACACAATGGGGCTGGGGTTGACAACTTCATACAGAACAAGTTTCCACAAGACGCAGACATTTAAAGAACAGATATTTTGTTTGTTTGTTTTTTTGTGTGTTTGTATTCTGCTTCTTTCCTTGTCTCCCTTAAGAGATTCATTAGGGCCAAATGCTTTGAAAAAAGTTCTGTACGTTGAGATGACTTTTTGTGGGCAATAGGAGTTGCTCTTCCCCTTAGAGAATATTTGCTGGCCATCGACCTTGTGGAACACAAAATCAACTCATGACACAGAATCAACACAATATTTATATTTTTCTTCTTTTATATTGAAGAAACCCCTATCTTTTGGGGTTCTATTACTGAAAAAAAAAAAAAAAGAAGAAGAAACCGAAAGCAATGGACACTGTGGCAACAGGGTGGCTATAAAAGCAGCTTCACAATCTCTGCTTTCCCATTTCCTAGGGTCATTTTTGATGGGCAGCATTATCTCTTTTGTCACAGAGGCACTGTGCTGGGGGCAGGCAAGTGTATTTTCATGGTTCTGCAAGGCTGGTGAAAAGAGCAACTTGCCAACCTAAAAGCAAGGGCAGACAGCAATGCTTAGCAAATGAGATGCAGGGAGCATTACAGACAAGGATGTGTCACTCCACCATGCCCGAAAATCCTATTTCTAGAGAGTATAGACATAAGGAGGGGTCTTCAAGCATTCCCCAGAAAAGGTTCAGAGTATTGCACTGACATTAAGGCTTTCCATCTTGCGAAAGAACAAAACAAACCAGCTATTTTCATGTATGTCACTCAATTTCAGACCTGTCCAAGCAGACTCCAGCTCAGAAGAACCTGAAGAACTTGCCCTGAAGAACCTTGAAGAACCAGAAGCTCCATCAATCACAACATAATCCACAACAGCACCTACGCGTTCTACCTTTTTAGAGGATGATTCACCAACAGGTGGCTAAAACATGGGTCTGGTGGAATTACTACAACCAATAAAGTGAGCTGCAATCTCAGCACTCCCACTGCACACACAGACTTGCTCCTTTGTTCATCAGTCACTTGTCACCGGCACACAGGGAGGGACCCAAGGTATCTCCCATGAGGGGATTCTGCTGGCTTTTCCCAAGGCTCAGGAAACAGAGCTAGTTAAAAAGATCTTGAGTGATTTTTTATAATTACCACACTTCAGAAGGCACTGGAGCTGCAGGAGTGCACATGGTTAAATACCAGTGTTATAAAGCTCCTCCAACTTCACTCCTACCTTTGTACAGATCAGACACTCTGCATGAGCTAACCGAGGTGAGACCTTCATCAGAAGGAGATTCATTGCAAATGACAGATGCTATGAAATGGTAACAATTTCAAAACTACATAAAAGGCAAAGAAATACAGGTCCCGTGATAGCCTAGTGGGTGAGGACTGCCTGGAGACGGGGACACTGTGGATTCAAGTCTTGGTATCAATAAATATTCTTTGGAGCAAAGTGAAAGAGCTTCAGTAGGAGATATCACTCCCCGCTGTGCAACACCCTGCTCCTGCTCATTGGTATAAATCATTATCATCTCCCAGTGTGGATTCTCACCCTCAAGGAAAAGTTGTTAGTGCTTTCAAAGAAAGTCTAGGAAGATGTTAGTTTAGTCCAAAGAAGAAAAAGAATTTTTTATTTATAGCTTGATGATTATTGTCGGATGAGAAAATTGTTTCCCTTCCAGTCTGGCCCATCAACAAGCTGATTCTGGATGAAGACTGCAGCTGACTTTGACTTTCTGGAACCCGTCTCTCCTTCCTGCATGCATAAAGATACTGGGGTTTTAAAAGGCTCCTGCCCAAAGTCAGTGGCAAGCAGAACCTCACTCTTGCTAAATTCGCCTGCTACTATCCATGGAGCTATCTGTCCTCCTCTGAAGGGCAGGTGACTCAGCAAGGAAAAGTGGAATCCTTGAGCACACCCAAGCAAAGGCCAATTCATCCCCAGTCCCAGCCCAATAACAGTCAAAGCTTGAAAAGGAAAAAATTTGCCTCTGCAACAAATGGAGGGGATAGAAAATGGCTTGTTTATAGAAGTCTAAATGGCTGACCCACATCGGCCAATTTCGGAAAGTCTCTGAGATAATCGCACCTGTCCAGTAATAAACGAATGAATCAGAAAAGGAGGCTGAATAGAGGTATAAGCAATAATGCTCAGAGGCTGCCTGATACAATGGCCAATCAATAGGAGGGCTGTAGATCAGGGTGCTAGTTAGCTGGAAAATTACCGCACCACTGCGTGCGTCACGCTGTAGGGATCCTGGACAATCAATGTGGGAGGTATTGATTTAGTTATTATCACTTCATACGCTCCAGACATTGTTAAATATACATTTATTAACAAGACTGGGGTGCATTGGTAAGAGAGGGAGCTTTCACCACGGCGATATCTCCCAGCACTGAACAAAGCTCAGCTGTGACAGACTTTAAAGTTCATGTTCTCCCTGCCAAGTGTGCTCTCAGGACAAATCCTGACGCACGGCATAGTGCCGAAGACGCAGCTCCCATCTCACAAGAGAGATATTCTGGCCACGAGTGAGTATTTTGCACTTGAGATTTCAGGAAAGCCTCCCGGAGCAGCAGCAACCAGGGACGTGGTGGCCAAGGGTCAACCCAAAGTGAGCGATAATTGCATGGTTGCTTCCGAAAAGCCAGAGGAAATGAGGTCAAGGGAAATAGGGAGAACATTAGTAAATAAAGGAAACTGGAACTACCTCCAGGGATGGAATAAAGACAAGAGTCACTTCCCATGTGTCTGGCTCCCGTGGTGGCCAGCACACTTGGGACACATGCCATTCCATTTAGTGACATTTTACCGTCAACCTGCTGCTTGTATCCTAAAGATAAGCATCGCTTTGGAGCAACTCTTCCTGCAGCAGCAATCTTGGGAACTCCCTCAGGCTTCCCTCTTGCGTGCATACCTCATGTGCGCTTGCCTGGACACAGCTGGGAGCAGCCTGTGCAGAAGTTTTACAGGGTAAGGCCAGGGTGGAGTGAAGGTCAGAAAGCCAAGCTCCACGGAGAGGGTAAGGCTGTATCCGAGTTACCCTGCCAAGGGAGGCAGAGGGAATTACAGGGAAAAAGGAATTGGCTTCCACAGCCCTGCTTGCCTGGCTTTGCCTTGACCTCATGCTGGATCTGGAAGGACTCTTTTAACAATTTTGCGCCTCAGTGCTCTGATTTGACGTGTTTGGATAACGTCATTTATCAGTCTCCACAGAGACCTGCTGAGTACAACCACTGCCAAGAGCTGTGCCTCAAGCCCCACTGCTGGTGCTTCTCCAACCACGCAGGTGAGAGTGGCCTCACCGATACCTGCATTGCTGTTCCTGGCTGAGAACGTATCAAGATGGCACATCCATGCTCTACTCATGGTGGACCCACATCACCACAAGCAGGTGACCCTGAGCAAGAGCGTTTATGCATGAGCAAGAACACGAAGGGAGGGCTCCTCGCAGAGGAAGGCTGGTCCTGCACTTCTCTCTAGACTTTGCTGGTAACTCATCAACAACTTTGCAGTCACCGCTGAGGATTTGGGGGACCAGGGAACAAGTCTATGAGACTGGACAGACAGCATGTGATAGTTTTCAGTCTTTGTGCTCAATGCACAAAGTTTTTCTACTGAAAATAAGAACAAGCATTCTTCCACTGAGCAAATCCTTCCTTTGTTCAAGTGAAAGGCCAGAAGAAGGGCACAAAAATACCACGAAAGAGGAAAAAGGACCTATCTGTAGCTGTGAGCTGTTACTCAGCAATTGCCTCCTGGGAAATCTCCCCTGGGAATTGCCCCCCTCCCGGCTCCTTTGCAAAAAAACTTAAGCCCAAACGCTGGTTATTTGCCAAACATTAGCATGCATGTGATCTTTGTTTCTCCAAATTAAATCGAGCAATTCCTACTCGCTGTCCCAGTGGGCAATCACAAGCAATTCCGTTAATTAAATTATCTCTGATTCTGCAGCTCTGGAATCTCTCAATTGACTAAGTCTGTGCTTTATCATCAACAAAATACTGGACCAAAAAAGGAAACAAAAAAATGCTGATGTCAAAGTGATTGGCTTCAGTTAACCCTTCCCAGCTGGATATTAAGGGCTGCTCAAGAAACTGTTGGACTGGAATGAGCCCAAGAGCAAGAGCCTCATACCCGAGATACCAGTAGCAGCTGTTCACTTGTGTTTCCTTTCCATTGTGCAGGAAAAAAAATAAACCAGCATGCCATCACTCCATCCAGCATCCTGCCTATTTGAGCCACAGAAAGATGCAAACTGTTAGCTGCTGAAGAAGACCAGGAAGCCCCTGAAAGCGCCCCATCCTCCCCTTATTCAGATCTCACTTGATGTATCCCACCGTTGAGGAGTCTCCATAAAACATTCCCCTTTGGTTTATTTCAACTGGATATAAATTTTCCTTTCTTCATAAATGGCAACACTGTACACAACATTCCATAAATTTTTACAGTTCCACTGTTTGTATGTACCTTGTAAAAAATGCTTAGCACTGATTAAATGCACCACCAATAAAATTTCATGGGCTACTTTTGACACTCGATATTCTGACCTTCCTCTCTCTTCCTCATACATTTATTTTTGGTTTTGTATGCCTGTAAACACAGTGCAGCAGAGGGGAGATCGTACAGTACCACTGACAGACCCAAGAGTGATGTCTTTATTTTTAAACAAAGCCTTTATCTTCCCTCATCCAAGGTGCAGAACCTGATCCCAGCAGAACATACATGCCATTTCCCTGCACCGGGGGCAGAGGTCAGGTCGCCAGCAGCTTACATATCATAAATATTAGAAACAGACTGGTCGATGCTTTGAAGGCAGAGTTAAGCTAAAGTAAGATTCCAGGAGCATAGAAATTGCTCCTGGACACATCCAACCATGGCCACAGATGACAATTAACATAACCACTACTGCGCCGCAGAAGAGAACGCCTACTTGCAGTCCTCGCTTTGTGGGGCACAAATCTTCAAGACTTGATGAAATGATCCAAAAAAACTGACCCCGACGTCAGTGCACATTTAATTGCAAGCCTTCTCTCATAGACAATTTACAAAGGGTAACTTTTTCAGAGAAGAGACTGTGTTTTATTAGGCTGTAACAGGCTGCGCAGAGCTGCTGTGACACCGGTGACGCTGCGCAACGGCAGAGCACGGTGTCTCTTCAAGACTCAAGCAAGGGAGTCTTGGCTCCCACTCCCTTCCACACAGCTCCCTCCCTATCAAGAGTTTCAAACGCTAACTAAAACCAACCCTAAGTCTTCTGGGATAAGAACCGCTTCTGTTTTTAACCTGGTGAAAGAATCTACCCCCTCGTTCAATTTAGCATCACTGCAGCGAGCGCTGGAGCAATAACACAGAGGGCTTATGTTGGCAGATGCGGGTGAGCGCTACTGAAATCAGCACGAGATGCACAGACACAAAGGCCTTTTGCACTTCACCTTGCAAGGAGTGCAAGAAAGTAACGTAAAGCTGAAAAAAAAAAATACAAGTTTGCTGCCAACAAGCAAAACGCTAAATTCATAAACGAGATTTGAAAAGAAAAGTCACAGGCGGCTTTAAAGGGAAACGGAGACAGCTCAAGCGCTGTCAGCATGTGAAGTCTCTGAAAGAACTCCAGTGTGAGGCACCGGTGGCAGATTGACTGCGAATCACCCCAGAACTACTGGACTGGCACGATGCACCACGATTTTATGTCACTAGATGAGCTGGCTATGGCAGAAGGGGACAGATCCCAAGCAGCAGCAAACTGCCCAGCAAAGCTGTCTGCAGCAGAGCCGTGACAAAACACACCCAGCGAAGTTTAGACCCTCAGTCTGCGAGAATGACAGTGTTAAAAGCAAATTTTCTGGCAAGACATCAACGTTTTAGGAGCTGGCTTCCCCTTTATTTAGCTAAAAATCTCATTTATTGGGTTTATTTGTTTTTAGACTAACCTCCTTTAAAAAGGCTGACTTATAATCCTGTAAAACATTGTCACATGTATTGAGGAAATTGGCAAGGATGCTAATTTATTGTCCTCTAGGAAAAAAAAAAAAGAAAAGCCCTCTTTCCTTGATTAATGTATGTTTTTGTATTGTAAGATATTAAAGAATGTTGCTTCACCTGTAATTATAGAGAATAGTTTATTTTGGCAAAGTGCCCTGGCTTCTGGTTGCCAAGTTATGAATAATGCAATGTTCCCCATTCTAATTTCCGTGTTCTAAGTTGTGAATTTGGAGCGGGGTGCATGCAAGGGCACACACACACAACGCCGAGGAGCTCTCAGTCACGAGCGCCTCTATTTTATACTTGCTTGCACAACTTGTTAATACCGGCATCTGCTTGCCAAATTCAGAGTTTGCTTCTGACTAATTTCATCTTGATGCAAACCAAAAACGTTGTCTCTCTTTTTTTTTTTTTTTTTCTTTCCCCACAGAGGAATTATTTCTCTTACACTTGCATGCACCGTCGCAATACCACTGAGGGGAGCTTACTGCTGCAAGAAAGCGTTTTAAGCCGCATTTAGTAGGGACTTGGGTAAAGATTCCCCGAAGAATTTAATGACAGAAGAATTCATTATGCTTTCAGATCTCCTCCGCCTCCATAACACAGAGCCCAACAATGTCTTTACAGAAGCGGGAAGTAAATTCAGGCGCTGGCTCTTTTTCTCTCTCTTCTTTTTTTTTTGGCCCGCGTTTCGCTGGGACACATGTGCCCAGCCCCAATCAAAACAGAGACAGATGGCACCACTGATCATTCCGAATGGAAGGAGCCTCGGAGTCAGCATGTTTAGATGCATTTCTAGGGCTACGCAGTATCCGCTGGCCACTGGGACTGATTTAAAAAGGCGGCTAGTGAAAGTCTGAGCTTGCGCCAAAATTTTAAATGTGCTATTTGAGCAATTATGGTTCGACATGAAAGCTGGGAGAAAGAATGCGTGGGTCATTCTGATTTCGATTTAGAGACTATGTCCCCTGTTCCAAAGAGAAAATAAATGCAATCCCATTGCTTTACTGGAGCAGCTTTGGCGACAAAGAAAAAAGCCATGCTACGGGAGAGTATTTTGCTGCAGTAACATTTTGTTGAGGCAGCATGGGCCAAGTTAGAAAACAATTCTCTAAACAAAGTTCCCAAATAGAAATAATCGCACATCTAACGTGTTCATATCTCAGTTCACTTTTCAAATGTATCCTGCATCCTGGTGACCCTAACTGTATTCCTAACAGATCTGTGAAGGTGCGTCATGGTCTCTATCTTAATAGGAGCCAGGGCCACAAGAAGCAGACAGTGGAAATGGAAAATGCAGTTCCTCTCCCTGCTGAGGGAGGGTTGGAGGTTCCAGTCTACTGAAATTTGCTTCCCTCCACAAGTAAACACGTTTGGATTATGACCAAGCTCCACGTACAGCTAGGCAGGTACATTTTTCTACTGGAAGACTTATGGCAGCTGTAACCCGTCATCTCACTGTGGCCTGGAGGTGGTCTGGGATTATTGGTAGCTTTGGTTGGATGATCAGGGCACAAAATTATACAATATCCCTGAAGTGAAAGAGGAATAGCAAATTCCTAGGGCTGAGAGGTGTTCAGAAGGTTGGACACGCAGCCGAGTCTTGCGGCCAGGCTCTGTGCACAATGAAATGCCTTCTACTCCCATGGCCTGCATCCAGAGGGCCGAAATAAACAGGAAATATCTATGTTACTACAGCAGCACTTGGATTCATCTGCAGCCTTTTAAGGGCTTTACCGTGGAGGTGATATGCTTTCCAGAACTTCCATTCATGACTGTTGATTGGAGGCACACAAGGGCAGTGTGATAACACATCCTCCAGGCAGCTTCCTACAACTGCTGCCGCCGCCCTAGAACTTTTACACTGTGGCTGCTTCCTTTGCAGGGAAAGAAAGGATCAGAATTAGCATCATTTAAGGTAATCATGCCTTCAAAAAGAAACATGAGGCTATTAAAGGAGGCCACGGCACATTAGTATCGCATAACCAACTGTGGTCCCAGAGCTGGAAGAGGAAACCAGCAATGCAGAGGAAGGACAGGTCATGAGCTGGCTATCTGAGGGAAAAGCAGGAACACTTATGCAACTGAGGGGGAAACAGCAGCTTTTTTGGGGACAAGAGCTCAAGAAGGAAAAAAGAAGAAGTAGAATGAAGTGCCTGCAGAGGTGGGGAATGACAAGCCTCAACACTGAAGTGAGGGCAAAAAATCAACACGGATATTAAACTACATTAATTAGATGACTTGCTCTTACACTGTTCCTGTAAAGGCAGCGCTGGTTTCTGTGTTACAGAGGCAGAGGAGATACGAAAACACAATGAATTCTTCTGTCATTAAATTGTTTGGGAAATCTTTACCAAGCTCTGGCTAAATGCGGCTTAAGACTCCCTCTTGCAAGAGTAAGCTCCCCTCAGCGGTATTGCAACTGTGCATGCAAGTGTAAGAGAAATAATTACAGACTCTATGGTTGTCCCAGACAGGGCTTAGTGAGAAGTAATACCAACAGGGTGAGGTGGTTTTTTTTGGTGCTACTTCATATTTATACTTATTAACTATACCCTAAGAAATGCATAAACTACCAAGAGCCGGCCGTAATGACAACCATCCTGTTGTCCCACAGCAGCTGGCACAGCACAAGCACTTACTGAGTCCTGCCACGATCACTGGTAAGTGCCAAGGAAAGCAGTAGCCCCATTATGGCCAGCAGGCAGCCAGCCTGGGCGGCCAGGGCTGCCCTTCAACAGATGCAGGAGAGAGACAGCAAACTGGCTGCGGATGGGGCACAACATGATCCCTTTTCTGCTCTTCAAAGGAACATTTCCATCCAAACAGGGAACACAGCCTACATAAAAATAATTGTTACTTTTCTCTTGAGAGCATCTGGGCACCATACAAACATTTCCTAAAAAAAGAATCAGTCCCTGCCTCCTAATTCTTGCGGCATAGGTGAGGGATGTGAATAAACAGTCACATCCTCAAAATATTTTCAGAAGGAACACAGCAGGATCAACAATGCTCCATCAGAGACACTGTTAAACACACCAGGCTAATTTTAGGGACGAGTCCTCTCTCTGACAAGCTGCTCACACATCTAAGGGCAGAATTCGTCTGCTAGAAGGCAGCTGTTTGTGTTTTATAAGCTAAAGTTTCTCTTACCTATGGAATAACTCCAATATTTCACAGGGAATCATCATCCATCTAACTGAAGTACCCTCTAACGGACCATCAGCCTCATATCCCCTTTGAAATAGCACAGCTGAGCACTTGCTGGGCCACGATTTATTTTTTACCTTCTAAGACATCTTGCTAACTCTATAGCTCAATAGTGACAGTCGAATTTCACACTGCGATAGCCCCCCATCGATTTTTCACTCCCAGGAAGCAACTCCACAAATTAAAGTTAACAGCATTTCTGAAACTAAGGAAAAAAAAAGAAAAGGAAAGAAAGAAAAGGAAAAAAAAAAAAAGAAAAGAAGGGGCAGGCAAAGAGACATGAATGGCAAGATGCTTAAACTGCATGTCCAACACGGGAATTAAATTTCTCCCTGGAGTTTTCCCCAGTTATGGGGTAGGGTTGCTACTGCCCCCAAAGCCCCCAGCCACCTTGGGTTTGTGGACATTTCAGCTCTGCTACATCAAAAGTTCAACATGACACAAGAGTCTCTCCTTATATGAAGATGTCAAAATCTATAAAAAACTGGCCCAAGACATGAGACTGAGACCAAACCTCCGCACACAGCTGCACTAAACAGAGATACCACCTTCCCCCTGGTGTGAGCTTGTACAGTCAAGCCTGCCTCGCTGAGCTTCGTTAACGGCCAGCCTATGGTGAACCACTTCAGTTGGTGCAGTGGTAATAACATTTGAGACTGTCACGGACACAAGCGATTTCTACTGAGCAATTAAAAGAGGGAGCAGAATAAAGAAACACAGCCCACCGCTCTGCTCTCCACCAGCACAACCTGGAGGATAAAGTAACGCCAAAGTCTCACTTCAGAAAGAAATGCAGCCTCTACCTGTGCACCCTTCCAACACTGGACACCAGTGGACGTTACAAGCACGTGTTACATACTAATGAATTACTGAAAGGGTGGACTAAAACCTAATAAAGTTAAAATTTCTAGACACAAGCAGCACTCAGCCCAGCAGCACTTCTCAGCCTGGCTTTGACAATCCCAGGCTTCAGTTCAGCTTCCTGGGTCCTGTCTTAAGTTTACATGGGCTGATCTAGGAGTGGACCCACCAGCAGCATCATGCCATCTCCTAGCAGAGCACAGAAGGTTAGCTCATTTATGAATCGAGTTAATTTTTTAATTCTGTCTTTGCTATACAACGTTCTTGTCTCCCACCAAAGCCTATTAACGGTGTGACACTATGGAGAGGGGCCGGGGAACGCTTATCCTCTGGTGTGAATTCAAAACAGCTTCTGTTTCCCTCTGACACACCAGCTTAAGCGTGGCTCCTTCCCTTTTGGGGCTCTGCTAATCCTCTGGCTTCACACTCACGCTGCTCCCGTCTCTTCTGTCTGCCCGTGAGCAGGGTCCCTGTGACAGACACTGCTGCCTCCCCAACTGCTCTCACACATCTGGCTCTTTCCATGAGGACCTCAGCCTAAACTTAGTTTAATTTTAACTGATGGTCCTCCCTGTGCTGCCGTGCCAGAGCCCCTCTGGAGCTGATGCTTTCAGAACAGCTGGACTGGAAAGAGGGGAGGTGGGAAGAAAGAGGAGATGAGAAAAATAAACACAATTGCTTTTTGTCTCTAAAACCCTCTTTTTAACCCAACGAGCATCTCATCCAATGAAGCACGATGAGCATGAAGTGTTATATAAAGAAGATAATTATAAAGGGATTTAATGCTTGGCAGGCTCGTATTGCAAGGTTTATAGTGGAGGCAGCATACTCACTTAACCGGCCTTGTGCCCGGGTTTGCTATTATGCTGGGGCCAAGCAGAATCAGAAACAAGATTTGTTTTACAAAAAAAAAAAAAAAAGCACAGCCCCCTTCCCACTGAAGATGGCAGCTCCAGTCCCACCTCCTTCCACTTCTGTCCCATCCCTGATTAATGATGTTGTCTGCCTGATTTATGACCCACCCCAACAGATTAGAGTTTCCCTTTTCAACCTCCCCCTCCCCTCTTTTACCGTGCCCCCCCTCCAGAAGGCACAGCCACACTCCAGTGGAAATATTAGAGAATTATTAAATAAACATTCATACGTCATGTCTCTTCCCATACTGAGCTCATCGTAGTCAACGCTCAGCGGCCGGGTCCTGTTTGCTTTGGGGCTGACACCAAACAGCTGGAGTGATTCATGGAGAGGCTGGCTACAATGCTCTGTGCCATATATCATGCTCGCAGCGCTCCCTGCCCCGGCGGAGATAAACTGATCAACCACAACGGGCTGGAATGAATTTATGACAACACAAAATTGAGGAAAACAAATGGGAGGTGACCCAGTGGGCCACTAACCCAGACTCTCTTGCTGGCCTGCAATCTAGTCTGGTGGCAGAAAGCAAAATTGAACATTGGCACTCTGAATTAAGATGCTGGCTTTTAACCCCAGGGAACCTCGGTTTCAAAATGGCACCAGACCCTCACGGGCGGCATCTGGGGAGGGAGGGGGAAGGAAGATTTTTCGTGGGGAAGGTGCTTTTTGCAGCTCTTTGTGCACAACGGTGCCTCAGCTGAGAGCATGACAGTGGAAGAGTCGGAGAGGATGCTGGGGCAATTAGGGACTGGCTGCTCTCTCCGAGCAACGCTGCATGGTGAGTGAAGGTAAAGGAGCATTGCACCAGCTAAGCTCTGCCTTCGTGGTGGCTGAGGTCTTCAGGAGAGGGGCAGAGCTCAGCTGATGCGACGCTCCTTGAGTCTTCAGCACCCCAGGGTGTCTCCCTGACCCCTCATGTTGGTGAGATGAGAAAAGCTCAGCAAGGCTGAGACACTCCACAGTACTGGGAAGGAGAGGTGGGACCAGTACCACCTCTCTTACTGCCTGTGGCTGCCATCTGAAGTTCAATGTGATGCAGATCTTGTCAATGGTGAGAAACCTGCCTGAGCTATCAAGGACCTAGCATGGCTGTGAAGGAGAGCTGGGACTAGCACCATGTCTCTTGTTACCTGTGGCTGCCATCTGAAGTTCAACACAGCGCAGATGAGGTCAACCTGCCCAAACTATAGATGACATGGCACGGCACAAGGAGAGGGCAAGAAACACAAGACTTACCCCAAGTCCCATCTAGCCGTTCTACACGGAAAAGACTCTTCCACAAAAACCTAAGTTTAGATTAAATTAACTTGGCTCAAGCAAAGAGCTTCAGCTGCGTGCCAAAAAGAGGACCGCTTGCTGTACTGTATTAATGGATTAAAAACCAACCAAACAAAACCACACCACTCTCCCTGCCCAGACTTATTTTTGGAAGAGGGGAGGGGGAAGGAACGTCATTCTAATGAGAGAAGGATCAATACGTAGATCGCTGCTAACTCTATTAGCTGCTGCTCTAAACGGAGAGCACGGATGACACAGGTGGTAAACCATGTGCTTCTGGACACTTCTAAAAATGCTAATCAGATGCTACACAGGGTTTAACATGCCAATCAATAACGCTCAGATTTAAAGGCAAAAATTAAAGTTACAAACAATAGAGTAAAGTGATGCTGCCAAAAACTTCCTGTAAGCGCCACCCAAAACAAGAAAAATGAAACCAATTTAGCTCCAGATTAAGAAACAGGAACTAGAGATGAATCAATTTAGCCTGTTGGGCTGGGTCGCCATATATCATGGCTCAGCGGTGGAGTGAGAAGCAGACAGACAGTGTGAAACCCTTCCCCCCTCCTTTTCTGTAGGCTTCTAGCTCTGATCCCTGTTATCAATTAATTTAACAGAACCCCTCTACACAGACAAGCACACAGAGCATTCAGACTCCTTAAATGGCAGGACAGAAACTATTTATCACACACAAATCTCAAAGGAAAGGAGAGAAAAAAAAAAGGCAGCTAGGAATTCTCCACCTGAAACACCGTCTTGATTTCTGAACCTTGGTAAATAAAAGTGCCTTAAATAAAATGCTCTCCCTGCTACTTTCAAAAAAGAATCATCATTATCGGAAAGACTCAGCAAGACACTTTACGGGTTTCCTCATAATTTCTATTGGGTTTTGCTGACTTTTCACACCTTTTGCGGAACTGAAGCTTTAGTGGGGCAAGGTTACTGCAGAGCAGGTGTGCACGCACACACGTGTAAGCACACACACATGTAAGCACACACGCTCCCCCACTTCCCAGCGGCATTAACACGAGTGGTGTTTGGAAAGGATTCTGGGATCCTTCAAAAGGTGCTAGCTAAAGCCTCTTTGATCAGATTATTAAAGCTATGTCAATTTTATCACTTGAGCTCAAGTGTTCTGGAAAATGTCAAATCCTTTCAGCTCCTGCAGTTTAAAGATTTTCAATAGGAGTGGATCCGGGAGGGTGGGGGGCTGCCGGGCTGACAGGCAGGAAGCCCAAAGGGAAGCCAAGCAGCGTCTGAGACAGAGGCTGACAGATGAGGCCAGAAGGGATGAATCCTTGCCACCGAGACAGCACGCAATGCTTGGCTTGCTCTAAGGACACAGGTGCTTCTCCACTGACCTGTGAGCTCCCAGACTTGGCGGTCCTTGGCCAAAGTCTACTCACCGAGAAGCACTGACCAGCAGACAGCCCACGTTTGAGACACGCCAATAAAAAGCCTTGTAAAAAGGAAAGCTTCAAGACAGGGACGCAGTGTTAAAAGTTTCCTCTGCAGCAGAGTTTCCCCAGTTAACCCCTAACTGGCAACATGTCCTGTGCCAAGGACACAGTCTCTCAAGTCAGAACCAGGGAAGAGAAGCCAGAACCAGAAGGAGAACAAACTACATCAAAAAAACCAATTTTCTGTAAAGTCTGCTTAACTTTACCACCAGGTTCTTTCCCCATTCCAAATTATCCGTGGACTTCATTCCCAAAAAGTAAATGACATCTGTTTAAAACCCACAACTACCTCATTGCCTCCATCTCATTTAGGCTGTTTTGTCTCTCATCTGATCTTAGGGCAACATTTTATGTCAGGCTACAATTAACTTAAAACACTGCCCCGCCCCAATTAATGCACTCCATAGCAGCAGTTGAAGGGCCTGTAGTTTGAGGCTTGGATTTTCAGATCTGCCTGAGCAGTAAGTCACCCTAGCAGCACATGGAAGGACTTCCAAGGCGAGAGGTTGTTACTCAAATACACGCAGCAGATAACACTGGGACTTAAACTTTTGAATCAGATGGAAGGGGCTGCAGGTAAAAAACTCAGAAACTGAGACATTATTCCCGTTAGCAACCATACGAAGGTGAAATCTGTATCTTAAGGGCTAAGAAATTCTTTTAGTGAGGCTTCTGCCAGGTTACGGGACTGCTGGGATTCCCTTCTGATGGAGAGTGGAACATGCAGAGGGAATAAAATAAAAAAAAAAAATCAAACTATGGCCTGACGAGCCCACTGTTTTTGTCAGGTTAAAGTGAGTTTGAATCTTCACCTCTCATCCAAAGTCCCAGCTGTAGTCTAAGCTGTTACTCACCACACAACATGTTTGAAATCCCCACCATAACTAGAATGTGGTGGAAACCATGGATCTATCTATTTATGTATTTTAAAACAAGCAATTTGCAGTGGAGAAGCACTTTGAAAGCTGCACTCAATTCCTTGTCATGGGGTACCTGCCCATTCAGGTACCTGGGGTAGAACTCCCCACAAGCCCTCTGTGGACACAGCCACAAGTCAGGACACCAATAGCTCCAAGTCCAGGATTCATGTTGGAGCACAACATCCTTTCTCAGTGGTTAAAGCTTCAAATATGCCTACCCTCAGACGACCACTTCTGGGAACACCAGATGGGATGCTATGGTTCCTTAAAACAGGAAAAAATGAAAGCTATCCACTTTGCACTCACTTTTCAATGTCACTGTTCTTACAGGTCTTCTGCATGGTCTCCTGTTTACTGCTTTCACCATTACTCGTTGAGGGCATTTCTGTTGAGGGAAAAATGGATAGATTAGTGAAAGAACATTTGATCATTGCAATGAAATAGTCTGAGTGAGTTAAGAGTTTCAGAAGCAGAGGACCTCAATGAGTCATTTTCATATCAATTCTCGGAAAGAGAGAGAACAGACCGATGCTACGTGTCCCTGTCTGGCCAGAAGGCCCTCTCTCTACATGATTCGGGGCTGAAGATACTGACCAACCCTTGCAGATGTTCTAGGTGTTCAAGCCTGGATTTAATTCAGTAAGTGTTGATGCATCTGCCATGCCAAAGTGTACTTCTAAAAAGATGCATCTGGAGCAAATCCACTCAGCCAAGACTTTGCTCTCAGCTTCTCCCTTTTCCTGAGAACCCTCTGACACAGACAGAGAGAAAAATATATGCCAGGTAACTAGTAGGACAGAACAGTCTGTTATAGCTGTCCTCTACCAGCAGTGCCATGCCTCCTCCCAGCACTGGGATGGATGTGAGAAACCAGTCAGGGCTCAGCCAGATGAACTGTCCTAGGACCAGCCCCTGGGCTGTAGGTTCAGCACCATGGCTTCAGGTAAAAGGTATAAAGAAAAAAGCTCACAGCAAGTGCCACAAGGGCTGCTTCCTCATTGCCTCTGTGGCTGTAGTTACTGAAGTTGAACACACCTACAAGCAAGTGCTCCTACATCACAGACAATAAATGTGATTGCCTATCCCTCAGAAGAAAATGCCTGCGATAGATATCCTATGTTCTCCATTTAATCATCATGCTCTTGGCAAAACTGGTTCTACCCACCCCCCCTCCCACTAGAAAGCGGTTATGTCTTGTAGATACTTTCAAGGCTGGGGATCAAATGCCCAAAGCACTACAGTAACAGGAATGAAATCATTGGGACAAGTCTCTTCAGGTCGCTGAGCTTCAGTTCCCTTCCTAAGGGAGCTGAAGCTGTACTGCCCAGCTTTGGAAATGGATTTGGCATCTACAGCTGGAAAGCGCCAGGTTTTATTATTCTCATATTTCCACTAGGTCGCTGCTTACACTTACAGTGCTCTTGGCATTAAATAAAAAAACCCAGCAGTCAAATGGGTTTAACACTCCCCTCCCCCTTAATGCCATGAGCCTTCAAATAATGCATGCAAAGGTAAAAGTTCACATTCACTCGTTTACTCTGTCGACTCAACTACAGGCCATGAAGTAGGACAGATGCTGGAGTTCCCACTCTAAAGGTGCAGGCTACAGAGCTGCAGGCTTTTCTTGCCATAGAGGCCAGCAAGGACAAGACCTACCCAATAGATCATGATCAAGTCTCTAGGATACCCTTTTAAAGAAGGGAAGATTATAAGAAAGCAGTTGAAAAAACCTCAAGCAAGTTCAAGCCCCCAGCAGCTGAACACCACCATCACACAGTCAAGCTCTGGTGGCTCCCTCTGTGAAACAGCAGTTTGTCGATTAGTGACACAACAGCTCCCAACTTTTATCACCATATAAGTTGCATTTTTGGGAACTCCTCTGGCTGCCACATTGTGCTGTGAAGTTTCAAAAAGACAGTGTGATATATGTACATATATGTATAACTGCGGGTAGTGTGCAAAAGCATTTTTAACCACCATTTGCCCAATTACAGGCAGTCAGAAGATATGGAATATATCTCTGCCCTCTTGTAGCATACAAATTAATAATTTACAAATTCAACACTCACCGTCACTGGCCCATTTAGAAAACTCCGGTGTTATTCGAGTACTGGGTGTGCCACCACTGTAAGAAAAAAGGGCAGAATGCTAAAGGTTGAATACAGAAAATTTTGCTGCTTGGGAAAAGCTATCCCTTCCACCCACCACTGCTGTCTCAATACTTCTATCTGTCAGTCTAGGTTCCAAAAAACGAACGGTTGGCCTGCTGCAGGAGGTGGTTTTGTGCTAGTCCACATTTCCATGAGTGTTCTCCCAACTTGCACCTCTAGCTGCGACCTCTGCTGAATCACATGGGGGTTGTGATGGTGACTGAAGGATGGGATTCAAACAGCACCTGTGACCGTAGGCTCGTTTTTGAATACACAATTTCAAAGATGAAAACCTTACTCGTGAACAGAAATCCTTTGTGTGGCAATAGCTTCTCCCTTTAAGAATAACTTTATACCTGCACAAGCCTCATCTTTTCCATCTTCCCATGTGAAGAACAATAGCACTAAAGTACAGACAACTCCTAACCCTGTCCATTCTCTTGCAAGCCAGTAACAGAGACTGTAAGAGAAAAGAATCTTCTGAGCAGGCTGCACGCCCATCTCTACTTAAGACTAGTTCTATGAGCCAAGACTGTTGCACTCAAAAGGTAAGGCAGGCTTATGCTTCAGGGCATCAGCTTTTGTACTTGCATTTCTACAGAAACTTGCCAGAATTTCAAAGTGCTTTTACAAGCAACATCATCTCTCCTGTTTTAGACTTGGGCAAACAAGTTCAGGAGATGTGCAAGCACCTTGTCCAAACAGCAAAACAATGTGTCAGGTGCAAGCCACATGAAGGAACTGGGTCTCCTGGCCTTAGGTCCTCTGTCATCTCACCAGCAGTAAGTGCCCACAGACACGGAAAAGGGATACCCTCATATCCTCCTGCTACACCACCACTTTTCTGGCTGTGAAGGAGCTTCAGCATCTTTGAGGCCCTGCCTATGGACCAGCACGGTTAGCAAAGTATCGAACAGACCAATGGTTTGGATCCAGTTGGGCAAATGCCACTTTTCTATGGAGTGGAACCTAATTTTGAACTAGTCTTTGTGACAGGCTAAGCAGTAAGAAAACTTCATTTCACTGCTCTATCAATCACTTCAACCTTGACCTCACAGGATCACTCAGTGAAAGAGATAGAGGGGTAATTTAAGCCCTGTTTTATGCAGGGCAGAGGGCTTAGAAAGCAATCCTACTTCCCTGTTAAAACTCATTTTATTTGCCTGAAATGCTTCCCCAAGTGCCCTGAACACTGGCTGCCTACACTCTCCACACATATATGTGGGCAGAGCACACATCCTACTCTGACCTGTCCCAACCCCAGAGACGAAGGAAGGAGGATTAGTTTGTGTCCCCCACAACGCAATGAGATACAATAAAATCATACTGTGGGTGCCAGACTTCTCTGAACAAATGCAACATGTGCCAATGTGGATGGCATCACATTATACTACTACTAAGAGGCCACATTTCATTATGAAGTAAGATGATGCATAAGGCAAAGTTTCCCATCACCAGAATTCACCTTCTGTCTAGCACTGCTCAGGGAGAAGATGGCACTGTCTGGGCACTGTAGTTAATGGAGGGAGACTGTGCAGAGAGGCTTTATGAGGCTGCACAAGAAATGGAGACCCACCACCACACTATGCTTCTTTCTAAGCCTCTCTTGTTGTGACCCTTGCCTTTTAAGTGAAGGGGTATTTTCCATGAATTGAGATTCCCCCAAAGTAACAAAAACAAGTTAGAAAAGCACTGTACTTACTTTAAAACAGCACCTCGGAGCGCCTCCCT
The DNA here is from genome assembly GCA_004320125.1 of Scolopax mira. NCBI lineage: Eukaryota > Metazoa > Chordata > Aves > Charadriiformes > Scolopacidae > Scolopax > Scolopax mira. The sequence continues at coordinate 71,310 of BJBW01000332.1, read as the reverse complement.
TTCTTTGGCTTCACCTGGCTCTTCCCCAGTGCAAGGGATAACGTCTGCCTCTGTGTACCTGAGCACAAGGGGTTAAGGAACATACAACCTTGTTGCAGACAAGACTTTTGAGATGGTTGGGATGCTAGCTGGGACACAGAAAAATTTCAATCCAACTTGGAACACCTCAAAAGAAGAGAGGCTGGTATCCAAGCAAGGTCCCAAGAGAAGCTTGCTATTTAATCCTGGCTTAAATTTTTTTTTTACATAGAAAAAAATATAAAAGTCTTTTGATAGCAACATAACCCACGGCCTCTTAGAAGGGGAAGACTGTTTCCTCAATCTCTGCAAGCCTAACTTGCACAATTACACTATTTTTGTTTGAGGTACAGAGATCTTTTAAGGTTGTGGCTTCACTCCTAAAGGCTGGTACAGATTTCAATAAAATCTAATTCTATAGTGATGCCTCATACCCTTCCAGGAATTCCTCCTTGATGCCTGTCCAGGTGCTGCAGGGCAACAGGCTGACTACAGCTCTCCCAGAGCTGTGTCTGAAGAGCCTGGCTCTCAGATGAAGAAGTTCCCCAAAACTGCCTTTAACGATAGTTATGGCCATGAAATGACTAATGAAAAAAAATAATTCAGTCTCTCAGAGTGGCAGGTGAATAGTGCTTGAAAAGTCTACTGCACTTAACTGCTGAAAACAAAGGGATGCCCTATGGAAAATAAACGTAGTTCCTACCCATGGGGCAGGAAAGTGATCTGTATGGAAGAAACCTTGATGGATAGAACAGATTGCTTATGAAACCAAATACAGGAACACTAACTTTGATCTCCTCCAATTTCTCCCACAGACTTCACCAACCACGTCTGAAGTAGTGCTGCATCAACAAAAGGATCCCTAAAGGCAGCAACTGGGGATCCCTCCTATTCAAATAACATGGGGAATGGGGAAGGCGGTGCCGTTTCCAGTAGGGCTGAACAGAGATGATCCACCACACCCAGAGTAGTGCTGTAGCAAAGGTAGCTGAAAATGTTACTCTGGGTTCCCTCTCATTAACAGCCTTTCAAAAACGATACTGTGGTTTCCCGTATTCAAGTGTGTCGTCCCCATCCACATCCAGGTCGGCGTCGCTGTCTGGATTCTCTTTGCCACTGCACATGATGAACCCAGAACCTGAAAAAAAAATAAAACATGTGGATGAGTATTTGAATGGGAGGTGAAGTGAAGGAGATCTCCTAAGAATAGTGGGACAGCACCAACCTGCAGGCTGGGCTTCACTCTTAACAGCCTCACAAAAGGTACCATCTCTAAAGACTGCACAAGGACAATTTTCTGAAGACTGCACAGAAAGCACTCACAGAAAGAATGCTGGATTTTATGCTCTAAAACTCCCCTCAACACTGAAAATGAAACATCGTTGAGTTTCTCCTCTCCACTCCAGTTATTCCAAAGTTGACAGCACTAGAAGTGTCTCTCTCAAAGGCAGGAAAAAAATTGAAGCAAAATAGAGAAGACATATTTTTCATAGAAGCGGTTAACACAACAACTACACTACTAGCAGGTAAGAGAAGGCCACAGGGACATTCTGAATTGGTCCTTACTTCAGCTACAGAGGGCAGCCAGAGGCTAAAATACAATTAGAAATACATGCATATATATTTAAATGCATTTAGTCATGGCTTAGATTTTTACAATATAAAATGTTTAAGAAAAGCAAACCTCTTTCTAAGAAAACATGTGACTCCACAGTCATTAACAACCCCTTACAAGCATTTTTTTGGTGAGCAAATTCCAGTAGAAGCCATCAAGACTCCTGCAGTTCCAACAAGGCTGGATCAGGCATGAGCCCAGTCCCAGTTCCAGCAGGAAGTGAGAGCAAACAGTTACACCTGAGACTGAACTGAGTCAACAACTACCACTTTATAACAATACATAAACTTATTTTGGATCTCAAGCATTTTGTTGACTGTGTTGCTGATTGCAACCAGGTTTCTTTTCATTGGATCTGCATACAGGTACCTACAAAGATGAACCTTTATGTGGTATTTGCTATCTAAGAATTTTTTAATGGAAACCAACTAAGGAAGACAGGTATTACTCTTTGTGTGATCTAACATGAGGCACGCTCTCTCCCAGGAAACTGGAAATAAAGCAAAGACCTCCTGAATCCCAAAATGGTTCAAGATTCTTGTTTGTGCTCAATTCTGCAGCAGATCTAAGCTATTTGGAGACACAAGCTGCATAGACAGAAATCAGCTTGCTCTGGCAGTGGTCTCTTCCACTGAGCACCCCACTATCCATGCAGCAGAACCAGACACCTGGCTCACGGACAGAGGGCACCTGGTAAAGCCTGAAGGACCTGGACAATCCAGATGCCTGGTGGCCAAAGTCTGTGGCTAGACCAGGGAGCACATTGCACTGGCAAACACTGAAAGAATAAACTAGAAGTAGGCTTGGCTTTGCACAAATATACCCTAAAATGGTACATTTCTGCAACTCGTAAGGGCAGAAGACAGGATAAAATTGATGTAAAGCACTGTTTATAAGGTACGTGTCTGAAGAACTGTCCCAAGTGTTAGGGTAGCCCTTTCAGAGCTACAATGTCTGGGTTTGTTCATCCCATTGGGCTCTCACCAGCACACTTACACAAGCAAACTTTCACTTTCCCAGCCCAGAAGAGTTTCCAGTGTGCAGAGAGTGGGGCAAGGAGAAGGTCTCATTTCCAAGGACACCACGCAGACACAGCTCTTTACTGTCGCTTTCTAGGAACGGATGCTCTCACTGATTCATTAAGACCCCAATAAAATTTGTTTATATGGATTTGATATTTCTCTTCCCTGAATATAAAGAAGGTCCTTAACGACTGATAACCGTAGCATGACAATGATTTTAAGACTAACCTTTCCCTAGGAGCATAAACTGCCTTTCACTTCAAAATAATTGCCAGCTTTAATTTTCAGCAGAGGCAACAAAACCAGGATCGGCAATGAAGAATCCACCTTCTGCACCAGATACTGCAGGAGGTCTATCCATGCCAGTAGGTCAGTTCTGTGGTGTCACTGGGGCAGCCCTCTGCCAGCAGACCCTGTATAAAGCGCTTCACGTACTGGCCACACGCTGCCAGCCAACACGTGTCACGAGCCACCTCCTCTTGCTCCAACGGCTCCATCTAGTAAATCTTGAATCCTCCAGTTCATCACAACGTATGGGAGAAGATTTAGAGGAGTAAGAGAGACCTGCCAAAGAAGCTGGGTAGTCTTTCAAAGCTGCCTCAGAAGTCGCAGTGGGCGATGGGGTGGTGATTTACGGGCATGGCATTTAACCTGCCCTAACACCATCCCCTGCACCTGGCATTACTTTCGCCCATCACTTCTCAAAGGCCATAAACTTTGGACACACGGGTCTTCATTTTTCTTGTAGCCGTGGGAAAGGAAACACAAATCATGCAAAGCTGGAGCGGTGACTTGACCAGTCCCGGAGGTGATCTGAACGTTCGCCAGACAATGAATTCTTGGAGCCAGTGCCTTGGGTGGGGGAAGGTGTCCAAAGAATGAAGGTAAATGGGACTGCTCCCCGTGTCCCTCCCTCTCTGCAAGGATGCTAAGCACACAGCACACATGCACCTTTCCATCAATTTTGTTTCCCAGTGACTCAAGCCAACTAGTGGTTTATGGTTAGAGCTTAAGAAAAGAAGACCTGCTTACTGCAGTACAATTTACAAATATTAAGGCACAGTGACTTCAGAATCCTGGTGTCCTTGCTCTCAAGACCTTTGTACTTAAGAAAATCCCTTTTAAGTCTGTAAGGAAAATACTCCACAGACCTTTTGCTGAATCTGGCTCTATAATAGGAACTGCTGCATTGCCACCAGAGTGCTATCCCCCCCCTACACAGGCAGGGTACAGAAGAAGGTTTTGGACAGTACGTGTTATGGTGACAGATACACACTGGGATGATCTGATACAGCACTGCAGTCAGAGAGGAGGGCACAGCAGAGAAGTTCATAGGTTAAGATGAGGGGCAGGAGAAGAGCAAATTTTCTTTTCTGATTAAAGAAAGACTCCCAGGCCAGGACCTAAAGGAAGCTGCAAGTAAGGCAATCCAGCTCTCAGATTTTCCCCAAATATGGAATTTGGGCATTTTTTTGAACATGACCAAGTCCAATCCATTGTAACATGGTAAAAAAACCAAAACTGATTCAGAAACTGTATGCTAAACAAAGTAACCTCCATGTACTCAGAAAGATTCTGAATATAAGCTATGCTATCAGTTTTAGGACTTCAGAGGCTGCTTTAAAAAAAAAAAATACAAAAAAATATATTTCCGATGCAAATCAAAAAATCAAAAGGTCCATAAATCCCAGTACTGCCACTGCATGCAAGAAAATACCTAAGAATGGGATGCAAAGCTCGGTCCAGCATCACCTGCGGAGCAAAGGGCTGGCCACTGGCACCCTAATGCCCTTTTCATCTGCAGCAGGGATGGATCTTGAGGCCAGTTCCGTCAGGCAGGGTTTGGTGCCACAATTTCGACCTGACCCTCCTTGTCGAACTTCCTGGGGTTGCTTCCATGCACAAAGCCAGTGAAAACACTCTCGCAGCTGTTCAAATATTTGACGTCTGAACTGCTTGACATTATTCATTCATCTCAGCCTCATTCAAACCAGATTTCTGGACAAGTGCTGTTATAAATGGATTAAGAGGACCACTAAATGCAAGGAAGGGCCGATAGGATCACACCTGCTTCTCGCTAACTCAGCCCAAGTGTAAAGAGGACTCATAACTTCCAGCTCCTGCCGGCGGTGTCCGCTGACATCCAGGAGCAAGGAAAATGTGAAATGGAGCAGAGAGGGTGTCGAGCAGAATAAAATGGCCTTTGGGAAGGCATTGTTTCAGACCTGCTAGAGAAGAACAGGAGCTTCCAGAACAGCCCCCTACCACTATGTGGGGGTGATTTGCAATTCAATGGCATGCACTGGGAACAGGGAAGGGTTCCTCCAGCAAGGCTCAGCTTCTGAAGGTCAGGCAGTAATTCATGGCCATCAGCAACGCTGCCTAGAGCAGACCTCTAAAGTCAGTGCTGCTATCCAGAGGTCAATGCTTGGGACCAGAACTTTATCCCAACGTGTTAATAAAGTGAAATGTGACAACTCAACGTTAAGTTGTGAGTTTGACCTAGGAATTCACAAGAGACATGACCTGTTACACACAGAAGCAGCTGCAACTCTTACAAGGAGAGTCACCTGAGGCGTGAGGAATGTAATTCCACATGTGAATCTAAAAATGCTGCTTTCAGGTGAAAGAAGAACAACTCGAAATGTAGACTCTCCTGTATCTTTCCATTGTTGAAGATTTTTTTTGCTCTTGTGCATTTGGTACGAGGGAACCTCTCGTCACACACTGCCAGCCCCTGTACAATTAGTCTCCTGATGCTAAAGCAGCACGATCCTCTGACAGTCTTAATCCCAGCTGCATCCTTAAGGTCCAGACAAACAGGAGTGAGCAGGCAGGTCAGATTCTGGGGCCATTAAGCAAAGAAAAAACAAAGTTACAGCTCTGTCTCCAATCCCCATTGCTCTTGTAGCCAGGTGCTCTGACAAGCAATTCCAGCACCGGTATTGAGTGGCACCTCTATAAACCCTGTGACAGTTTGGGAGACAAACTCCCCCATCAATCAGAATGTACCTATCAAGATCACTTACCCCGAGTGCCCGCCACCCTCCAGCACTGTGTACACAGCTTTGGTTGGGCTGGCCTTGGAGCAGTCGCCCAAACACCAATGCAAGGCCGTTTCTGAAAAATTTAGGTACTCTACACAAGTGACAGTGCTTCTGAAATAGGGAAGAGATCTGAAAAGCAGGATGGATTTGAAAAGCAGGAAGGATTTGCATCCCTCTGCACTGCCACCAGGCAGTAGGTGCTGGCAGGCTGCAGGAATAAGCTGGGCTTGAAGGAGACTGGGAAACACTTCCCACTTTCTTCCATGTGCAGATTAAGAACAGGTGGAGGTAAATCTCAACAGAAATCCTTTTCTTCCCCTTTCCTCCAAGTTTTCAGAGCACTTCCTCCCTTCCTTTGTGCAATCCCCTGATGGCTGGTCATCCCAACATCTCTCAAATGAACGGTGGCTCTAGCCAAGATCAAGAGTCGTTTAACAACGTGACAGATAAGCAGATTCACAGGACAGATAAAAAAGGTTCCTCACATTCAAGTCCCTCCTTTTCCCTGTCGCATTCAGTGGCAGATGGTCAAAGTGACAGCATATGCTGCTTCAGGTGCTGGCAGCGCCGCCGGCTCCTGCGTGGGCACGAGCTCACAAGGAGACTGGCAGACTCAGGAGCAGAAAGGAAAGACAACCAGACCAGGGTGGACCTGGACAACCACAGCCGAGTTTCACCAGCACAGCTCGGAAAACACAGACTTACTATGCCCCACCTCGGCTCCTCAACTCCTATCTGAGCAGATATGTCAGTTTTGGGGGCCAGCTGTTCTGTGTATATTTAATTCTCACTCCCTGAGGAACAAAACTATGATGTTAGTACTATTCTTTCCACCACCATTATAAATGTGGCTACTAGACCCTGCTCAGGCAGAAGATCAAATTCATCTGGGTAACTAGTGTTTCTCCTGCTTGGCCCTCAAGGAAGGTGGAGGTATTCCAAATGTATTGGAAATAACCTAGAAATCCAGAATTTTGTGTAAGTTCTGTAAGTGGGTCTAAATCCAAATCCATCTCAGGCGCATGCAGCTCTATTGCAGCATGTTTTGGCTGGGAAGAGGCATTCATTCTGCTCGCAGGTAATTTACACGTGTTCAGGAAAGAAGAAAAAAAGCCTCCAGTAAATCTCCAGAACTGCAGCCTTTGCTAATTACACTCCTTGCAGTAACCCCCTTCTGCACAACCTCCCTTTCCAGCACGTTCACTCTATTTTCTTAACGAAATGTCACTCGTTGGCTTCTTGGAGAGTAAAAACAATGAAGGCAATAAAAGTAGTTTATGCAGACACACGGCCAGGCCTCACACACACTTCCCGAGAACGGCTCTAAACTGGGTTTATTTCATCAGCTGCTGAAGTATCCCAAACTAGTACTAAGAGGACAAGGTGGCACGGACACCGTTTTATTTTAAAAGGCATTTGGAAGAAAGAGAAAGCCATTAGAGATTCTTGAAAACAGGAGAAAAGTAGAGATGAGGCTATCCTGAACAGCAGTCTTTCTGCAGATCTTTAACACTTCCCCAGCCCTATTTTTGGACAGTGAAATTGTTCCCCCTTTTTCCTAGCACAAACGAGGATAGAATAGTTCCTCTGGTGACTTTCTCAGCCTGTTGTAGGAAAAATGACATTCAGAGGCCATGAAAAGCTGCTTGCAGGACGAGGGTTTCATTTCTCTGGAGCCAGATCCATTTCAAGCAAAACAGTGATTTACCTGGAAAACTGACACCCAACTGTGTTGTTACAGCGTACACCTGAAACAGCAGATGCATCCATCTGATGCCATCTATTAGCTCCCACAGAGGCACAAATGGGCTGCCAGAGACCTGACTGCCACTTCCCAGAATCTCGGATGCTTACCATGATCTTTGCTAACAGATCAGGGGGAACAGCTGCCTTTAAAGAAAGGGCCATATAATTTTATGACCATTAACATCATTTCACAGCAGTGTGCTGAACAAAGGGCAGGCAAGCTCCTCTCCACAGGATCAGAGCCAGCTGCTACAAGGCACAGGAAGAGGCTTCCCTTCCCCTCACAGCACAGAGGCATATTCCAGAGATTTCTTTTATGCCTCTCTAACCCATCGGTGCAGATCATGGCTGTGGAGGTGAAAAAGCACTCGTCCCAAAGGTCTGATCTGGTGTGGCCACTCATGCATGGCTGCCTCCTAGAGCCTCACACTGGCGTGATGCACCAAGGTGAGAACAATCTCATATCTATCTCAAAGGCTGCTCTTCAAAACCCAGAGCTGAAGTACAAAAGCAACAGCGGCAGCCATGGTCTTTGCAGCTATGGCTCGTTTTCCAGTCAAGGAAAGGTGGATCTGAAAGCTTTTGTTCCCCTGGGGAGAGGGTGGAAACAAACAAAAAAAGGAAGAGGGAGAATTAAAGTAATCTCGAATCACTAAGCAGATTCACATCACTGGATCAATAAGCACCACTGACAGGGTTCACAGGAATGTCGCAACTTTGCCAATAATAAAGCAGCACAGCAGAGCTGGGAGGATGCCTTTTCTAAGGCAGCCGAGCATGAAGCAGCAAGGCTGGGGAACAGCTGAAAGTGACACCCAGGCTTACGGTGGGCCGCTGCCAGCGGCGGGGCTCGATGCAGTTTCCTTTAAATAATGATGAGCACAGAAATCGTATTCGTGGGAGAAAGGCAGCCAAGGACTGGAAGAACCAAGGGCTAAATTTCACGGGCCAAACCCAGATGATCTTCCCCCCAAACTTAATTCTTTTCTAGGCTGGAAAGAAGAAAGAGAAATCAGTGCTAATTTAATCAATTGATCAGCCTATTGATCGCAAAACTGGAGCTGCTAGTTAGCCATGTGCTGTAATGCCCTCAACTCTGAAACCACAAAACACACCATTGATTTCTTCACTTCCAGCTCCAAAACAAGAAATAAAGCCGGGCTTTCAGCGGGAAAGCAACTTCCTCGTCCAGGGAGAAGATGCAAGCAAAGGAGAAGAAAGGCCAGGAAATGGGGCCAGCCGCGTCTTGCGAGGTTCAAACTGAAATTAGTTACAGATGCAGTCGCGGTGTCTTGTGTAAACTCTATCGATTGGGTGGCTGACAGTCTTGGGAGCCTCCATACTAGGACAATCAATCCGGCTGCAGTGTCACCTGCCACTTTGCTGAACAGTTGACAATGCAATTATCCAGTGTGGAGGCAGGGAGTTGGCGTGTGTCAAACGCAGTTAGCCACTTTCCGGGCACTACTCGATAATGCGTTTCACCGCCGAGCGCAAGAGACGACACGGGGAGACAGGAGCTGTTTAGAGCCATTGAGACCCGTGTTCCCTTTTCCTTTAGAGAAATCTCACTGCCCCTGACTTAACAACTGTATTCTAAAATGCTATTAAAATCACGTCAATCAGCTATTGGGTTCTTAAGGCTGAAGTTTGACCTGAGTGTCCAAGAAGTAGGTTGCAGTGCCAGCAAAACTACAGACACTTGGAGGAAAAAAAAAAAAAAAAAAAGTGAAAAAAAATTTATTAAATGACTGTCTTAAAGCCTGGGACTTTCAAAAGCAGAGCAGACAGACCACTAGAAAAATGGATTGCAGAGAGCAGCTAAGCAAGTGCAGCAGATGGGACTGGAAGATCTTACGCTGTATGTCTGAGATCTAGGAAAATTGAAGTTTAAAGGGATGCTGTCAACTTGAAACCCAGTCAATTTCAAAAAATTGAGTAGTTTCAGGTGCTCTACCTGCTCCCTTACTCCCCCTGCCAATTTTCACAGTGTTACAACTGCTTTTTCTGTTTTCTTTTTAATTAATTTTTTTCCTCTTTCCTCCGTTGCTGGGTGACAGACATCCCTTTTCCTCCTCCAAGTATGATACATAATGCTGTCAAATAGAGAGAATTCCCTTTCTTCCTGCAGAAGATCTTTTCCTGCTTAGGCTGGCTGTCAGCATTATGTAACTCAATCATCAAGGTTTAGTTGGTTGTGCTCCTTTCAGCTAATGCGTTCTGGCAGTTTGAGCATAAAAACTAGGTTCTTACATTTTTGCATGTGTTCAAGTAAACAAAAATGTACTACCATCAATCAGGACTTTTCACTGGTATAAACACCATTTTTTTTTTCCTCTCTCAGTTCAAGTTATTTTTACTTTGCTGGGTCCCATTGATTACTTTGTATTCCAAAATGAAGATGCTGCTGCTCCTTGAATCATTATATGAACTTTAACCACACGTGATATCTAGCAATAATTACATGGTGGGTCACAATGGCCTTTGTACATAAGGTAGGAATTCTGATTTTTTTTTTTTTTCCTACTAAAGTCAGCTCCCAATATTAATATACAATACAATATCTAAGAGACATTTATTAGCCACAGAAGCCCTCAAATTCTATATGTGGACACAAACTAGGCAGAGAGTCAGGTACTGCCCATATGATTACTGTATATAACACTATGCAATCAGATCTGTTGGCATTTTTAGGTCAAGCATCTCAAGTACTTGCTCTCAAAGGAGAGAGGTGCAAACATTAAGGAGTTGCTGGGCTACTCCATCAGACCAGTACAAAGTACCATCCTTCAGCAGCGGAGGGATTACCAGGATTACCACCGTTTTACACAAGGGCTGAGGTAAAGCATACGAGTGCTCTGGGACTTAGCAGCCCTCTAAAGGGGAGATAAAGCATAGAATAAGCACTTGAGAAACATGAAATTTATACATCTTGCCCACTTGGAAGCTTGCAGCAGGTAGAAGTGACCTGCAGAAGGTAACAAACCAAACACAGGAAGGTTAAAAACAGATGTACAGATGCATTCACCTTAGGGACTAAGCAACAAGGGACACTGACACTGGAAAAGTGACAGTGAAAGGCACTGACCTGAGCTCTAGCTAAATGGGAAGAAGATTAAGAATTTCATTATGGCAAAGATCCCCAATGCTCTTACCACAGACTGCTCTAAGTTTGCTTTAGCCTGCCAGGGTACAATTCTGACTCATCCACACAGAAATGGGGAAGATGATTCTGATTACCTGACCGTTCTTCCAAAAGGCCTAAATATGCCAGTGATATCTTCTATTTCCCACACAATCTCTTAGGAGAAGTCACACTTTTACTGTTCAGCTCAAATTCTTTTGTGAATTTGAGTAGATCAGTCTTACCCTCTTACTAGTACTATCTTAAATGCAGTCTAAACCTCCTGGCATGGAAAAATGGAAAGTCTGGTTGCCCCCTGAAGCTTTCCTGCATGCCTCATTTTTTATCTGAAAAAGAGGACACAGCTAGCTACTAGCTGAGACTCTAGAGCAAGACTTTTAAGTGCCATCTCCTGCTTTGCTACTATCTTTATAACATTAGAGAAGATGTTCCTCCATGCTTCAGTTTCCACATATGTGTAAAACAGATTTTGCGGAGTTTTTTTGGAGAGTCTGATGTTCATTAAGTTGCACTGAGAAGCGCAACTGAGTTCTCCTCCTCTATTCAGAGCTTTCTGCCAGGCAGTTACTAGACACAAGCAAAGTTCCTGTGTCCACAAACACCTGCTGCTGACTGAGGAAGGAAAACTGAAAAGCATCCACTTCAATTTTGAGGTCAGGACCTTACACTTGAGAGTGTTCTTCTAATGTTGCACGTATTTAGAAGGAGAATGATTTGGAAGAGCATATTGCCCCAATGCTTTTTCTTGGACAACGAACCCCTGCTGGGGGAAGGCTGGCCTTCGACATTTGCTGCTCAGACTGAAGCACGTCTTGATCCTGTAGAGACAGAAAGCCGACAGCGGGACCGCAGCCATCAGCTGGAAACTTTCAGACATTTTAATACAGTCCCAGTTTCCAGGCAGCTGCCCTAATTGTACACGATGTGATATGAAATGCAAATGGGCACCCAAGGATAACTGTAGTTTGTTACAGTTTATAAGGCTTTATCAAGCCCCTCATGCATATGCTAAGTTGTGCTGTTCTTTTCCCTTGATAAGACATTAACTAATAGATACAAGCTCGCCTGGGAGGAGGGCAGCATGGAGAAATAAAGAGAAACTTCAGAGTTAAGTAATCCCTGTTTGTTTCTCCTCCTTCAAAAGTATCGCAATCTATCAGACAGATCCTTGTCATGTTGATCTTTCTTAGAAAGCATCCTTCCCTGAAAATGCCCTGCTTACCATTTTAACATTTTCAAAGTCTTTTTCTCTTCTGTGTTATTTTTTTGATGCAACTGATCTGCTGAAGGCAAAGAAACCCAGAAGAGCAGTAGTGATGAGCCTGTGCCTGAAGGAAGGCTTTTTGGTGGGGGAACTAGTGAGGAGAAGAGGGAGGACGGGACGGGTGGAGAGAACTTAGCTACAATTCTTCAATTCTTCCATATCTAAAGAGGACAGCAATCTCTGTTCTATCAGACCGTGTGGCTCGTGTTTTAAATGGTACTTGCTGCTCGCTTGCTCTCCCTGTCTCTGTCTCTCTCCCTTTGAAGCAGACTGGACAGCTTCCTCAAGCTGGCGTTATCACTCCCTCTAACCACTCTTGGCAGGCAATCTAATTCCCCCTGAAAAGGTCACCGCCATTTTAACTGCCTTTCAATCACATTAAGCACGCTGCCGCTCGTGCTCAGAGCACTGCGCCTGCAGCTCTCCTGACTGAGGTGCGATCGATAAACTGACATCCCGTCTGTCTGTCCATCCGTCCCCCCCAAACCCTGATCTCCCCAGCCGCCCCGTCCCACGCTCGCCTCCTTCCCCTTGCCTGGACGAGCTGCCCTCCTGCAAGGGATGGCCAGAGTCCGAGTGACAAAATCCTCTCCTCAAACCCGGAGCGGCAGAAGGGAGCCGCTGACCTGGCATTTACTAATCTTTGTCCCATCTGCTAAGAAACAGAAGGATGCGAGCAGCCCCCCCGCCCTGTGCTCCCTAGACCTACAGAGGCAGCGACTTCAGAGGACAGTTTGCTCAGGCACCGGTCCAGACACCTTTGAAGCTGTGTTACAAAGAACAAGCCTCCCTCAAGCTTCCCTCAATGCAATCATTACCGTTATCTCTCCCCCCCCCTCCCCGTGCTGCCTTTTTTTTTTTTTTGCAGTTACGAGTTATGTGTTCCACCCATCGATCCCTGTGTAAGACACTGTTTTAAGTCCTCTTGCCTTTTGACTGTGCTAAGCCGTTTAAGAGATGACAGCGGCTTCTATCAGCGCGAAGCTGATGCGATTCTTTTCAGATAAAGCACTTTTTTTTTCCCCCCTCTCCTCCACTCCCCCCCTCCCTTTCCCTTCTTTCAAGCAAGAGACACACACACACAAAAAGAGACACTGAATCTTTCAAAGGGGAAAAAAAAACCCACCCTTTTGAACTTCCCTCAGGAATTCTTTAAAGGGATAACCTTACAGTGTAAACACTGAGGGTAACGTGCATCCATTCTGGAGAGGGAACAGAAGAACTGCTACAAATATGTTGAGTGTTAAAAAAAAAGGACAAAAAAAAGAGACCATCAGAGAAAGCCACTCGATGCTTTCACTTGTGAAGCCTTGATGGCCTCCTAAACACAGAAAGTCATTAAACAAAGATGGCATGAAATAATCCCCTGCACCAAAGACCTTCAGAGTTGGATGATCCAGAGACATGGGCATAGGTGGTTACTGAATGTTCAGGTATTTCAAGAGAAATTTGAGTCTTGCAACACTGTCCAGAGATAGGGAAATATTTGATTACATCTATATAGCTTTTCACTTTTCATTTTGAAGCACAAGCTGGATTTAAATAGCTCTTGGTATTTCATGTTGCTAACCTTCTGCACCCATCCCAAACAGAAGCAAGAACCCTCCTGCTACAAACCCCTACTTCAAACAGGACCTCTGCTGAAACACAGTGATTTCAAATCCTATATAACTAGCAATAATCTTCATTTATACCCTGCATTCTTCCAGTTTTGGGTAAGCAAATTAAGTGATACAAAATGAAGCTGTAAGCCATCAGGAAGACAGCTATAAACATGGAATAATTCCTGGCTTGAATGTGCTCACCAAACCCAACAGCTCAAGAGACAACATTCTGGTCCCAACACTTCTCAGTTACATCATATTCCTACTTGCTGCCATCTCCTGTTCTTTCCACCTACTGCCTCAAGTATGCCAAGCCATGGCAAGCAGGAAGATGCACTTTGGCTCTGCTGCACCAGACCTGAATGGGGATTTTCAGTTGCAGCACCAACATAGAAGAGAATTTCCACATTTTAAGACAGCCTCAAAAATGAGAGGAGCAAGTCTTGCCTGCAAGAGCTTTGGAAGCAAGAAAGCTTCATTCTAGGAACCATACAAGTGAGAGTCTTGGCCTGTGATTTCTCCCACCTTCCAGAAAACCTGAGCAGGGCTGTTCATTTCCCTGACCTTTCTGTTTTCAAGAAGAATAATCCCAAGGTCTCCTAATGTTTCCCCACCTGAGAACCTAGCAGGATCTTTCATATAATTAGCAAGGAATTTTTCTCACCTTTAGAGTGATATGAACTTTGTCCATTAACCAAAAATGATAAAAAGAAGAAGCCAGGACCTGGTTTGAGTCACTTCTGTAATGCTGCCCAGTGGTCTGACTGACTCGTGCAACACACACCGGCCACCGTGTCCTGCTCCCCCCTTTGCCCAGCTCTGACATCTCCTCAAAGCAACACACCATTAAAACCAAAATTAATGAGACACATGGACATCTATTTTCCCCTCTGGTTTTATGTATTTCCCCATGTCATCTCTTTAGACACTGGTGACAGCCCTGTAGCCTGGCATAGGCTGTCTGGCATTATAAAAGGCCTTCGATTTCCACATCGCTGCTACTTCTTAGCAAAGGGAACGGAGCCAAACACAAAGCCTCGGGTGAGGGGGGTTAACAAGGGCCTTGCCAACTCCAGACAAAGCAGTTTTAAGCATTGGAAAGCATCTCCAAAACGTTGTGCCATGCTTCAGGGCTGTAAATGAAGAATTCTGTCCTTAAAACAAGGCAAGAGCCAGCACTGGCAGAGAAAGGAAAAAGACAGTTACCTTAAGTTTACCTCAGAGTGCCCAGAGTAGGCCCCACTGACAGAGACTTCAATGTCACCAGACAGAGACAATGCAGAAACCACGAAAGGGAGCACAAAAAAGTATAACTTGCTTAAAAAGAAATACAATCAGCCAGCTATGGAAGACTGCTCCAGCTTTTCTCTGGCTTCTCAGATTTTAGAGGTAGGTACCTGGCAGATATTATCTGATCATCCCAAAACACCAGGTAGCAAAAAGTTCCCTGGTTTAGGGAAGAAGACACCTCTCTAGAAGAGCATGGCATTGGCTGAAGGCAGCTGCCAGCACAGATGTGCTCCAGAGGAGGAAGGGCAGGGAGAAACACATGCACTAGGGACCTGCCAGGTGCTCAGGTGGAACAATTTCTTCAGCAGTGGCTCTGCCACCAAAAGCTGCACAGAGAGGATGCTCCTCGTTACATGGAGGTTCCTGTGCTTTCAGGCTGATCTACAGACACTTTCATCCAGCACCACAATGGGAAGGAGTCTAATCCAAACACCTTCCCATCAGAGTAATTACTGAGGGGTTTAGAGCTGCATCTAATTGGCTCTACTGTTCTCCGAGTCTTCTGATCCTTTGCTGGACCTGTTCGTATAACCAAACACTCCTGAAGGTGTCATGAAGGTCTCAAAAAGGAGGAAAAAAAGAGGTGGGGCCCATATTTTCCTGATGGAAACAAGCCTATTTCTAAATATGAAACACAGAAGTACCTGTCCATGTGTGTGCAACCATCTATCAGAGATTACATCCCTGCTATTATCTGTCTAAACTCTGGTGGAGAAAAGCAGTTGATCTATACAATGCAAACTAATGCACTTGAGAATTCCTTAAAATAAGGAACAAAATGCAATAAGGAGCAAGTAGTTTGCATTTACACACCCTAATCACATCAATTAGACACATTTTGTCCATCTGCAGGCTCATTCAAAAGAGGGTCTCCACATGACTGAAGCAATATGGAAGGTTCAGATCACACTTCAGTGAGTTAACTCAAACCAACCAAGAATGTTAACCAGGTGAAGACAGGACAATGTCCACACCAAAGGAAGCAGAAGACTGTGCCCTTCTCCAACTCAGGTGTTTGATGGGGGTGAAAGAAGAAACCACACATGCACAGAAAAGGGCAGAAATTAATTGAGTAGCTTTTTCCATTCAGGACCAGCAGTGACTATAGAGGTACACAGACATCCCATGCTTCCCCATTATGGACAGTAGCAACTATGCTATATAAATGTAGTCTAAGGCCCTGCATGGTTTCATCAGAACTCTACCTGGGATCATGTACATACTCAACTCTCCCTGCGGGCACAAAAAAAAAAGTTAAGATAGATAAGGCTACAGACAGAGGAAGTGACAATGTGAGCTTTACTGGGTAGCCTTTAAAACCCCTCAGAAGCTGCTCCTTCACCTCTGTGCTCCTGATCATCTGCTCAGCTACAACCCAGCTACAATTTAATTTCAACAGAAGGTAAGAGCAGATCAGGAGTGCCAGGCTGTCAAGTGAGCACACGACTGGCTTTTAAGTCCAACTCCCTTCCATAGTAGCCTTTCCCCTTGAGATATTTTAAATTAAAATCCAAGCTGATATAGGAAGAGATCACATCCCATCCTCTTTATTGAACGGAGGGAGCCAGCATTCCTCCTCTCATTAAGCATGCGCTACGTGGATTGCTTGCGAGAGACTCTCCTCAGTGCTAGAGGTTCATGCCAACGAACAGTTTAGTAAATCCTCCTCTTCGAGGCCAAAGGGCTGAGTGTAAGAAAGGGACCAGGTTTCTAGCTAAAATTACATTCACCAATAAAGCTCACAAGAGGTCAAATTTTGCCATAACTCACTCTCTTCTCAGTAACTGATTTCCCCGTCACTGGGGAAGGAGCAAAAGAAGGAAAAATAAAATGTGTTTGTCTGAGAGCCCTAAGGGCTTGCAGTGCTGGAGGGGCAGAGCAGGTTCCTGGATTCTCATTTATCAACCTTAAAAGGGATGGAGTGATAAATGCACAACCGGCCCTTTAATATTTTATGCAGGTGCTAAAGCGACTTAGCTGTCACCTTCAATACATCACCAGAGGCTGATACACCAGCTTTCGTCACTCCAGGCTGGGAATTTTTACAATTTCATTTCTATTTCCTTCTTTTCACATATTTCCATGTATTTCTTACTATGTGTAACATATAAAAAGCTATTTCCCCCAAATGATCTCCTCATTCTACCCATTCCTACTCATTCCCTCTTCAGCCACATCTCTTGAGCAAGAAATAACGTGATGCTTTTGTTCAAGATTTGCACAAATTTTGACTCTCATCATTCAGGAGAGGCAGAAAGCTGAAATCACATTCCAGAAAAGGTCCTTGCAAGACAGACAACGATCAACTTCCACAGCAGAATGATTTACAAGGGCCCCCAAAACACTGGCGCACCTCGAAATCCTCCCTCCAGGAGGGTAGTAGCCCGTATCCTCTTCTGTCCGCACCATTCATACTCTTCAAAGCGGTTGCCGTTCTCATTCTCGATGTCCACAGAGTCATCCTCAGTCATGCACGAACCTTCTCTCTGCACAGGGTAGAGCAGGGGCAGAGCGTTGAGATGCATGAAGTAACTCTCGGGGGTTAATAACATCAGGGTGGGATGGAGAAGATAAACTGGACTGTTCCCAGGGCAGCTAAGTATAAAGCAGACAGTAGCAGCTACTCTTGCCCCATTCCCACTGATCTAAATCTAGAAGTAAATGGGTGCTGGCAAAACCTGACAACCTTAAGATCAAAACAAGTTGCAAAGTTCTTAATTTTTACACAAGAAATTTAAGCTCTGGTTCCTACAACAAAGCTGGTGTGCATTTTAACATGCATTCCTCTATTGCATGCACAATTCCCCTATCACGTAAATCACAGATTCCTTTGACCCTCGACGGGAATGTTCTCCCAGAGCATATTTATTTTTTTGGCCACACTGCTGAAAAGATGCCTCTCTCTATCCCATGCACCTTTTGAGGCAACAAGAATGAATTTGTTATCATCTCTATTATGGCCTTTTCCTGTGAGAAACAAGCACAGAAAGTCCTATGACAGAACTCTCCTCTCTCCCCCCTAAGGCCTGTTCCTTCCTCTTCCTTGCTGTCTTTGGAATGAACAGCAAGAGAATGGTTCTGCTCAAACACACTTCCTGAAGTAAGATGGTCATGCAACGTTTACAAATACCTATACCAGTCTGTTACAAAAGAACCCAACAAAAAAATAATAATTCTAATGTTGTCAAAAGCATATATCTGAAAGAACTCTTCTTCCTGTGTAGCACAGCAAGCATGAAGTCCTATAAAAGGCTTCACAAACTTCAATAGCTCTACCTTTACAGTCTACAACTTAGACTTCAATAACAGCAAAAGAGTACATGAAGTAAAAAAAGTTACTAATGCAATATAAGAGAAAAATCCAGAAGAATCCATCTTCCAAAACAAAGAGAAGTGACTACAGATCTTAGGGAGAAACAGTTAGCACTGCCTGCAAGCTCAGCAATGTTAGTTTTTCCCCCGTGTTAGGTCAACTGCAGACAAAGCTGGGAGTAGGGAGAAGGGAATGGCAGCTGGCGATCCTGCTGCGCCTCTACCTTTGCAAGGCATTGTTCCACATGCCTACTCATCTCCTCCTCGGATCCTGACAGAGGTCGGCTGCAGAGGGGACATACCTGCCCTTCGTCTTGCTTCCTCCGTTTCATTTTTCCGATCCGAGCTGCATGGAAAAACCAGGAAAAGAAAAAAAGGAAGACGTGTCAAGTTTGTAGTTCCACTCTTCTTCCTATTTGCTCAGCTCCAAGTCATAAACCCTTGGCAGAAATGGTAAGAAACCAGAAAACCCCGTTGCAACTCCCTATTCTGATCTCTGTAAACGGTACAGAGACTGTTACTTGGCACTTTCCAGATTAAAATTGTAACCTGTGACTGAGTACAATCTGATTTCAGAACAATTTAATAACTAGGAGAGAGAATATCTGTTGCACATCCCCAGGTAAGTTATTCAAATGGTTAAATACCTTCTCTTGGAAGCCAGAAACGGTTCTCAAAGTCAAGTCATTAAGCTACTGAGCCCTGTTCTGGATTTTGACTTCTAAGTCCAAGACCTATCCACTAACACATCTATTCACTATGAAGGAATTTGTTAGGCCATAGAAGGATAATGTAGCACCCAAAAAGCATTGGATAAGGTATACTAACAGTCACCTCTTCCAGGACCAAAGCATCTCCTGTACACCCTGAATAATTCCTTCACAGACCACCACAAACAAGTCAGAGCAGCATCTTAGTAGCAGGTAACATTCACAGAGAGGAAAGATCTTTGCCATGAAAAATGCAGCACCTATGTTAGATAGCTTCTGGCCTCTTATTTTTAATTCGCTATTTTCATGTAGAGGAAAACTGGGGCTACACTGCCTTCTTGAGGGCACGCTCTGGGAAACGAACATATTAGGAATTATGATGATTAGGAAAAACAGCCAAGGTACCCTGTTGCTTAATCCAATCTCTGGTTAATTTGAGCCATGGTTTAATGTGATCAAAACATCTGGAACCAAATCATTTGCATTAAAAAGAATTCTGTCCTTTATTATGATGGCTTTAGGCAGGTATTACTGAATAACTCAATCACTGGCTGCAGGAAAGTCACTGTTTAATTAATAAGGAAGGTCAAAATTCTGAATGAGAGACAAGGAAAAGCCCAAGGAAAGCCCATGTGATAATGAGAGATGACACCACCAAAAAGCTGTGTTAGCCAGAAATCGTTACTGACATGTCGAGCACTGTGGCATGTTCTGAATGCTTTCATGCCTGAATACTGTGAGATCAACAGCTCCCTGTAGCCAACAAGTCAGAGAAAGCTGCTAGAACACCAGGAAGAGGAGGACCAGGGTACAAGAAAGTTTCTGTCTATTGCTTTCTAAAGTGCATCAGTTTATAACTCAGTTGGTGATGTGGATGCACTAAAATTTCATCTGAACACACCAACACAGACCTGAAAGGACTCTTTTGGGGCTTTCTTCTTGGCTTCCCTGGACTTAGGACTCTCTGGGTTAGCGTATACTTTCCCATGATCCAGAATTAGGAATATTCACCATCCCCTATGCTCTCTGATGCTCCAGGATTAATAAGTCTTGAAATTATTCCCTGGGGATTGCTCTTCCTCACTGCATGAGAAAAATTTGTAGAAAACCCCCTCCAAAACAAATGTCTCCTGGCATCATGAAAAGGTTCCTGCAAATGTGACATTTGTAGAATAAGAGAGAGCAACTTCAGACCATAACGAGAGCATTTTTGAGACCTGGCACTTTGAAAAACAGACTGTCAAGCAAATGCACGCCACTTTCATCAGTCATCTAAACTTCATTGCTGAAGCTCCACAACCCTCGCTTGTGTTAGTTACACCACACTGACAGCTCCACAGCCCACCTCCCTCTCCACACACTTCAGGTACTTCAATAGTCCCTGTGGGGAATTTTAAGAGTTTTCTTTTGTCTGCTTAAATCTGTTATTTTATCTATAGTGTCAGCTTCTACAAGAAGGCGGTTTACAAGAAGGTAAACCACTTGACTTCCAGTCAATGCAGAAGCAAACATCATGAAGTGTTACTATTAGCTTCATTGTGTCCAGACAAATTATGCTCCACTTCTAAATAAAACAATGCCCCCCAACAAGTTTTCTGTGTTCTTTCCCCTTCCTGAATCCTAAACCACTATTCTTCCTCCCCCTTAAACATCATCCAGCCCTGTTACCCCCTTAAACATCATCCAGCCCTGTTACCAGAACTAGTTAAGTTAAGCCATGTTCTTTCTGGTTTGTACTTCAGTGCACAAAAGACTTCTGAAGTTCTGGTTTAGTGAATACCTATATCCTCCAGCACGGCTCTTTCGCCTAAGTTTAGAATAGTCTTTCCTTGCCTCACTGCACAAAACAGGGGAGGAGGCTGGAATCAGACAGGACTTGAGTGCTCTCCAGCAAACATCTATCCAACCAGAGAAAAAGAGAGAAGCAAAGCCTCCTCCATCCTGATGGCAGACACATCTTTTTCTCACCTCATGATGTTTTTAAACAGAGAAACGTAGGGAAGGAGCAGTTTAATTGTTCTGGTAGAACTCCCTGTGGCAAATCAACTCGGCTAAATCAGCCTGCCTGGCAAGTTTATTAGTAGTTTTAACTTTTATACTGCCATCCTTCAGTCCCTGCACTGTAACAGTGATAAAAGAAAGAAAAGTTGTTTTCAGTCGTGCACTGATAAGTTCTCTGGGACTGTTTTGCCAGAACAAGCACCTGTTAAAAGTGTTAGTGCAGAGCTGGGAACCTCGCTCTGCTCCAGCTCCACACAGGAGTCAGCCAACAGCCCCTATCTTGCCTCATGTAGCTCCACCAAGAAGCAACCCTTTAAGTTCTAGTGCCACAAGTGAAAAAGCCACTGGAAGAAAGAGGTGTCGAAAAGAAACCCCCCTGCCATTTTCATTCTGTGGTCATTAGCGGTGGCAGCGTCGTGCCCACGGAGGCCCAGGGTGCCCCTGGTGACAGCAGGCACCGAAAGGGAACGCTGCAGCCTGGAAAGCACATCCTGAGCAGGGTTGTCCCTACCCGACAGGACACACAGCCCAGCCATCACTTCCAATCAGCACAGAAGGGACCGAGCGGCCCCAAAGGCAGGGGGTGATTGTGGTGCTGTCCCGAAGGGGAGCAGCTCAAAAGAACATGCAAGTGAGACCACAGGATTGCTAATTAGTGTTGATAGATGCGATCATTTCTAATTAGCTCACTAATCCCTCTCCCCCTCACTCCTGTCACAGGAGCACGGGAGAGGGGAGAAAAAGGAAGGGGAAAAAAAAAAGCCATTCCTTCTCGTAATTCAGGAGCATAAAAACGCAGCCAGCGGAGGACTGGATGCAAGAAGAGGATGGAGCTCAGGGAAGGAGGTTTTTGCACAAGGCTGGCCCACTCTTATCTCTGACTGAACAAAGACCCCAGAGTTATTATTCCAGCCTTCTGCCAGGAGGTGAGGAGTTCACTAATTTTTATTAGCATTAATAATTATTATTAGGCCATCTGAGGGCTTTCAGCACCTTTGAGGCCCTCAGACGTACATTACCCTACACACCGTTCCTGCTGCATGTGCTTGTTCTCCCTCAGGTTACACTAATCCATCGGGCACCCAGGGAGTTTAGGTCACCAGGGTGTATGAATGAGAAAAAGTAGCACATGGGAGTGAGCAAGAGCTGGGACCTTCTGCAAGGGTTGGGGGTTTAGTTACAGTCTCCAACTTAACTTTAGAGCTGTAGTGGTTAAGGGAGCTGCTCTCCCCTTTCTGAATATGAGGCCTTTTGGGTCTAGGCAAGGTAAGAAGCTGTTTGCAATAGAGGAGGAGCCAAATTGCACTTGACAAAGCCTCTACTGCTGAGGGTACACTGACCCCTTCCTTCCCATGGGTGCAGACAAAAGAATCATGTAATCGTTTTGGTTGGAAGAGACCTTTAAGATCATCAAGTCCAACCGCTACCCGAAGGAGTCAGCCCACCCCCATCCACAAACACCACTGCCTTATGGGCAGAAGAGCCTGAGGATGTTTTTCTCACAACAGGCTCTCCCCATCAAGCCTAAACCTCGTTAATGCCTAAAGATCATGTTATTCTCTAGCCCAGCAAAACTTCCTGAGAGAAAAGCTAATGGGTTTTAGTTTTCACTGGTACTCCCTTCCCCAAGCAAAAATTCACCTTCAGGACAAGGCACTAATTACCTCAGAAGTGCTCTTACAGAGCATCTAGCAGTGGCCACTATACAAACCTCTACCACAGCATCAAAGGAGATGATTAAGTTACTGGCCATATCTCTTATGATTCCCTCCACCAGTTTGAGTGGTCCCCTGAGTCCCATGCAGGCATCATTAGCAGCTTCTGCAATGGCAGGCCAATCAAATTAAGTGGAAACATTTTTGTCTCCTTTCCAGTGAAAATCATCCTAGCTTTATTCCTCCTCCACCCATCAGCTACAAAAGCACACAACATGCTGGTGGCAGTTCAACAGCAAATTGCACAGTGACCACCTCCATGGAGGTCTGCCCAGAGAAGCAGGATTATGGTCACCACCACCAATACAGGGATCAGCTTCTTGGGCAGGTGCAAAAGGAGTTTTATAAGGACCTATTTTACAACTCTACAGAGAATGCCAACTATGCAAATACCCCTCAATTTGAACCAAAGATAATAAAGCACAAGAATTAGCACCTGCTCTCTACAAATCTACAAGCAGAGACCTGAGGAATGGATGTACTTTGTTAGACCTATCACAAAAATCTTCTGTGGCTGATCAACTTATCCAAGAGCACCTGATCCAAGGGAACAAAGGCAGCAATGGCAGAGCACAAAAAGCCATCTCAAGAACAAGCTAAAGCAAGAAAACAGATGGTCAAGAATGAATCTGTTTCAGACCTTATGTACAATTTGCTGCTCATCTGCCAGGGAGAGAACATTAAGGGCCAAATTTGCAGAAGGGTCTCTGTGGGGCTTTCACATTTACAAGGACAAACTTCCACACAGCTGATATTCAGCAGCCTTCAGTCTGACACTATTCTCTGAGGTTGGCACCTATTTAACCTGCTGAATCCATGATGCTGATGCACTAACCCATAGCTTTGTGCCTCTAATTTTGAATGACTACCTAACCTGCTCTGCACCACTAAACTCCATAAGCATCAATTTACAGAGTGGCTTAAAGTTTCCAGTTTGGCAACACTGGAAATAAGACAAATGAAAGAAATCCCTTCTTTATCACATGGGTTCATCAGGAATCAGCACCTCATATTCCTGGGTTCACAAGGGCACAACCTCTGCAAAGTGAATTTGGCACAGGTGAGAGGCACGGGATTAACTCACTGAGGCTGATGGGGAAGTTCAGACACAAACACTCACTGAGAATCTAACAGACAGAATATTAGCCTCCCACTCCAGAGTTTGCAAACACACTCACCTTACTTACAGTTCAATTTAAGTCAAAGGTTTGACTTACAGATTTAAAGTTCTGGACTGTCAGGTACCTATGAACCACGTAACTATCAGGACCTAACCATGTTGCAGCCAGGCCAACAGCAGTTCACAGAAAACATCTCCCTCTCTACCTTCTCTTTCCTTATCTCTTGTTGTGCTTTCCCAAGTGACCACAACAGGATGGAACACATCAAGGAGATCTGACAGGACTCTGCCCAAAGCTTGGGAAGCTGAGATTTGAGTCAAGGACTAGGTGGAAGAAAAGCAAACACTGTTGGCCCCTTTTTATGGGAGGAGTTTCCAGAAGTGATTCTGGAATTCAGCTGGTAAGAAGCTTAGCAAAGCTAGCAAGAGAAACTGCTTACAACAATACTGAAAAGTAGACTTAAAACACAATAAAAACAAAGGATACAGAAGATGCAGCCTACTGCCAAAAGAAAATCTATATCCTAAGTTTCTTCAATGTGTCAATAAGAATATGAAACAAAAAGCCAGGTATCTTTGGACAAATCCTACATAACTTCTGTCAATGTAAACTAATGTGATAAGGAAACCATTCTCAGAGAACAAGCTATAAAGCTGCATGATTGATTAGAAGTTTATTAAAGCACAAAATACAGACAAATAAGCATTTTTTTTCCCCCAAAGCACTCACTTGCTATCTGGAGCAACACTGCTTAAATAACTGTTTATAAATAATGTGGCAAAACTTACGAATACCTCAAAGTTATTTTACTGCAAAGAAACGTGGAGGAGGAAGAAAGAAAGCAGGCCGAGTTCAGTGGTCACAGATACACAGTCAGGTGTGTAGAAAGGAGCAGTACAACCTACCCAACCATTAGAATACTAATCTAACAGGACTGAACCAGGCATCCCTAGAGGTATGTTCTGGGAACAGAAGTAATCAGTCATATAAAGGTAAGGTCAGGAGGCACCAGTTCTGATCTCGTTTGACCTTCTTTGCCACCCAAAGCACTTGGTGGCAAAGCTCCCTAATGTCCGGATCTAGTGCTGTACAACAGAATGGACAGGAAATACCAGTGTTATAAGGGTATTATACAAATTAATTTATTGCCCTCACCTGGAACACAGCTGTTCTGCTCACTGTACCCCAAAAAGTGTATACAAAAAGGGTAAAAGGTTCAGTGAAAACAATGCAAATGCTGTCCAAAACTAGCAGCCTCCATTAGATGATGATCCCAGGTTCACAAAAACATCCCCATCCCAAGAGGAATTCCTAGATCTCAGAATACACAAAGCGGCCTACAGGCCAACTTCGGGCTAAAGTCAAAAGCATAAAGCAGTACAGAGCCAGTTCAGCAAAGCACACTGTCATCAAGACCTTTCATTCATTCTGAAGGATTCCACAACACCAAGAAACTCACAAGCCTGGCTCAGACTTTTTTTTTTTTTTTTTAAAGTAAGGTAACAGCATATTGTTGGCCTGAAAAAAGGCAGAAGGTGGGAACTTTTGCCCCAGCTATCCAAAAAAGATAAAGAAACAGTTTGACATCACTGACTCCAGAGACCACTGTCACAGAAAACAAGTCACTGCAGAGCAATACCTCCAGTGCATTGCAGCCATCTGAAGTCTGTGTCAGGAAAAGGGTCCACCTGCCACTGCTGGTGGCCCCCTGAGCTCACCTCACAGCGCAGAGGCGAGCTCACCTGCCAGCAGTTACCTGTAGCTGATTCAAGACGACTCATCTTTTTGTTGCATGACTTAACAGACTTCCAAAAGTTCACGGGTTCTTAGCCCTCAGGGTTGATATTTGAAAATCTCCAAGTGAGCTCTGAATTCTGTTATGTATAACTTAAAGTAACGGGGTCAATAACTTAGTAACACTTCTGTCTGCTTAAGACTATGCTAAACGTGTAGCACTTCAAGTTCAAGCGCACTCAGGACGCCCTAAAGCCTCTTGCTGTTTTGTTAAAGTATCTCTACCTTCTTCTAAATAAGCCTCATCAGCACAATGTCACTGGTGTAATCTCAAACTATCACAGCAGGAAGCTCAAAATTCACAAGCCTCCTGACAGCCCCAACAACCAAATTTTGACTAAATGCTACGTATTAGACCAGCTAGCAGCAATACAAAAATCACAAAATGGAACATCGTTACTATTTAAATGGTAAGTTTTGACTTCTCTCAACTTTCGGAAAAAGAATTTCAAATTCTCCAGCTGAAGTTTAAAAAAAAAGTATACTTTCAGCTTGTTTTCCTGATTTATAAACAGAGATGGGATTTTCTCTCTTCAAAATAAAGTGACCTCTAATTTGGTTGTCAAATACCAAGACACTTTCTACTAGAAAAAGTTGTGAAGTTTTTATTAGAAACACCCAGAAATACAAGAACAAGAAAGGAATGCACCAGCATCTAGGGGTCTGAGAGGAGAAAAAAAACAAAAAAAAAACCAAACAAAAAAAAAGAAACACCACCAAAACATGACGTCAGATGCAGGGAGGCTTAGGCTGCTGGTTTAGAAAGTTTTCTGCAAGATTCTGCCATGTGAGCCGGGAAAACAGAGCAGCCTGACCCTGTCGCTTCGAACACAGGGTTTGGGGCCTGTGGATAACCCGGCCGGGGGGATGCCTGCGGCGAGAACCATATCCCGCAGGCGGCCAGGGACCAATGTGGAGGGTTTCACCCCCAAAACGCCCTGCGCCCCCACCAGCCGCCCACTGAGGCGGGTCGCAGCTCCCGACCCTGTGGTGTGTGGGGATGTGCGTGTGTGCGTCTGAGGATTCACGCAACTCTAGAAAGTTTTCCGGGGCAGGGGGTGGTGGTGGGGAGAGAGGCCCGGCGGGGCGGGGGGGCGGCCCGGGGCATCGCGCGGGACCGCACTCACCGTTCAGCCGGGTCTGCCGGTTCGCTCGCACCCGCAGGAAGGTCTGCAGAAGGGAGACAAGAGCGGAGAAGTGTCAGGGTCCGCAGGCGACGGATGTAAACAACTCGCTACCCACCCCCCGCCCCGCACCCCCAGTCCGGTAAACAAGGCCCGGCCCGGCCCCCCCTCTCTGCCCCGCACACCCACCTCTTCCCGGCCCCCGCCGCCGGGCCCCCTCCTGCCGCTCTGCATAGCCGCGGGCAGCCGGTGGGGCAGCGGGGCGACGGGCCCCCGGGGCGGACCCCCCTCCCGCAGCCCGGGATGCGGGCGGATACGGCGCGGCCCGGCAGGCGCCGCCGATCAGCCCCCAGCGGCCGCCGCCATGTTGGCCCCGGTCATGTGACCCACCCGCCGAGCGGGTGAAAGTTCACCAGGAAACCGGCGGAGAGAGGCGCGAGAGGAGGAAGTTCCCATGACAACCGACAGGCGGCAGCAAGGCCCGGTGAACCCTGGCCAATCAGAGCCCAGGGGCGGTTAGACCCCCGGGACACCTGACCAATCAGAGAACAGGAGTAACTGGGACCCAGGAACGGCCAACCAGAAATCAGGAGCAACTGAAACCCAAGGGCACGTGGCCAATCAGGAACGAGGGGCAACTGGCTTCCAGGGGCAGATGACCAATCAGAAGTCTGGAGCAAACAGACGCCAGGTTTCCTTGTCCAATAGGAATCAGGTGCCCGTTAGGCTGAAGCACACTAGCCAATCAGAGGCTGACAGCCCAACGGTAACCCAAAGCTGCTGTCCAATCAGAAAACAGGAGTAACCACTCCCTGACTTTTGTTGCCCAATTAGGAACTGGGGGGCCTTTGAGGCCTAAGGGCATCTGGCCAATCAGGGCACGAGGAGTCATAAGACCCAGAGGAGCGTGGCCAATGGAGTCCCAGAGGCCCATCAGGGTCCCCACCCAGCCCCAGGCCTGAGGAGAGGCACCCTGGCCTTCCCGCCCATCCCTCCTGTCCCATGGGGATGCCGGCACCTGGCTCCTGGGTTTCCCACCCCATGGCTGTGGTGGCAGATGGTCCTGTTGGACCAGACCAGCCTGAGGACAGGATGGAGCTGGGGGTGGAGACAGAAATTTGGCATCACAGGCTCCTGCGCCCACAAATCCTGTTTATTCCCTGCTCCACCGACTCCCCAGACTTTGTTTCTTGGGGTCCAACCTACATTTTGGGGTCTTTGCTCTGGCAACTGACAATCTGCATCTCCTCCTTCAGAGGGAAAAAACCAGCAAAAAAACCTCCAATCAACCACCCTCATTGCGTTTTGCTGTGTGAGAAGATGGTGGGCAGTGAGGTGGAGGGGAGGGGAGCCTTTCCTGGGGGAGGATTTTGGGCTTTCAGTTGAGACTCACTCCCCCTGTTACTCAGCCACCACTATTCTGTGGGCTCAACTGACCCACACGAGGTGGTCTGTCTCTGAGCCCAAAATGTTATTTTTGCTGCATGATGAATGCTTTATAATTTGCCGATGGTTTTTCTGCTGGGGATTCGAGAAAGGATTGTATCTAAATCCCAACTGAAACGGCATTATTTTTACTCAGAGTACAGGAAAAGCCCGAGCTGACAGGACGTGCTGTATCTCAGAGGAGGATCCACCACTGACCCATACCACAGGTCCTGTGCTACACCAGCTGCTGCCACCTCAGTCTGATCAGAATCAAGGAATCATGGAGTTGTTGGAGTTGGAAGGTCATCTAGTCCAACTCTCCTGCCAAAGCAGGATTGGCCAGAGCACATCACTCAGGACTGCCTCCAGGCAGGTCTTGAAGATCTCCAGAGAAGGGGACTCCACGACCTCCCTGGACAGCCTGTTTCAGTGCTCTGTTACCCTCACCGTGAAGAAGTTTCTCCTCATATTTGAATGGAACTTCCCATGTTTCAGCTTATGCCCGTTGCCCCTCATCCTATCGCTGGAACCCCTCAAAAGAGTCCAGCTCCAACATCCTTTAATCCACCCTTTAGATACTTGTAAACATAGATAAGGTCTCCTCAACCTTCTCTTCTCCAGGCTAAAGAGCCCCAGCTCTCTCAGCCTTCCTTCATATCTTTGAATCATCTTCGTTGCCCTATGCTGGACTCTCTCCAGTAGTTCCCTGTCCCTCTTGATCTGGGGGACCCAGAACTGGATGCAGTATTCCAGTTGTGGCCTCACCAGTGCAGAGTAGAGGAGGAGAATGACTTCCCTTGACCTCCTGGCCACACTCTTCCCTATGCAGCCCAGGATCCCATTGGCCCTCTTGGCAACAAGGGCACATTGCTGGTTCATGGAGAGCCTGCCATCCACCAGG
The DNA here is from genome assembly GCA_004320125.1 of Scolopax mira. Taxonomy (NCBI): domain Eukaryota; kingdom Metazoa; phylum Chordata; class Aves; order Charadriiformes; family Scolopacidae; genus Scolopax; species Scolopax mira. Next base: position 42,453 of record BJBW01000332.1, on the reverse strand, counting down.
ACTCCTAGATCTTTTTCCTCAGTAGTACTTTCCAGAAGATCTACCCCTAACCTATATTGGTGCCTGGTGTTCTTCCTCCCCAGATGCAGGACCCTACATTTGCCCTTGTTGAACCTCACTAGGTTCTTCTTTGCCCAGCTCTCCAGCCTGTCCAGGTCACACTGGATGGTGGCACAGCCCTCTGAGTCCATGTACTGAGCTCCAGCAACCAGGCTTGGCAGAGGACAGGCAATGGGATTCCCCCTCCCCATGTCCCAGAGCTGCCCCACTGCCTCTGCTGAAGCTCCCTCAGCATGGGGAGCAACGCAAGCTGTGCAAGCCTCTATTCCTGTGGTGCTCCTACTCAGAAATCTCTAAATTCTAAAACTCTAAATATCCCCATGGTAAATAAGCATGAAGACCAAGAAAACCAAGCCACAGGAGTTCTGAAAACCTATACGCCAATAACTCACGTTCTAGCGTGTTACTGTATATTCACGATTAGATCACAGACAACACAAGGGACATTCATAATTCCAGCACAGCTCCGCATATGGAAAGCTAAATTTTGCAGCCCTTAAAGTCGCCCACCGTGAGAGTCTTCTGCTCGGCTTCCTGAGCATTCCCCATGGTAGGCCAGAAAGAGTGAATTCTCACTCACGTTGTGGTTTTATGAAGGATACGCTGAGGCTTTACACAACCCTGGCACCCACTCTGCGGTCCCTTTACGCTGCCAGAGCAGCACAGCGCAGCCAGCACAGGCGTAAATGAAAATCAGGCCCCAGAGGTCTTTTCTCCCTGCAGAGCAGACTTACAGCTCCCCATTACACATTTGCATTAAGGGCTGCAACCCTCCATAAAACACACTCACAAACTTAAAACACATTAGAGACTAGCTAGGCTCAGCGCATAGCGGGGGCTTCTGCTGAGAATATTTGTCCTCAAGTATGACATAATAAAAATTTATGGGAAAGGAGGACTGCAAGGGACCACCAATTTCACAGAGGCTGAAGTCTGGAGGAGCGGAAAGGAAGGGGTGTTCTCCAACAAAAGTCTCTCCATGGCAAAAGTCTCTTCCACGCCCTTCTGAAACCACCATGATTTATTTATTAGCCTTAATAAACAGGCAGGAAAGAGAGCGGGATTACCTGAATTGGGCATTTCTGTATCTTCTGCAGGGTTTTGCTTCTCTTACTTTGCACCAGGTCTCATCTGTTTGCACCAGGTCTCATACAAGGTGAAAGTGACTTGTGATGTGACTCCAAGTTAAAACCAAAGGCTATGTGGGAATATGCAGCAAACAATGGTGGATCTGGCCCATATTTGATAATATAACCAATAAATAAGACAGAGGAGAGAATAATGGGCAAAAAAGGACCTGTCTTCGGGAACACGTGCTTCAACTGAGGCTGCTTGGTTAGATCCTGGCACTGGTCATCAGCCTCTCCCTCTGCAGATCCAAACGCAGACCTGGACGATACCAAGTGGCCAATCCAAGAGGACCTGACCATCTGCCAGTCCCTGGGCACAGGCTATCGCTGCAGAGCACTGCAGGACACAGGGTGATGGATACATCCTCGGCCCACCCAGCCTGTCCACACAGCAGGTAGAGGCACTCTTGGGTCTTTGCTGAGGACCACCATTAATTTATCTGCTACCTTTCAGACCTTACATGAAGTCAGTGGCTGAGTGCAGGCTGGCCACCAAATAGTTTGGATTTGCATTGTCAGAGTCAAGTCTGGCAGCCCGTCCCAAAAATACAGACAGACTTAAAACAAGCAAAGCTGTACTTGTGTTGCTGCCTTTCTCTTCTTTTCTTACTCCGTCTCCCTCAACTTTTACTCATTGCCTCACAAGCCAGGACCTGCTGCTCCTCTGGGCAGAAGGTGTTCTCTAAAACATGCAGGCATGGCTGTGGATGGATGGTCCAAAACCATTTCTGTTTTGGGTGGGAGTCATGAGTCAGTTTTCTGGGCAGTGGTGCACCAGTGAAATGGAGAATTTTGGCTGGCTGCAGGCTGACATCATTCCCTGTTTCACAGAAAAATCACTTCTCTGAAAGTTTTCAGGTGGCATGAGGTACGTAATGACAAACACGGCCGTGGCAATGACCAAGATGATGAATATAATGCAATGGAAACCTCTACAAAGATGTAAAGCAGTTTTGCACGGGCAATGGAGCAAGCTGGCTCCCTGAGTAAGGCTGAGAGAAGCGCCGGCATCCATCTCCTTACCTGGTATCTGTCCGAGTGATGGATGTCATCTGAGGAGTGGGGTGATGCTGTCGGAGAATCTCCTTCCCGCTTGATTGAAGCCGACAACAAAATTGACTGAAAGAGAAAGGAGAAAATCATGCTGTGAGTGTCGCCGAGCTTTCTGCCCCTTGCTAAGCTGTCCTCAAAGCCACAGAGAGCTTTTCCTGGGCTGTGGGGCTGCACTGGGATGGACTGACGGTGTGTGGGGATGTGCCTCTGTGCTTCCCGTGGGACCCAGCTCCACGAGGGGACCAGGCTACAGGGTTTAGCAAAGTACAGATCCATCTGGCAGCAAAGGGATGCTCATTTTGGCCCCAGGTCTAGTGGCTGGGGGACAGAATTGGTTCCCTGCTGGAAATGATGCGTGAGGACCACACCAGAAATCCTCACAAGTGACGTGGAAAGGCAAAGGCTCTAACGTGTGCTTTTCTTCCCCTCTAAGTGCCACTAAATCTTTCAATAGCTTTGTAAACTGCACTAAAGCTCTCGGCACCTTTGCAGCGCAACTACCTCTTCCTTCCGTAATGATGCTATTTATTTTAATAAGTAGCACAGAAAAAAAAGGGCCTTTTAGAAGGTTAAAAAGATCAGTGATATTTGAGACCTAAGAAATCACTGATAAACTTCAAGTCAATACTAGGTAAGTCTAAATTCTACACACAGTGAACTCTAGCAGGAAAATTACTGCGGGATTTGACAGCATCTAAAAAAAATGTACACTGAGTTGCAAGTGAACTTTATTATTGGAAGAATTTGGGGTGAAAATGCAATTTAAAATTCTAATTTAAAGCATAAATTATCTAAACTGGGCTAAACATAGCCCAATACATTGTGAAAAAAAAGTACACTGGAAATTCAGCTCTCCAGATGTTTGTTTCTGAGAATCAGCTGGCAAGACTTGTCAATAACTGACTGCTCAGAGATGTGTATGTTTGTGAAGGGAAGTGTAGATATCATCTGAACTGGACAGGTCAAGTGTGGTGACAACATTATTAAAAAGCATAATACCTTGGAGAAAGGCAAGTATTCCAGAAACGTTTGCCTCTGGGCTGAAACGAAACGTGAAAAAAAAACCCTGCGTTTTTTGGAAAGATATGAGCAAGTGGAAAAATGACTCAGCGTACAAATCGGCTCAGTCAGCAGGATGTGATCCCCTGGGGCTCACATCCCCTGGGCTCTCCCAGAGAGAAATGCATGGGGGGCACAGTGGGAGCACAGGCTCAGTTTGGAGGCAGGGGAGGAGGATTTGGGATCCTGTGTTCGATGCCATGGGCATGAGCTGCCAACTTTGCCCTGAGGGCAAGAACCACATCCCTGTCTGCACTGCAGGTCTCTGCCATGAAGAATGGCTCTCTGGACATGCAGAGATGTGATGTCTTGAAAGGGGCCATGGGGGAGTTACCTGCTGGGGTGCTCAGTTATCTCTCCAGCCATGGTCCCTCCTGCCAACACTGAGGGCTCTGCTGGCCACATCTTGGGGCTGGCATACTCTTTAGCTCAGTCTGACAGTGATGCCAGGCACTGTGAGGGCCAGTGGGAGCCCAGAGTGGGGGCATGCAGCCAGGGCTGCCCCAGGAGACCAGCCTCCACTTCCCAGGAGAGAGATGGGCAGAGCAAGAGGGATCTCCCACCTCACATGTTGGCCAAACCCAACTAGTGATCAGTAATCAGCTCATTTACTTCTGGAGAAGCCCTCTGATAACCATGCGGAGCAGAGCGGAGACTGAGCTCCTGGTGGTGTTAGTTTCTTTATTCTCTAAACAGAAGGCTCTTTCCAAAGAAGCAGGATTAAACATCCTACAAAACGGAGGGATGGGGGCTCAAAGCCTTCAGGTGTGACTTAGAACAACAGCCCTGCTTGCAGCACTGCTAATGCCCTTTCCCTCCTCTAATAAGCCAAGCACCCTGGAGCTGGCAGGGTTAAATCCGTTTTGTCTCCCAATGTATTCTAGAGCAGGGGGAAAAAATACCCGTCTCCCCATTCCTCGGCGACAGACAGACAAACCCTCCCCGCCTCCAGCTCCCCCCTCAGCTTCTGGTAGCTCTAATCCAATATTATTATGTGAAAAATGGTTGGGCTAGCTATGGAGACAGTAAATTAAACGTTATGTATTAGTTTTTAGCGTGTGGTCCTGGGAAGAACGCCGGCCCCATTTATTCCACAAACCTCCTGAGCACCATGGCGATGACCTCTGGAAAAATGCAGGGCTAAACTAATCCCAAAGATGTCAATCTCGAGGCCTCTTCTACATACACTTGCAGTTTAGATTAATAAACTGTCTATTTTTAAATTGTGTGCAAGCACTTCAATTCTAAATACCTCACCGGCATGTTAAACACAGCGTTAGAGATGCCAAGTCACACTTCCCCTTCACTCTTAGGAAACTTGACTTCATTTGTTTTTCTCATTTCCGTGTGCTGTGCCACACTTTGCCTTTCAGGCAGCCGTGGGGGCAGGCAGGGATGCAGGCTCCGGGGTGCAGGGATTAGGAAAGGCACTTGCCATCGGGGTGCCTTTCATTTCTGCATTAAGCCAAGCCTCTCTGCCATCCCAATTTGGGCCTCTCTTATCCCAAATTGTCATGTTGGGTCTGTCTTCCAATGGCTAAGCAGCAAGGATGCCTGGCCACAGCATGCCAAGCCGAGGATTTGTTGCCCCCTGCACCCACACCGCTCACTCCCACCCAGGTACCAGCAAGTAGGGAAAGGGCAGTGATACAAACCCCATCCCTCTCTCAACCAGCAACTGGGAAGATGAGTGTGGAGGGAAAAAGCAGCTTTACATGTGTCCTCCCAGCCCTTGTGCATGCCCATGCTGAAGGGCAGACCTAAATTCTGGCTTCCCACCCCAAAAACGTGGTGCTGGGTGCTCTGTGTGCAGACATGCGCACTGTACAGCCCTGTGGAGATGCTCCTTGCCTTGGGGACCAGCTGCTTTGGCATGGTGCAGATCAGCTTTGATGCTGAGATGTCCCTTCTCCCCTGGGGAAAGGCCACCAGCCAGCTCATCCCTGCCTGGTTGCCAGTTCAGCCCAGCTCCCCTTCAGGGCTGGGCTATTAGGGTGAGAGCATCCTCCTCCCTTCCCAGTTCCCCTTCCACTGGCAGCCCATGGCTCCCAGCATCCAAGACAGAGCGGCCGTGCAGCCTCATATTTCTCCCTCCCCTTTAAATCATCTCTCCATTGGGTAAAGGCACTCTCTGCGGAGGTTATAAACCCTGAGAGGATCAGCCTGAGCATTATACCTGGGGCAAGCTAAATAAAAAAAGGTCACCGGCGCTTTTTAAACATGGACAAAAAAGCAGTAAAATGTGTTTGGAAAAAAAAATCTGGCATTAAATCATGACTTTTTGTCTGGCTTGCCTCATTAAAAGTGGCCTTTTGGAAGGTAAAATTATCATTGTAAGTGATAAGATCTTTAAGAAAATAATTCACGGCTTCTTCACCCTTTAATATGATAGCCGCCACCGGCTAATTTTTTTCTTAATGGCAACGAGGCCATCAATCTTGTCCGAGCCCTGTACACCCTCCTTCCTCCTGCCCCTTCTGCCATGGTTCTGCTCGGTGCTTCCTTCCTACCCCTTGGAGCCCAGCGGTGCTGTGCCAAGGGGAAGCGACGTGCCTGGATGTATGGCTGTACCCGCCTGCATCCAGGGATTTGGGCTCTCCCCGGGAACGTGGCAGAGCAGCAAGCAGAGGCTACGTAAGCCTTGCTCACACCACGAGGCTCACACCCTGAGCTCCTGACACCCTGCACGGACCATGTGATTCTGCTGAGCTGGGCTGCAGCATCTGCAAACGTTTCAGCAGCCTGCTTGGAATTAGGAGCAACATATAGATCATGTATATAAATACGCCGGCTGGGCTGGCACAAATCAAATGTGCATCACGTGTGCCAGCTGCTGCAATCCCAGTCCATGGCGCTCTGGACCTGCTCCTCCCTGCTCGGTCAGAGAAGCCGCGGGCAGCTTGGCGAAGGCAGAGGTGCCAACACACCACCGGCCCCTGACCCACAGGCTATGGGTCCGGGGCATCGCGAGGGTAGGGGACGGGTGTCAGGGTGCAGCCGCCGGCCCGAGGAGATGGATGGAAATGGCCGGCACACACCGCCCCTGGCCCCCAGCGCTGCTTCTCACCAGTGGCCGGGGCAGATGTCAGCGCTGGGAGAGCCCAGCCAGTGCCGCTGACATTCTGCTGCCTCTCAAGGCCACTCATTTGAGAGTATTAAAGTGCTGGACTCCTGCTTTCTGATAGCCCTGGAAAAACACAGGGAGTCTATTTTTCTTAAACAATCCATCACAGCTGCTGTCAGCAGAACAAATACCCTAAACCCGCTTTTTATGTATCTATATGGCCTTTTTTTATTTTATTTTATTTTTTTTTATTTTGGCACAAAGTGTTCCCTGCTTGATGCATTCAGCTTTAACTCTGCCGTCTAAATAGGTACTTATCACTTAACATGGAGGTGATGGCTTGACATGTTTTCTGTCTCCTGCCCTCCCCTCCACGGTAGGGAAGCCGTCAAAGTGTTGCTAATAGCTGTTATCACTTGGGAACTGTAACCCGACAGCAATGAGTGATACCAGGCCTCGCTGTGATTTTCCCCCTTACCTCTGCTAGCCATTTTTTATGTTATTGCTGGAGGATCCCTGACACAAAGATGCTACTATTAGAGCTGAGTTTCCTAGAAGCTTTCGGAGCGTCCACATTTGCTCCCGGGAAAGTTAGAGGTAAAATTATCTAGTGGCTTTTAGCTGGCAGAGATAAAGGTGGGATGGAGCTGAGGATGAAAAGCTTAAAAGTGAGAAGGGTGTGAATAGTGAACAGAAATAATGGTATCAGCAGCTTCTGGCCTTTGCTGAAAGATTCCAGTGGTCCATAAGCACAATAAGCTTACAGAAATGTGAACTACTGATTTATTTCTGTGCATGTTACGGGTCGCACCTGGGATTGCAATTGAGCTCTGGGTCCTCTTGGGCGAGACACCAGCTACATGGTGGGAAAAGGGGCCCCTTCCAGCAGAAATGCCCATTGGGGATGGAGAGAGAAAGAGGTCTGGTCTGGTGGGGTCTGCCAGCCTGTCCGGCTTCCTTCTGAGACCACATCCCTCTTCGCTCCGCCTGCCGAAGGCAGCAGCGGTTTCCCCACACTAATGGGAGGGCACAGCTGTTTGGCCCAAGGGGAGCGAGGGGCTTTGCTTGTTCATGGGGTAATTTGTTTTATGGAATAAGACCTGGCAGAGATTTTTTTTGGAGTGGCTCTGGTATTTATCACCCCAAAACTGGCAGGGAGTGCATTCAGCCGACACTCATCCTTGGTAATTTCCCCTCCTTCATGTATCTGTGGGCTGTTCTCATGTCCCTGGTTTGGCCATAGCTTTGCCACAGTGCTCAGATTTAGCTTTCTAATCTTTCCTTGTAAATTGCAGCTACAATGGGAGGGGGCACAGATGTGGGGAGTGACTTCAACCCCCCCGCCCTCAGCGAATCAGTGATACAAGAGAAGGAGTTAAAACCCTGGGGCCCTGACACCCGTCCCCCCATTCCTACTACCAGACATGATACGGAGAAGTTAAATGATTGTGCTAGAAATTTCATCTCGAGTGAGGCAGCTGGGAAGGGCTTAATACAGACATTCTGTCAAGGTTTAAGGCTCCAAATCTTGCTTGCTTCAAAGCTCTTTTTCCTTGGAGGGCTTTAGTGGTCAAATTTTCCTCTAGGTGCAGTAATTCTCTCTCAAACTGCTCGGTGAAGCTGTAAAATGATGGGGGTGGGTGGGGGAATCAAAGGGCTCTGGCACTGTGGCTCGGTTCCCAGCTCTGCCGGAGGTCTCAGAGCAGCAGTGTGCTGGCCACTTGCCCATGGGCACCCTCCGAGGCGCTGGGTGCACCCCTAAACAAACCAGCACACAAGCATCTGCTGGGAGATGGGGTTTGCTCCTGGCCGCTCGCTTCAGTGTTTGTTTGCAGCAAGAGCCAGCGCACGGGCTGGACTGTTAGTGGGAAAGGCAATTTGCAGCCACGTATAAGGAAGCAGCAGTGGAAAAGGAATGCTGAACCCACCACGAGAGCTGGGATGCTTCACAGAGCCCAGGCTCTTCCCCTGTGATGGTCAGTACCAGCACTTTCAGAGAGGATATAAGAAAGGTCAGCAGAAGCTGTTAGGTGACAGGTAACAGTCTACAGATAATATCCTGAAATTTAGGGGTAGAGATCTCTCTGGGCAGGGATGATATCCCACCTAGATGATAGCCCATGGAAGGAGAGCCAAAGCCAGATAGGCAGTGGCAAGGAAGTGCTCTTAGGAGGACCTGGGGATGCTGACTCTCAGAGTTACTGCCTGGCTGCTCAAGGAAGAGCAGGAACAGTCGGACTTTGACTGCACATACACCTCATCAACATGGGTTCAATTCAACATGTGCTCCTCTCTTGCACAACCTATTACAAGAGACATCCAAGGCAAGAGGGAAAGGTAAGGAGAAAGCATGAAAACCAGGAATAACACTATGTGGAACTGCATGCTGCTGTCAGACTCCTGGGCAGCTACGAGACTGGACAGAGCCCATGGTGTTGTCCATACACCTCTGCAAGACATTCCTTGTGCTTGACCTGCCTGCAGCATGGCCTCTGGGCATGGTGGGGCATACTTCAGGGAAGCTCTGGGCTCACAGAGGTCTAGGGCATGGCTGGCTTGGACCCATCTGCAGAAAGTGCCCTCCTGAGTGGCTCTGGTGTGGGGTTTCCTCATGGTGACCCAGGACAACAGTGAAAGGATAGTGACCAATGCCCAGCCCACACAATTGAACAGGACCATGAAGCCATGGTCTCTAGCTCGGCAAAAGCAAGGACATACTCCATCCCTTCCCATGGGCATGAAGCATCATATGGAAACCATGAATCATTGGTATACCCCAATAAGGAAACTTCTCCTTAGTGAAGAATTTCTTTTCCACCACTTCCTCCTGGTGTCTCAAGCATGTCATCAGAGAAGGATGCTATGGATGTCCATGACTCTCCTTGAAGTACAGTGTCTAAGAAAGACCTTTCCCAGAGCAGGGACACTGGGTGTACTTTCTGCAAAGGAGATGGGCCTTCACCACGTTTTTGCACCTCTGCCTTCTGGAAAGGACAGGCATGAGAGAGCCCAGCAAGAGCAAGCTGTCACCTTGACCTCAGTGGGCTTAATGGGCTACCTGGCTCTCAGCAGCATGAAGATCAAGGCAGAAAAGGCTACCACAAGTGGTGGGGTGAGCATCCAAGCTTGCAATCAGGGACAGAAACTGCAACTGGGAGGAGACAGCATGATTGCCCTTGCACCTTGCACAGGCCACAAGACTTCCTGAAGACACCAAGCAGCTATCTCAGGTCCCTCTCCTAGCCAGAGGCTGGCAGAGCCCAGCTTGCCGTCACCAGCTTTCCTAAGCAAATGGCAGTCAGGGTTGGATAGAAATCTCATCCTGAGGCTCACTGTGCAGGTTTGTCATCTGATTGTCCAAGTGCCTTGTCCACGCTGGCATACCACCTTCTATTGGAATGCTGCAGAGCTACGTGGTGCTCAGCGCTGCCCTCTGAGCTGCCTTCACAGAGAAGGAGCCAAGGCTGTGAGCAGACATGTTGGCCAGAGCCCCCCAAGCTCGCAGCCCTTGCTTGGCCATCACTGCCTCCGTCAGCTCTGATAATAGAAGAACCTGATACAATAATCCTGCATTCATCACATCCCATGTTGAGTGATTGGATTTTCTTTGACATATTGCCATGAAAATTGACCCAGTGGAGTGAGTGACAGCTCTTCAGGGGCAGGAGAGCAGCGAGCGAGGAATGTGCGTTTACATCTGGGCTTGTATTGCCAGGAGAGACATTTGCCAGGGCAACGGCAGGGAAAGGATGGGAGCAGAGCCAGGAGACAGAGCATGGGGGGAGTTAAATCCCCTGCTCCCAGCTACACCCCAGGAGGAGCCTTAAACCAGCAGTGACAGCCCATGGTAGTATACACAAAGGCACCAAATGAGTCCTAAAGCCACCAGTGACCACAAAGGTAGCACCGTTGGTAACACCAGCCTGCACTCCCCCCCAGTTCCCTTGTCACTGAGTGGAGCCAGCCTGCTCCTGCCCGTGCTGCTCCCAAGGGACAGGGAGGTGCAACCCGTTTCTCCTGCAACTGAACTGCTGGAGCTGCCGGCCCTGTTGTTGGCACCAGGAGAAGAACTGGCCAGGAAACCTCATGGCATTCCCCACAGTCCCCATGACTCCTTCCACCAGTGCCCAGGATGGGAATTGTGACATGGCACTGGTCCCAGCTCTTCCCAGGCAATGCCTGCTAGACCTCCAGCAATGCCTGGGCATGGGCTGCAAGCTCACTTAGGGGTCTGTTCTCCGTCTCTCCACCTGGGACCCTGATAAGGGTGGCCCAGAGGCCTAGCTTTGTCCCCAGCAGGGCTTTCTCAGAGGGACTTCACATCCTGATGGGCTATTCCCATCCCATGTTGCGGATGCTTAATGGGCACAAAGGGAAAGAGCAGCCTTCATCTCCCCACCACCCTCCTCCTCAAGCCCATGCAGTTAGAAAGGAGCCTTTAATACCAAACTCAGGTGAAGGTGACAGCATGTGCCTTCCCATGCCACACAGGACTTGTCTCCCAGCAAAAGCCACCTAGAAATAATGAATCCTCCTGGGCTGAGAGGCTTTCAAGCTCTCTGAGAAGGGAATAAAAGATTTCCTGATTTCACCCTCTCCCTCCCTGCTCTCCTGGCTTCTTGAAGTTAATGTTCTTAGCCCCAGACGTGACGGGCAAAGGGAAAAGATCCATGTGGTGACAGGGGACGATTGATCTCTTTTACATAGAACGATGCTCCAGTCCCAGTTTAATCCCCTCGCTCAAGGCAAATGGGATTCTTTGTCAATGGAAACTTCAAAAGCCCGGCCCTGCCACGAGATGGACCTTCTTCTTTATCTGGTCCCTGTCAGTCACTTGCTGTGTTTCCCTCCAAACAGCTAATCTGTCTTCCTAGCCGTCCTTCTCCCTCGCAGGCGATGTGTTTGGGACTGTTGAGTTATCTACACTCAGAACTGACGAGGAGGGAAAGGGAAGCTTGCAGAATCCAGCCCCTTTCATTCTCTGGATGCCCTTTCCAGTTCCTTTGAGACGTCCCAAGGCAGCATCACCCTCCGTGGATTATCAGCTTGGGGATTGCTTTCTGCTCTGCTTGTTTTTCATGGGGAAAAACAGTCAGGTCTCCGCATTCCTCCCAGTCTCCCCTGGGACAGGGCACGGGAGACAGGGAGAGTCACGCAGGAGATGGGAATGCCAACGGTGTGGAGTGCTGGGAAGTATCCCCGCTATCTTTATTTTCCCTTGTGGGATTTGGGAAATTGTTGGGTTTATTTTAGCTATATGCCTGCCTGCCAGGAACTTGGGTCAGCACGGTGGCTCCCCGGCCCCTTACTTCATGGGACAGACACGGTGTTGATGTGCATGGCAAGATACTCAGTCCCAAGGGGAAAACGTAGAGCTGAAATTTCTGTCACCATTTCTAACATCACATGCCAAAAATGACCCAAAGCTTTCAGGAAAAAAAAAAAAAAAAGGAAAGCAAGACCTAAAGTAGATTCTATTAAAACAGTGACCAAAACCTCCTGTGAGAGATCCCCTCAGCTGCCCTGGAAGCCAGGAGCCTCCTTGTGTCACCAGAAGTGTAGGAGAGCCCAGACTACTTGTCTTTGCCCACCTTGGGGAGCACAGCATGATTTTCAGAGGCTGTGCAATGCCCAGCTGCCCTGCAGTGCTCCCTGCCACCCCTTTGCCTGCCCAAGCTCTGGTCCTACCCACCACCATATCATATGAAGTCCAGCTAACAGTAATACTCATTAGTAAATGATGCCCTTTGCATGATGCCTTGATGCTCTGTGCATTTAGTATTTTTGCATTCTGAGCCAAAGGGATGGGAGGTGGTCCTGGGGAGGAGGATGTGGCTGAGATGGGGTCTTCTAGTGATTTGTGCCCCTCCTTGGGTGTGCTTTGCTCCCCCAAAGGCAGTCCCACTCCTCTTTTCCAAAGCTGGCATATGGCTCTGGCTCCAGGAACTCCCGCACATGATTTCCCAAGCTGAGCTCAGTCTGTGTGTGATCAGCTCTCATTAGCTGTCATTAGCCACAATCTGGAGTTCCGGAGCCCGACGGGTCCCTCAGCTCTACCATCCTTTGGCTACACAGGGAATGAGAAAGCACCATGCAGGGACTTGGCCACTCCAGCCCAGTGGGTGAATGGGGACAGCAGCGTTTCCCTGTGCTGGCCTGGCCCCAAAGTGTGGCCACCTTCTTCGGGGACACTGACTGGGAGGACAGGGAGCAGGCTGAGAGGGTGTAAAGAGCATCCCTTAGAAGGGGGAGAATAGTGTGCCGAGTTGTGCTCACTTACCTTGGGGGTGCCCGCTGCCATGGCATCCTTCAGGATGGAGCTCTTGCTGCCAAGAGAGAAGAGAACTGGGTCAGAGTCACAAGGCAAGAGGGGAAAAGCTTTGTGGGATCTCGTGAGGTCAAATATCACATGGTTCCCCCTTCCCAGACCAACGAGAGCCTCCTCACCCTGGCTGAAGGGGCACGGAAAGGAGGGCAGCACCAACTATTTCTCCAGCTGGGATAAAATGGTCCTATGAGTGGAGTCCCCAAACCCAGAGACACGATGCAGAGTCAAATCCTGACTCTCTCCTTCCTCGGAGGTTTGTGTAGCTCCTCTCCCAGTCCTGGGGTGAAGTGGGGAGCAAGCCTGCAGGGCAGGAGGAAGAAAGCTAAGGAGAGGGGAGCAGAGGTGGCGAGCCCTGTGTAGGGTCAGGCACAATAAAAAAATTAAAAAAAAAAAAAAAAAAGGGAAGGAAAAAGAAGGAGATTCAATTGGTGTAAGAGCAAGGGAAAGAAGACCCCCTCAGCTCCAGCCACGCTGTGGAGGCAGCAGCTCTGCCGGAGGCTGGAGTGATTTGTTAATTCAGCTTGTTCCCCATTTAGCAGGGAAGGAGGTCCCCACCACGGTGCTCCTCCTCGCCTGCCCTCGCCAGCGGGAGATGCTATAGATTTAATAACACCTTCCCCCCTCCAGACAGGTTAAACTTGAAACAATTACATATCAAAGCCGACATGGCGGGGAGGCCTGCACTGTAATTTTTTGGTTATTAAAGTAATCTCTCTCATGTAAATTCTCCTGCTAACATGCTGCAAACAGCATTAGGAAATAAATTATTTCCCCATGATTCGATTTGTCAATGCAAAGCACCTGCAGCAGGCAAAAGGCTCTTGAAATATGTTGCCAAGCCCAGTGCCTGTGCTTGTAAGTGCACGCCGGTGGGGTGGCTGGCTCCCAGCTCCCCGTAGCCCCCGGGAGATGATGGATGGGTGGGTGGAGGGGGGAGGTTAGCGGGGGGAGGCGGAGGTTGGGGAAAGGGGGGCGGGGGGGGGAGCGGAATTGTGTTTAATAACAAAATTTGTATGCAAGCCTGCATCCCAGGCTAAGGATGAGTGATCGGCAGCCAGAAAGTATTAAAAAGCCTCGCTAAACAGATGCTGACAATAGAACAAGACATATCAAATCAGATCTACTTCAGAAACATTAATATACACACGCACACACGCTCGCCCCCGCGCGCGCGCCCGGCCCCGCACACCCGCGCTCCTTTCTTCTCAATCACAGCAATATGGGAGACATCAATAAATTTTTATGAGACTTTTAGAAGATCAACACGGTACTAGATGTGACAAAAAAGCAATGTGCCTGTCATGTTCGCTTTGTCGGGGACACTTTAGCCCCAGATGCCGAGCTGCAGTGGCAGCGGGGAGAAATTGAATTTGGCTGCCTTTAATCTGCCTTGATTTGGCAGATGGCTGGGTGTTATGAAATGAGCAGGGATGGAGGAAGGTGTTTTCTCACGGAGCTATGGACCCCTCCTCTCCCAGTGCCACCGCCCTTGTCCCTCACCCCAAAACAGGGGGGAAACACGCAGTTATCCATCACCATCAGGTCACTCCAAAGGCACGGTTCTGCTCCTGGAGCAAGCGGCTGCCGTTCCCAGGGACCACCAATCGATGGGCTGGGGCATCTCCTTTCCCTGAGGGAATGAGCTGCTGGGTGCTTTCTGGGGGGTGCAGGATGACCCCCCATGCCCCCTGCCCCAGCTCTGCCCCCCCCCTCCCCCCAGCTTTTGGGAGGCAGCAGGGAGCAGAGTCAATCCCTGCTGCCCCTGGAGGTGCAGCCCTGGCACCACCTCCAGCCCGCGCCCCAATGCCTGTGATGGGAAGGATTTCCACCCCCTCCCCATCTCTGGTGCTACCTTGAATTTCTCAGTCACCCAAAGTGTGAAACAACTTTTTTTTTTTTTTTCCTTTTATAATCCAAATGCCAGGTTAAAAAAACCCCAACTCATTTCCTCCCTTTTCTTGTTAAAGGTGTTTAAAATTATTCCTTTTTGGGGGGAAAGAGGAAGAATCTCATTAATTCCTCCCAGAAATGGCGTTAGCACCAGGAAACTGCAGTTTTCAGGACAGGAGTCTCTGGTCAGCTGGAAGGCCCAGCTTTGGCCATTGGGACTGACGGGGAAAGGGACTGATTTAGATAACTTGGCAGAGTTTAGTTTGTTTTTCATTTGGAGGATCATTAAGAACCACCCCCCTCCTTTCAATTTAGCCCCCCTTTATTGCTAATAAGAGTTTGCAATTTGGTTTTATGCATTCCAGGGATGGGTCAGGAATGGGCACAAGCCCTGGTCATAATTCAAGGGTGCTTTCCTCCATCCCACTAAACAACCCCCTGAATTACAGCGACTGCAGCCCTTCGTGCCTCTTGATGCCGGCAGCGGGCTGAGAATCGAAAGGCCGTCAGCAAAGAGAAACCCTCCCTTCCATAAACATGGCAGACAAATTAAAAATGGTAAAAGGGAAATCAAGACCTTTAAAGTTCAAACACTTTTCGGTGCCTTTTAAAGTTTTTTCGCTCTAGGCCCTTGCAGAGAGCACAATCTTTAGAGACCTTGGGATTCTCTTTAATCACCCAGCCAGGCTGCAGTGGTCTGAAATGATTACACATTTACATAGTAATAACCCCAACACTCCCCACATTATTTCATGGCTAGCATATTTCCACTCCGCGAGTGATCCATGTGTTTTAAATTATAACCTGTACATAGGAAATTAGTTACTAAGTACGATATTCACGGGCTCGTCTGACACTTCTAATTAAGGTGATTTACACAGAATTATCCTACGAAATAAAAAAATGGTGTTTTGCTAGCTAATAAAATATAATTACTACCCGCTTTTATAAGTTACAGTTAGTTTTAATCTATTTGGGGAATTGTTTATCTAGTTCATTACAGCAAAACAACTTCTTTCCCTTTTAGGCACACCCCCCCCCCCCCCCCCCCCCCCAAACTACCAAAGAAGACAAGAAACACCCTGGAAAGACCCAGCAATGTGGGCTGTCTCCTTCTCTCTCTCCCGATGGGTTTGCATTTCCAAGTGATACAAGGCTGCTGCTTCCTCCCTAGTTCTCTTTCTCAGGGCTGTGGCACCAGTTCCGGCCATGCATTCGTGCATGCCCACGTGTTCGGGTGCCCTGCACCTCTGTGGGACCATAAGGTCCCTGCTCTGGTGCTGCTGGAGGGCTCTGCCCAGCCCTGCAGCTGTGTCACCTTAATGGGGAGATGCATGGCCAGGTCCCCACATGCCCTGGGGTGCTCACCAGGGACCCAACACTCCTTTTTATTAGAAGCTCTATATAGAACACATCAGCTTTAAGAGGAACATTTGATCTCAGCAAGGTCCTCTACAATGAAAGCAAGACTCAGGCTACATCAGAGATGTGCAGATGTCTTTTAACACTAGGCAGGGATTTGGTTAGGAGCATCCCCAGATGCAACTGGGAATCCCCTGGCTTCTGCCTGAGACAAACCCAAGGGGCTGTTCAGCTGTGACGTCCCAAAGGGCAAAGGGCAGCTCAGCACATTAAATATGTCCCTCCATTACCCATAGTCTTGGGGTTTCTCTACCCCCGCCGTGGTTGCCATTACACACAATGACCTTCAGGTTTGGTTTTTTTTTTTTATGGTCCTGCCTTTTGGGGTGTGCTTGCTGTAGGAAAAAACCCCAAAGCAATATGCAGGGAATGGTGCCTTATCATCCCTGTGAATGGGAGTTGCTGCTTCCCACATGGAAAACCCAGGCCATGACCTGAAGTTTAAGTGATCTGATTGTGTTCTACCATGAGCAGGGATTTGTCCTTTTCCTTTAAGCCTTTTCTTTTGCAAAATGTTGTAGGAATCTCAGCTCTCCTCCTCAGCTCTCCTCAGAAACGAGAAGTATTCTGAGTGCCCAAGTCCTGAGACGAGCAGAATCCCTGCTCCCCGTGGGAGATGGCTCATCAGCTGCCAGGCAGAAGACCACAACCCAGAGCCCACCAGATGCATTCAGGGCTCTCACTGACCCCCCTGGCCCGGCAGAAGCCCAGTGCCAGGCAGAAGCCCAGTGCCAGGCAGTCCCCCCAGGTAAACAGGGCAGGACCTCTCCTCCATGCTTACTGTGACACACACACTGGCTGCGCTGGCACCAGGGCATCACTGCAGCATCCCTGTCCAAGGCTTGGAAAGCTCTGCTGTAATTGTAGCTGCAGCTTGAGTGTTGGCCAGTGTAAGGAGACCAAGAGACACACGTGCTCAGAGGGTAAATTTGGGCACAGAGTGGTGATGGGATTTGCCTGAAGTCTCAGTGCAGCAACAGCAGGGCAAGAAACAGCCCTAATGCTGTGCTCCAGCCCACCACAGCCATCAGATCTCAAAGCCACCTGGGCTCCCCAAGCATGTTCAAACGAGATTTCTGCAGAGCCAGGGCAAGGCAGGACTTATGATGAGCATCCATCAAGGAAGGGCTGAGCATACTTTATGGTACAACAGCCACCCCCCAGCAGCACTCCCCACAGGTAATTAATAATAACTGCGAGAGAAGAACTTCCTTGAGCTCAGACAGCTACAGTTGTTTGTGCTCATCCCTTAATGACATTGCAGCCAAAAAGGGTTTAAAGAGGTGGCAGGAGGGCTGCTGCCATGCTGTCCTCCAGCTCTGCAACTCTTCCACAGAACAACTCTCAGCAGCCTTCTGGATTTGATGAGCACCAGCCAAGGCACATGCAGCTCCTGTGTGAGATCCCATAAAACCAAAAGGTTTCTACAAGCCATCGCTAACTGCTGCGTTTCTTAAAAAAAAAAAAAAAATTTAAATAAAATAATCCAGTGGAAACAATTTATTTTTAGCTGCAGGACTCATGGCTCAAACACCCAGCCTGGGGACAGGAGCCCCCAGCAGCAGAGCAAGCCACCTGCAGAGCTGCGGGGACGGCAAGGCCAGCTGTAAATAAGCAGTCGCCGGGAAGAGAGAGAATTGGATTTTTGTGAATGCCAGTTTAAATAAGTGGAAGTGTCACTTGAAGCCTAAATAAGGAAATGGGAGTTTGATTTTTTTTTAATTTTTTTTTTTTTTTAAACTACATGAGGCCAAGTCCTCACCCAGCCGCAGGTGACAGCCCCCGGCATGGCCGGGTGTGATCCGTGCTGTCAGGGGAAACACGCTGGGATTTTTAACCTGCTGCGGCTCCGCTGGCGGCACCTGCTCCAAGTGCTGCCGAGAAGATCTCCTGCATCCAATGCTGGGGACAAGGGCCGAGTGATGGTAAAAGTTGCCAAAGATGTTGAAGTCAGGACTAGAAGCACCCTGCACCTGCAGTCAGTATCTGTGAGACCTCAGTGCCCAACAAGCCGTGACTGACCCCACAGGGCAGCCCCCCGCCTCCCCCAAGAAATGATGCTGCAGCGGAAACACAGCAGGATCACAAAATACTGTGGCATGACCTGATTATGCTAAAATTCCCTGCTTGCTCTGTGCTATTTGCACCCCTGGTTCTTCCTCCCCTGTTGGGGTTTCTCTTCTGAACCCCAGGTACCCCATGCCCCTGCTGGGAGCCCGTGCACAGAGTGGGTGACAGGTTTCTGGGTGAGGATGTGGTGGTCCAGGTGTGCAGGGCAAAGCAGCAGGCTGGGGTGGGAGGGTTGTCTCATTTCGCTCCTACTATTTGAAAAGGAGGTGGCTGAAAAAATAGAGAGAGAAGTCGGAGAGAAAGGTCATGCATTAGATTGATCTGGGGGGCTCTTTGCTACCGTGGCTGTAATGACTGTTTAATTATTCCCAGCTCATGTGGCAGTTCAGAAGAGGCTCTGCAGAAGGCATGCATCGCTTCAGGGCAAATAACTGACCGAAGATTTATTTCTCACCCTTGGGTTTCTGTGCATCCCTTCCTAGGGCTCCCGCTGTGCTGGCGGTGAGCGGCAGAGGAGGGCTTTGCCCGCTGAGGTCCCAAACCCAGCCTGAAAACCCACGGCCTGGAGTCTGAAGGCACTTCAAGAAGCATTCATAGCACTTTCAGGGCATTGCATGAGGGAGGGGATACGTGACCCACAAATTCTCTCACACACTGTGCTCCCCTGGAAGCCCTGACCCATAAGAAGTGCTCTCACCCATGGATCATGGGCAGCATCTAGCTGCTCTGCCTCCCTGGGGTCTGCCATTCCTGAGGAGAGGAATGGGGCATCTCTAAGCAGGACAGGCAGCTGTATGGCTTGTGCTCTCTCGTCTGGAAAAGCTGTGGATGAAGGGTCCAGGCTGCTGTCATTGCCACCCTCTGAGTGCATGGGAGGAAGCTGGAGGGTCTCTCTTCCCCTTCTGTCCATGATTAATCTGCCACAGCGAGGGGCAGGGACACAAATCAGAAGGGGGATGAAAGAGGATAAATCCACGGTATCAGCAGCACCACATTTGCTAGATAATAAACAGACTGCTCTTCTCATAAATTTTCCTCCATTCCCCCATGGTTCCCTGCCAGTACCACTGGCGGGTGCAGAGCTGGGCTGCTCCTGGCCTTTCTGGTGTCCAGGATGGTGGGGAGAAGCCCGGGACCCTCCACCCAGGCTGGTATCCTCCCCCCACTCCCCACACTACAGAGAGCACAGCAAAGTCCCATCCAAACTCATGTGCTTTAGACTGCTGTGATGAGGTGATCCATACCAGCATGTGAAATGGGTGGGCAAAGCACTGGAGGCACCAAACACACTTTAATTTACTTGGTGTTTCTACTCTCCATCTCAGTCTCCCCGAGCTGCGGCTTGTTCTCTCTCCCTGTCCTGGCACAACACCATGTCCTCACTCCTCATCCAGGCAACAGCCAGCTCACCCACTTCACACCCCATGTGAGGATGTCACCCTGTTATCTGCCTCATGGTGGCAGGTGGCCCTGCACCCTGCTTGGGTGTCACTGAGAAGCTGACACTTCCAGGCAGATTTCTCCAGTGATGGAGTGTGTTAAATTTAAATCTGGCAGGAGTCACACTGCTGGAGAAAGCTTCAGGTGATGCCACTCCACATGCACCTGGAGATGTGTCCAATGCCTGAATCTGGACATGTGTGACCCCAGAGCTGAGGTCCCAACTGAACACCTCTGCCATGGGGTGGGTGGCATGGGATGTCATGGGGCAGGACCTGCTGCCTTGGGGGCTTGGGGCAGAGCAGGATGCAAACAGAATCACAGAATCACAGAATGATATGGGGTTGGAAGGGACCTCTGGAGATCATCTAGTCCACCATCCCTGCCAAAGCAGGTCCACCTAGAGCAGATTGCACAGGAATGTGTCCAGGTGGGTTTTGAATATCAGAGATGGAGAGTCCACCACCTCTCTGGGCAGCCTGGAACAGTGGTCTGCTGTTCCTCTCTAGAACAGTGCTCTGCCACCCTCAAAGTGAAGAAACTCCTCCTCCAGATGGACTTTCTATATTCCAGTTTGTGCCTGTTACCTCTTGTCCTGTCACTGGGCACTACTGAAAAAAGATTGGCCCCATCCTCCTGACACCCACTCTTTAAGTATTTATAAGCATTGATCAGATCCCCCCTCAGTCTTCTCCAGANNCTTCTCCAGACTAAAAAGATCCAAATCCCTCAGCCTTTCAGACCCCTCTTGTGCTCCAACCCTCTGGAGCAAAGCAGCAGCACTGGTCGAGCACCAGTGTTTTTTCTGGTGGTATTTTGCTGTATTTTGGCTGTGGGACAAACCCCGGGTGCTGCACACACTGCGGGAAGTGGCCGTTCAGGTGCTGGGTGCTCAGTGCTGGGGTCGGGTCTCTCCCTGGAAGAGCTGGGCGTCATGGAGGGATTCCTACCTGCTGGGAGCTGCACATGGGGAGAGGGTGGGATAACATCACAGGCAACAAACTGCTCGGTTGAAACACCTTGAAGGGTGCCAGAATCCTCTGGGAAAGCCTCTGGGAGCCCCAGACTGTCCGACCGCCTTCCCCACAGCCCAGGGAGAGGGTGCTGCAGGGGAGGTACCCAGTCCTGCCTCGCGAAGCACTGTCAGGCACTTAATAGTACCTGTCCCCACCATCTCCCTGGCCTGGATTTATGCCTTGAGGGGTCACCTCTGGCGAGACTCTAATAACACGACTTTATTAGCTTTCTTGTTCCTTCTTTAAGATACAGGAGCAAGGGGGGAGGAGGGCAGCGGCACCTTGTGAAGGAGCGGGGGGCATACGGATAGGAAACAGCTGCCCTCGCGATTCCCCTTCTCAGTGACAAGGGGGAGAGGGAGAAAAATGATGCTCCCTTGAAATTTATCATGCACCCAATTACAATGTTAATTGGCAAGTCCCAGAAATCAATTAATTCGCAAATTTTTTTCAATTAAAAATTAAGATAAATCATAAAACGTTATTAAGCAAAGGCCAAACTCCGTGAACTTTTTTTTTTTGTAGGCATCTGGGTTTTTTTTTTTTTTAATTTGAATAAAAAAAAAAGAGCTGTGTTGCCAAAGCCCGATGCCCTTGAGTGCCTTTGCTGAAGAGCAGGGGGCTGTCATCAGCAGGACTGGGCTGAAGACAGATAAAAAAATATCGACCAGTCGGACACACTGCTTCTGCTTTATTGATCAGGCGGGAATTTAACTTGCTGTGCATATCCACCGTGTCAGCAAGGGCCACGGGCGAAATTAAAAGTACTTGGCTTGGAGATGTCGCCTTGATACTGGGGGGTGGGGAGAGAGAGAGGGAGGGAGGGAGGGAGGGGGAAGAAAAGGGGGAGAAAGGGAAGAAAGGAAAAGGAGAAGGTGGAAAAAGAAGAGGGAAAAAGAAGGAAGAAAGAAAGACAGAAGTTGAGGAGCAGGAGGTTGCAATGCCTGCTTTTCCTCGGTTGAAATCTCACTTGTTGGCCAGGGCTCCTTGCCCTTTCTGGAGCACTCGCAGGTGTCTACTGCATGCAAGGAAGGGAATCAGCATGTATTTCAATGGACCTTTGGAAAAAAGCCCTTCTCACTCAAAAATGTCTCTAATCTCACTCATTCAGAGCCTGCGGTACATGCAGTGCTCGCTGCACAAGAACTCTGGGGAAGTACCTGGCCATCAAGTTAAAGTCCCCACACATAAATCGAGGAGACCTGAGGTGAGAGCCATGACCCTGATGTGACACATGACAACAGAGCTAATTCGGGTTTTACACACTCTATTTATCCTGCTGGGCCTGCCAGCATGGCCACTCGCCCTTCCCAGAGCAGCCACCCACGCCGGCCCTGGGAAGGTCTCCTCCAAGGGCTCTTTGGGATAACACATTGTTCATCAGATCCCGCTGGAATGAAGCAAACCCTGGCCTGGGGCAGTGCAAGGAGCACCCATATTTAAGCACAGGGTTCCCTGAGCAGGAGAGGGGTTAGAGCTGTGCCTCATAACTTGTTCTGTGTCCATATTCTGACCAGGAGTAACACAGAAAGCCCCTGCCATTTGGGTGTGCAGGGACCACAGGGATGGTGTGCTTCTCACCATGTCCATCAGTAGGGTCTCCGGTGCAGATTCTTGGTTGTTAGCATGGTATGACTTTCATAAGAAAGACCTCAAAACATTGGGAAAGCAACCTGTGAAAAGATTTGAAATCCAGGATGTGTCTCCAGATGCCTGGAGCCATCTCTCAAGGACAGTGACTCTGCCCAGAGTGAACAGACCATCTCCCACAGCCTTCATATTTTAGCTATATTTCCAGCTTTCACCATGCCCAGAGCTACCCCTGTCCCCCCAGAAGAGCTATTGCTGTGCCTTCTGCATAAATAAACCTTGAGCTGAAGTCTCCCCCGCCAGCAGGGTGAGGACGCTGGGTTCAGTGCCAGGAACTGAGGCAGCACTTTATGCTTCCACCCCAGCTGCCAAGGGAGGAAGGGTTAAGAACAGTGAGAGTAACAGAGCACACGTGCAAACAAGGCAGAGGAAGCTCCAGAGGGACACTAAAGGAAGATTTAAGCCTGGACAGAGGTGCACTGAAAGCTCCTACAGGAGCTGGATCACCACAGTCCCATGGTTGGCTCTTTTCCTCTGACATGAATCAAAGCTGGCTCCAAGAGTCAGGCTAAATCCCCTGTCTGGGCTTTTCACCTGCCTTGAAACAGGCCTTCCCACTGCATCTTGCTCTGCCCTCACATTATTTGGTTCCCTCTTTGCAACAGCATCTTTGAGGTCAACAGCAAACAGCCAGCAGCACTTTCCATTTGCACCAAGGTGAGAGACCCCAGTGCCCTCTGTGTTCTGGGAAACGCTTTGTAATCAGAGAATCAGAAGAGAAATTATTCCCAGAGACACCAGAAAGGTCATTAGAAGGGAATCAGTAGCTCCTGAGATGCTGGGTGCACAGGGATGTGTCCCTGAGAGCTGCTAGCCTAGGCTGGGAACAGCCAACGGGTGTGCATGGGCTTTAAAATATAAATATGCTCAGATCAAGCATTCAATGCAGAGGAAAGAAAGGAAGAAAAGTGAAGAAGGGGAGAGTTTGCACAGCCAAGGGACACCATGAGAGCAACATCATCCTCCATCTGCTGACCCAAGCACATCCATCCCCAGAGGCACCTGCCGAGCCCAGCCCTGGGATGCCATAGCACAGGCACAGGTAATATCACAACATGTCATCTTTAGCTGCAAAAGCAGAGGTTCTGAACCACAGTCCAACTCACTATTCCACCCTCTGGACCATTCCAAATCTCTAATGATACACCTCATCCTTCTGGGGAGATGAAAGCACAGCTCTGAAGCGTAGGGTTTGCTGCTGGTAACACAAAGTCTGCTAGCTGTCACACAAGGAAATAAAAATGTCCCCTGCCAAATAAATTTTTTAAAAAGAGTACTGTATTTTCAAGAACAGAGCATCTAAAAAGGCACATTTCCCAAACTTCAGGTGCTTGACTCAGCAACTGTAATATTTGTAATGGGGCTTCCTAAGGTTTTTTAAATGGCCAATAAATGCTTCTTCCCCAGACTCCAGCCAGGGGCTCAGAAAGCATCATGGACCCATCGGGGGCCATCAGCTGAGTGCACTCCACAGCTCCTACTGCCTCATTCTCCCCTCTTTTTTCCTCAAATTCATCTTCCCTCCCACACCAAACTCAAACCACAGCCCCAAACCTGCTCTTTCTCTGCCCAGCCTCCCGCATCGTTCTCTTGTAGCAGGTTGTCACTGCCTGGGGAGCAGCAGGCAGAGTTTTAGGGTCCTCCTGTGCATCACCACCTCTGCTTACAGTCACCTGCAGTGACATACAGAGCAATACACTCGTATGCACACGGTGACGTGTGTGTGCCTGTCCTGAGGGACACCCATGGGTGCTGCTTGTGAACGTTGTGCCTGCGGTCCCTGGGTGGCCCTGGGCCGGGAGATGCATCTGCAGCCAAAGCAGCAGCAGAAGCTCAGAGCTGGGGCCATCAACAGCTCCAGAAAGAGTCTCACATTTCAGTGTGCTTTCCTGCAAGCCTTTAATAAGGATGAGGTGTAAAACAGGTGAATATAAATCGAGTGGGGAGAGGAGACCTGCATCGAGCGCCCAGATAAGCTTCATGCACGCAAGGCAGGAATATTCATGTATTCTGCAGCCATCATGTGCAGCCTGGGGCACAGGGCACTGGCGTACACAGAGGGTCTCTGTTATGATTTCTGATTTTTGCCTTGGTGGCACTTAGCTGCTCCGCTGGGGACAGGCACCTTTTGCTCTCCGAGCTGTAGGTGCAGCAGAAGGAGAGCATCCCTCCCGCACAGCGCCGGGGGCTCTCAGCTGCTTTGTGCTTGTGCTGCACGAAGGTGAGCTACAAGGTAAATTCCTCTTTGGAGAAGAAATACCAACAGTCTTGCCTGGCAAGAGTTAAACCCCATAAAACCAAGGCTTGTAGTTTTGTTTTCTTTCAATTTATACCCTTCACTTAAAGACGGGGAGGAAAAAGAGAAAGGAGGGGGAGAAAAAAGAAAGCCAGGTGACATATTCTAAGAGGGAGCACCGAAAACGTGTTAAGCACTTCAAAATCTCATATATTCAATCGGCCTCTGGCAAGACATCTGCCTAATGTTAGCGCTTAAATATCCTTTTCCATTTTACATGCATTCAAGTCTCATTTGAGCGAAATGAAACGGTATTATTAAAGGGAGATTTTGCACAAATGGCCTGAATTTGACATGTCAAGTTCAATGAGGCTGTTACATATGTAACACCGAGAAGGGCTCGGAGGCTGCCGGCTCTTGAAACAGCGCCAGTGGCTCAGAAATGAAATTTGCATTCAGAGAGCCTTGCCATGCCACACGGAGCTGTGCATGGGGCTCGGTTGGACCCACATGGGGTGGAGGAGCCATGGGGAGATCACAAGAAGGTTTCTCTCTCTGCTAAGGGAGGCTGGACACACCAAGAAGGTAGCAGAGCTAGAAACTCAGGTCCTTCATTCCTACTCAAGTTGGCTTTTCAGGGGAAAGCTTGACCTTGCACCAGGGTTGGTTCCTCCTGAGTGGTGTTCATCAACAGTCCAATGGCCAGTGTCCATCCCCTGGGCACACACAGCCCCTTGGCACAGGTGGGTGCTGCCCCGTGCCTCAGCATGGCTCCTCCTGCCTTGTTGTGTGATGCTCTAGCTGGGTAGATCTTGAGATGTCCCTGCCCTGAGGTCAGGATGGTCATACTGCCCCACTGCCTGTGGTGAAGAAGGGCTTCCCCTGTCCCTGGGGGTTGGCAAGCCCTATTCCTGCCAGCTGAGCAAGAGATGCATTGGTATGGGTGGGATGCAACCCTAGGCTTCTGGTGAGCTGCGACCATGGGTAGTATCATCCAGGTGGCTCCTACAGCTCTCTTGTACCTCAGCTCTGTGAAGCTCCTGTGATCACCTGGAGGAATCACTTTTCTTAGAATCATAGAATGGTTAAAGTTGGAAGGGACCTTAAAGATGATTGAATTCCTGCCATGGGCAGGGACACCTCCCACTGAACAGGTTGCTCAGAGCCCCCTCCAGCCTGGTCTTGAACACTTTCAGGGATAGAGCATCTACCAGTTCTCTGGGAAACCTGTCTCACCACCCTCTCAGTAAAGAACTTCTTTCTAGTATATAATCTAAATCTCTCCTCTTTCAATTTAAAATCATTACCCCTTGTCCTATCGCTACACTCCCTGATAAAAGAGTTTTCCTCCTTCCCCTCCTCTGCCCTCCCCTCAGTGACAAGCTCCCTGCTCCGGTGATGCCTGAAAGCCCACGAGTCCTCCACACCTGCTGGAGGTGATGGTTTGGGGCAACTCCTCCACCTTACTTCTTCACCACCCTCTCCCCTCCTCTTGATCTGCCAGTATGGAAGCTTCTTGGCTGGCTGACCCCACCACCACGCTGCCTCGGGGGACATCCCAGCACACTGGGGAGCCCCAGTGCCCTGCCTGGGAGCTGATGCAGTGCTGGTCAAGCCTCCGATGCTGCAGGCTCAGCAGGCAGGAGGGCATCCTCCTTCCTAACCTTGAGCGCTGGAAATTTATGATTTTGTGGCAAATCATTAAGGTTTATTAAAACTTAACAGCACAAGCCATGATTGGCTGCATCCTCTTTAAATTAAAAAAAAAAAAAAAAAAAAAAGGCCCTTGGAAAGCAGCCCCCCGGTTCGCTTCTCCCCATCAGACTGATAAGTAACAGCTGCTCAGCCATTTCGGTAATGAGTCGGTATTGGCAGGGAGCGGCCAGGGCTGCCGGTGCCCGTCACGTTTATAGGCCTACATTTTATTTTTATGTTTATTGGGTTATTTGAGATCATTATTAGTTTCTCTCTCCTCTCGTTGATGTGTTCTTGCTCCCGGCTCCTCCAGGCGGGAAAGGTGGGGGAATGGGAGAAGGGGCCACCCGTTAGACCACCAAGCTGCCCCGTTGGGTCAGAGCTGGGCAGCACACGGAAGCTCGACCCACTCATGTCCTGCTGCCCATGATTGCTGCCCACGATTGCTGCCTGCTCCTGCTGCCTGCCCTGCCTGCTGCTGCCAGCTGTCCCCTGCATCGCTCCCCTCTGGGACTGGGAGAGAGCCTCCCCGTGCCGAGCGTCTGTGTTACAGATTAGCCTCCATCGCCTGAATCCATCGACTAGATTGAACGTTATCTATCACGCTGCAGAGGGAGTCGTTATTTAATAATTAATAAAGACCTCTGATTCTTCTTCGCCGCCTGCGTGGCCGAGTGGAGCGGGCCAGGGAAGCGAGGGCAAGCCAGGGAGAGCTGTCTCCTCTCTAACTGCTGCTGTTATTTAAAGGAATATTGCCATTCTTTTTCATTTGTCAGCTGGCCCACAATGGCCCTTGTCATGCTTTATGATTTAAGGTTTCCTTTCCTTTCCCATTAAACGCCACCTTCCCATCACCGCCTCGCGCCAGCCAGCCTCCGCTCCTGGCTTGTGGTTTCAGTTTCACTCTGATATTGGCCCAACTTCTTTGATGGGCTCCTCCGAGCACTAATTGCTTCTGTTCATTTAAACCTGTTCACTAATTTGCAGTGGCCCTTTATTAAGTTGGATGCGGCCCAAATTACACCATAAATTACACTCGCAAGGGGACTGGGTGTCGCGGGGAATAAATGGGCTGCTTGTTCCCTGCCCCCCCCCCTCCCCTTCTCCATCTTCCCGTGCAATGTGTGGGGGATGCAGGTCTCAGCCTGGGACTGTGGGTGCTGAAATTTGGGAGATCTCAGCCTGGACCCATTTTGTGAGGTCTCTCTTTTTCTGTCTAAAGCTCCCTCTTTCTCTCTTCCATCTGCAACAGTAGCAAAGAAGATCCAAGCTGGGCAGGGATGGATTCTACATCCTCCATTCTATGCAAAACCACGTGCAACCCCCCTGCCCTGGCATACTACCCCCCTCCCCAGAGTGACACACACGATCTCCCTCCCCTCCTACCACCTGGTGACGTAACTTTGCTTCTAGTCGTCCGTTTGATTCTTTTCCTCACCTTTTAATGACCGGGGAATTCATTAATAATTGAAATAAACACGCTCTTTTCCAAGGCTGCTGAATTTTATTAAGGCAGGGGCAGGGATCTGCCAACCCTTGGCTGCAGCTATTTCCTAAATAACTGCTGGTAGTTAAAATGCAATTATTATTTTCCTTTTTTTTTCCTTTCTTTTTTTTTTTTTTTTTTTTTATTAAATTGAGGGACTTTGCTGTGGTAGGGGAAGCAGACAGGAGCTGAAGGCAGCCCGAGGGGCAGCATGCACCATTGCTGCCAGCCTGCTCCATCATGGGACGTGAGTGATATGAGAACTGCTCCCCCAAACACGTCTCCAGGTCTCTGCCCTCCGGGAAGTGTTTCTACAGTGAGCTCCAGGGAAAGGTTTCTGCCCCCCTGGCTAGCACTAAATCATATATGGTAGCTGTGGGTACCACCATCTCCTGCGTCCTGGCTGACTAACTGGGGATGCTGGTGAACCCCAGGGAGCTGCTTACCTGATGTTCAGCTGGGTGAGCTTCTCCAGCTCCTGCTCCATGTGCTCCTGCAACTCCCCAGGGCGAAGGAGAACCTGGCAGATGGGGCAGATCGGAGCCTGGCTGTCAAACAAAGTCGCTTTCTTTTTGCCTGCGGGGAGGAAAAGAGGGGAGAAAGCTTTAGCTCTGACCAGCTGCCATCAGCATCGTCCGCACTCTGCCCTGGTCCCTATCCTAGCTGAGGGCTGAAACCGGGGGATTTTCTCCTGGTATAGCCCCATTTCTCTCCCTGTCCCACGCTCCCTGGGGCAGGGACTGGCTCTGTTCTGCAGCGGGATGGCAACTGGTTTGAGAGCATCCCAGTCCCAGCTGTGGGCTTTCCAGTCTCTCAGGGAGAGCCGGAATAGCTACGTTTCAGGAGTGACCCAGTGAAATCCCATCTTCCCCAGTTTGCAGGACGGGCAGTGTGACTTGGAGCAGATAGATGACGCAGCACTATCCACTGTTCCTTTGAATTAATATCAGTAAATTAAGAAAAGCCATGTTCATCTTCCTTGCTACTCCTGAAGTTGGGTAGTTCAGGATCATCCCCCTGAAGAGAAGAGAAATTCTCCATGGGCTCACAATGGTGGGGAGGCAGAGGAGACCCCACCGTGCATCCCTGTGGATGGCAGGGAGCAGCTGAGATCTGGGATGCTCAGCACAGCTGCCCTGGTGGCCTCTGGGGATCGCTCACCCCATTCTTGGGCTGGGATGTGGCCCCAGTGAGGGCCCCTCACCCTCGCTGCACCACCAGCAGCTCCAGACCACCCAGCCACCCTCACCCTGTGTCCTCTGGGGCTGCATCAACCCCGGGTGAGATTTGTGGGTGCCTACGGACCCTAATCCTGAGCTGGGCTGAGCCCTGGGGCTGCCCTGGAAGCGGGGCACTGCCTCACCCCCTCCTCACCCCAAATTCTCCCCACCGCTTCCCTGCCCGGCCACATCTCCCTGGCTTACTCCCTGCTCCTAAGCCAATTTCCTCCAGCTCAGAAACTTTATTGCCCCCTCTGTAAGGAATATACAGCGTCTATTTAACGTAAAATAAAACTCTAAAGCAAACAATGAAGTTTCAATAAAATGGAGAAGCCCGTGGGTCTCCAGGCCCCCCTCTCCCAGCTGTATTAGCAGCTCTGCTCATGAGAGGGCGTGCGGAGCCTGGCTCAGATGGCTCCAGCGTGGAGAAACATGCTTTATAGCTGCCTGTTGTCATCTAACGTGAACCCTCCTGCTGGATTATTTATTTATGTATTAGACATGGATCAAATTGGTTAAATCCGAGTGAGAGGCAGTAATGCACAATAAAGCAGCCAGCGCTGGATATGAGGGGGCTGCGTGCACTGTGGCCTTCCAATCAGGAGCCAAAAGGTGCCATTTTATGGCTCCTAACGATGGCAGAGCCCAGTTAAATGAATCCCCATTAAAGGAATAGACCTTCTTAAAGTATAAAACATTGGTGTGAGTGGCTTTACTGGGTCCCTGCTGCTCACTGTACAACCGCCTGGTGCTGGCATTTAACGAGAGGAAGGGTCTGAAATAAGTTTGAGAGTCACCTTGGTTCATCCTTGCCTCCCAGCAGGACACAGCGTACGTGCCTGGAGGGAGCAGGGCTGTCACTGGGACATTGTATGCCCTTTACTTCAGCCTCCCTGTAGGAGACAGGAGAAATTAAGGCATGAGGGACAAGGTGGAGCAGGCCAACGCTATAGGGCATCCCCTGCCTCCCCTGCTTCTCCAGCCACTGGGAACTCTCCCATTTGCAGAGCCAGAAGAAAAACCCAGCCAGCCTCTCCTACAGATTTGAGCTGATCCCGATGGCTCCCAGGCGGAGACCCAGAAAATCCCAGGCACTTCAGCTCCTAATCTCCACGGCCCTTCTGCTGGGGAGGACACAGCGTGCAGCCCATCCGACTGGGAATATCTTCCTCTCTCCTCTTTCCCTTGTGCTTAAATAATGCCCAGAACCCAACCCAAACCCAAACAACCAGCTCCTGCTGACCCTTGCGGGAAAGGTCGGCATTTCAGTAATTCCACCTTCCTCTTGGAGCTTTTCCACTTTTGTGTAGCGGGGGCCCAAAATAGCCCAGGAGCGTCCCCGACCACCTGCTATTTATAACCCCAACTTCGCAGCAAAACAATGGAGCTGTCTGAGTCTCCCTCCCAAAATAAACAGGCAGCCTTTGAGCGGACGGGAAATCCTGCTGGATCCCCGCTGTGGGGTGTGCAGATGGACGGGTAAACAGCCTGCCCTCCGCCCTACCGCGCCGCATCCCCGCTCCCAGACCAGGCCACCGCCGTGGGGCCCAAGAATTCCACCCCCCGTCTGCCACCCACTGCTTGGACTGGTGGGGCAGGGATGCTGTCGGCAGCACTGGAGGGTGAACTGGAGGTGGAGCAACATGTGCTGCTGCTCTCCAGGTTGCATGTTTGCTGATGGAGGTGATGGAGTGTCCTGGACCACAGCACTGGGCTGGGCAGCTTTGGTCCAGGAGGTGCAGTTGGTGTTCCTCCTGGGGACCAGCTCTATGGCACCAGGCTGGTGGCTTTTTTTAACCTCCTGCATGCCCAGATCATTGCTCCCTGCTTGTTCTTCAGGATTCTTCTGTGGGGTGCATGTCCCTAAGCAGAGGTGACTTTGGATTTCAATGACCGGGGCAACCGGGAAGGCTCTCAGGACATGGGAAGGAACCTTGCTCCCTTCCATGGCCACTCCCAACCCCAGCCCAGGCCGGCAGGAGAAATGAGCAGCAATGGCCGTACCCACCAGCTACAACAACGATACGGTGACAAATTCATGCCAAGGAAGGATGTGACAGCTGTCACCCCGCATCCCTGTGCCAGCTGGGGAAAATCCCCATGCTCCAGTGAGTGTGGGAGGTGGGTGCTTGCACTGAAGCAAGGGCTTCCAGAGGGGCAGGCGAACAGGGACACGGATGTGCACCCAAGCCCCTGATGTACAGGCTGCAAAGCAGCAGACAGAAGGAGCCCCAACTCCTGGCCCAAGGGGCTGACAACCATGCTTTTGCAGGAGCAGGACTAAGTGTGAGTGACAGGCAGAAGGAAGGGATCATCTCCTGTGCCAGCAGAACACCTACGCACATGCCCACGCTGCCGTGTGTCACATTGGGCAGCAGTACCCAGCTCCGTGGCATGGGATGCTGGGTTGTGGAGAGGGAGATGATGGGCATCGTGAGTCCTCGGGTTTTGACTGTGGATGCAAAGGTGGAGGGAGATACGTATATCCCTTCTCTGTTCTCCAGAGCAGGGACATCCTGGTACCCATGAAAAAGCAAAGGATGCCACACTGTGTGCGTGGCTGGACCACGCTGGGGTGTAGGTGCTCACCCTGCTCGATTGAGCAGAGGGCATTGATTTGCTGTATCCGTATCCCCAAGCAAGCTGGACCCATGCCTGACCCAGCAGCGAGTGCTCCCCGCTCTTTCCTCCCTGCCCTGTGCCAAACCCTCTCCTGGGAGACCCTGAATAGCTCTTTTCAGGCTTTTGTTTTTTGGCAGCTGTGTTTTTGTTTTCTTTGCCCCTCTCTCTCCCCTTCGCTCTCTGGTTACTCGGTAGGCTCGGCTCCAGTGTTTACCCTCCTCGGCTCTGCCGTGCTTCCCCCGCTGCTGACCCCCCGCTCGCCAGTGCCAGAGAGATGAAAAGGCAGAGCCTTGGTGCTCCCGCTGTTTGCACGGTCTCCTGGGCTCCGCGGAAATGTTTAACTCCAAGTGTTGAAACCGAATATTTCCTGCTCTGAAAGCCGAGGGCTCGGTGTGCAGACGCACCCCTGCGTGGAGGAATTTGTCCACGGGCTCCATTGGAGGGCGTCTGCACATGGATCCCAGCCCAGGCGGGGACCAAACCGAACCCTCCTGGTCCTGCTGGGAATCGAGGGCCAGATCCTGCCCTCAGTTACACCAATACCAATCCACCATAAGTCCCCTGAGTCCTCTGAGTCAGGTGTGATTCTCCACGATGTAACTGCTAACGGTACCCACGTGTTGGGGATGCAAGTGTGTCACTGAATAGGTGTGAAGGCATGAAGCCATCCCCTCTCCCACCCTCTGTCTGTGCCTTGGGATGGAGGGTTGACAGCGTCATGAGGCGTTTGCAGGTCAGGACTGGGTGGCTTGGCGGGGAGAGCCTTTCCCTCATGGAAATGCTGTTTTGGAGAGAATTTAAGTGGGGAAAAAGGGATACAACTTGCCAACAGCCATGACATCATGTGATGTATACAGCCCCGCATCACTACCCAGCACAGAGTAGACGATGCTCCCAAGTCACTCTGAATGAGCAAAGTTTACAAGGTGCAAGGGCTCACTCTCCCCAGGAGCTCAGCATGTTGCCAAATGAATGGAATAAATTGTTTATAATTCAATAGCTCAGCTCTGCTGACAGCTTATTGCACAGCCAGGTGCTTCCCAGTGACTGCCACCACGGGTGGCACAGCTGGTGGCAGTGGGTAGGGGACACTGATGGGAGCACATTCCCTGCTGGGTCCTGACAGTCTTTCACTGGGCAGACCCCAGGGCAACTGCCCAGGTGCTGGGACATCTTCTCCCCACATACTCCTTCCTTGCGGTGATCTGAAACTTCCCTCCAGGAGAACCAGCTCTCCTTTCCCAACTCCCGATTTCTCCTATCTCAAACTGTTTTCCACTCGTCTGAATATCAAACTCCCCCTCCTCCGAGACGCCTCCCTCCATCTCACCCTCCTATTTCCTCTCTCTCCCTCTTAAACACTCCATCATTTAAACCCAATCAAAGCCAGTTGATCCGAAACTCTTCTGAATAGAAATGACCCCATGCTGGGGCCCTGCGGCCTCGCACGCCGCTTCGGGGGCCGCACTGAAACCAGGTGGGTGGTAATGGAAGTGCTGACACAGGCTCCTTGACAGCATCGCCACCGCCAGTGCCTGTAATAATCCCTCCCGGCTCCCCCGCAACTCGGCTTCCGCGGCGATTATTTTCCATTCCGTGATGGGCTTTGCTGTTATTTGTGTACTGATAGCAGATATCTCGTGTGACAAGCCTCCTTTCCTTCCAGCTCAAAAAACAATAATTCAAAGAAAGCCCCATATTAGCTTGGAAATAGCCAAACGCTCGCTCTTCTCCCGGCGAGTCTGTGCCGCGGCCGATGGGGCTCGCGGAGCCCTGACAGTAAGTGGCAGCCAAGGGGCTGCGCTGCAGCCGGGGGGAGGATGACAACGGCGGGGCAAGGAAGGCAGAGATGCTTCATGTGTCAGTGCAGAGCCCCCCAGAATAACAACAGAGGCAAAAAGTATTTGGTGATAAAGCGAGGGCGCCTGAATAACATTGCTCATCGCTCTCCCCTCTCTATGTTATTTACTGGTGTGCTCCCAGTGCCATCCCCATGGGGCTGCGTCCTGCCTGCCCGACACCACCTTGGATCCTGATGGTTTTGGCTGGAGCTAAAAGGTACACAGTCCCCAAAAAAAGCTTCACAGGGGGGGTGGCTTGTTGTCAGGAAATGTCCTGCTCCTTACAGCAGGCCCTTCCCCTCCTGCCCAGGTGTGCAGGATGCAGAACTCTGCTGTGTGGGATGCAGACTTCAGCTTGCTGCAAGGCCATGTGCCCTGGGTCCATCCCCTCTTCCACCAGCTCTACACAAGGTGGTGGAGAGGGAGGTGCCAGGGAGACTCCAGGTGGAGGTGACTCCAGGCTCGGATGCTGCATCTTGGTTCAGCATCTGGCCGTAACCACATCCACAACACTAACCCTGCGAACACCCCACAGAGCAGGGAGTGCACCCACACCACCAAGGATTCACCCTGCACTGCACAGACCTGCCCTTCCCTGGGGCACGTGCGTTTTGGGGCTCTGAGCATGCAGGAAAGGAGCAGGGGTCAGGAAGAGTGACTTTTTTGTGTAAGAATAGTGTTTTGAGGAGTCACTTCTTCTCCACTCCTGCATCACAGTGCAAAGCTGACATAGGACACTGGCAGAAGCTGGACTCAGAGTGTCCTGGCAATGGCACGGGGCCTTTCCTGCATGGAACCCAACTGAGAGGAGTGCAGGGGTGGCTGGCAACCAGTTCTACACAGCTGGGGTAAGAGAGGCACAGACAGAAGAAGGGACCTGTACAACCTCATGACCAACCTGGCGTGCAGCAAAGAGCTGAACTCAGCCCCCTGCATCCCCACCAAGGGCCTGATCCCCAGCACTGCTCCCTGGTAGGGTGCCTGGGCTGCCAACCAGATTAGCAAATATACCTGCTTCTCCTGAGGCTAAAAACTACGGTGGGATCTGAGGCAGAAAAGCTTGCTAAAATATTGATTTCCTTCCAAAGAAAAGAGTTGCTTTTGAATCTCTGCCTCCAGGCGAGCTGGATACTGGAGGGAACTGGTGAAAACTGGCAGAGTGCTGCTGCTAAATGCCAGCTGGGGATCCAGTCCCAGGTGATGCCGTGGGTTGCTCTGTAAAAATGCGTGTTCAGCAGCACCCCGGGCTCTTTGAAAGCTGTTACACATCCCGTCAGGTCCAACACCACGTTTCTCCTGGGAGCTGGCAACCCAAAAGCAGGGAAAGGTGAGGAGCCCCTCTGAGCTTGCAAATCCTGGCCCCAGCTCTCCATCTGTGGAGATCACAGCTGCCCGGCGCGGGGCAGAGGAAGATGGATTGAGCTGGGCAATAATTTAAGAAACTGAGTGAGTCTGTACATCCAATCACTTTACAAATCAGGGGAAAAGGAGAGAGGAGGAAAGGCAGGAGGGGGGGGGAGAAGTGAAAAGGCCGCGCAGGGAAATGCATCACAATTACTGTCTCGGCTCTAATGAGGAGCCTGTCATGAGGCTGTCATCCTGCGGAAAGCCACCTACTCAGAAAGATTCAATAAAAAAGTAGCAGAGAGATAAAAAAGAGATATATTTCAGCCCTTGCTAATATTCTTTTCATTTGTCCCAGCACAAAATAAGATACTGCACTTAACCGGCTCGGTTAAAATGAAAAGGGGGGGGGGG
>BJBW01000331.1:49023-101997 GCA_004320125.1 Scolopax mira | reverse complement strand
TCCCCTTCTCTGGAGATTTTCAAGACCCACCTGGATGCCGTCCTGAGTGACATGCTCTAGCTCTGGGCAATCCTGCTTCGGCGGGGGAGTTGGACTAGATGATCTCTATGGTCCCTTCCAACTCTAAAAATTCAGTGAAATTCTGTGAAAAGCTTTTTAATCCAGGTGTCTGCAGGCTTCTGGAACTTGTGCAGTGGAAGATGAGCATTAGAGAAAATGCATCATTGCTTCTGAAAGCTCCTCTGAAGTGCACCATTGCTTCTGAATCTCTGGAAGTTACATAGTTATGTTCACTTACACAAAATAAACTGTTTTGTGGTGTTTCTTTTTTTTGTTTTGTTTGTTTTGGTTTGTTTGCAACCCCCATTGCAGTTCTCTGGCTTAGAGCACCACCTACAAGATACTTTCAAATTGCAGATGCAGGCTGATGATCTTTGCGTGCTTGATGTAGCTGCAATTGCCTGCTCTTCTGCGGTCTCATGAGAGCATCAGTGACTTCAGCCATAGCAAATTCCTGCTGTTAAGGATACTGTATCTCAGGAACAAGTGAACTTCATCCAATTCTGAAGGTCAATACAAATGCATCCCATTTATTCCTCAGCTCTGGATTTTAATTAATGAGGGAGGAGGATATATGGAAGGAAATCTTTGTTGGTACTAAGGATGGTCCACATGCCAAAGCTTGGTAAACTAGTGCAAAAGGCAGTGGTGGGAGATCAGGTCCAAAGGCAGTCATGGGCAATCAAAAGCAAGCTTATTGTTCCTTTCCAGCTTCATGCTAAACCATTAGGGTTTTTTACTTCTGCCTCAAACTTTTGTCAATTTAACAAGTTAGATTACTTAGGCTTTGTGAGAGTGAAATTAGTCACACTCTGAAAGCGAGATAACTGAGCTACATGCCCCAAACGTCAGTGAATTAGTGTGATAGCTATAATAGCTTTGATGGAGTTTTTCTCCCCGTCTTTCTCAGACCACAATATTCCTCATGTAGTTTCATGGTACCATGTGCAGTTCAGGGCATATTTATCTGTAGTGCTGCTGTCAGTTACTCCCTTTCCCCAGTGTGGCTGACAAACTTTTACTCTGGTGGAAGTTGTGATGACATCCTTTATTATTTCATTTCTGTTTAAAAAAAAAGATGTTCTTTCTGCTCACAAAAATAAAAGGCACTTACCAATATGGATGCTCTCTACAGCTATCAGAACAGCTCACACGCTGCTATTGCAGCTGCTGTAACAATAGAAAATGAAGCCTGGGTTCATACAGGTTCTTCTTGCTGCTGTTAAGGGAGGAAATTCTTTTGTTCCATTTGAGGAAAATATAATTTAAATGAAAAGGCTTCCAGTATGTCTCTTAATGAAATTGATATTTATTAATTTATCCAATCTGAGTGCTAATTATGGCTTGTTGGATGCACATTCATCTAAAACTTCTTCAACAGTATCTGTAACACCATCCCATTCAAATTCCCACTGGTTTGATTTGAGTGACAAGGCTATGACACAAAAAAAGTACTTGGTGTAAATATTCCCAGAGAAGCATAGGCAAAATAAAATAATAATAACAATAATAGAAATTATAATTAATATTAAAAATAAAATATTGCCAGCAAGAAAGCACATAAACTTTCAATGTAAAAGGAACCATTAGGTTCCTGAATTTATTACTATTAGCACTGGGTAGCTTATCAAAAGGATTTTTCTGCCTGGGACTAGTCCTACTCATCACACAGACATGAACTTCCTGACAGAGTTTCTGACTCCTGCTGGTAAACTTTGAAAAGCACATTGTTGAGCTGCAGCTCTGCAGCCACTTTTATATTATTTCTCCTTCCCTCACTTCATTTTTTTAATTGGCAAATACTTTTGCAAGAGGATTCAGTATTTGAGTATTCATAGGCTCCTGCTGCTTTTTTTTTCCTGAGTGGAGTAGTAATCAACTTGTGACATCAGAGATGGCTGTTGCCATTGTTGTGGTTATGTCATAAGATTGTAATTTCAGGTGGGGAGAATAAGCAGAAGGAGCAGATAAAATGGCAAGTAATTATACAGATTTCATATTAACTATTGTAGTAATACAAGCAAAAACCACATCTCCTAGTCCCAGCAAAGAAGCATTTTTTCCTAAACTAAGAATAGCTCAGAAGTTTTGCATACCATATCAGGTGCTTTGTTGGATTCTGTTATTTTGCAAACCAGATTACCAACTGGTAGACAAAAAAAGATTTGTTTCAGTAGTGTGTATTGTGGGTTTTGCTGAGCTTTTTATTATATGATACATAGAAAATAGAGGTAGATTTTTTGCAACATAGTAAAAGATGACAACTCTAGTACAATAATTCTAACAAACTGTTACCTGAGAACAGTGCTTTAGATGTCTATGGGAATAGCGGTAACAATTATCTAGATTTTCCTTTTAGCAGGATGCCTTGGTGTCATGCAGAAAACAGGGTAGGCCAAATGATAGCAGAATACCAGATGTGGAAGCCTTAATTACAAAGCAATCAAATGAGGGCTTTAATTTGGGGAGGGGTAAGATGCTGGCAAAGTTTTCTGCAGAAACTCTGCTGTGTCCATTACATCAGGAGTAAGTCTTGCCCTGCCCTTGCATATACAACGGTTTGCTTGAACAGAATGTTTTTTTCTGCCAAGACACCCTCCTTTCTTTCAGCATCTCCTTATTCATTTCTAGAAGAACAATGGAAGTAGTAATCTGAGACCTCATTTAGACCAGCATCTTCTCTGTTCAATTAGCAAATGTCCTGCATCACTGATTTTAAGAATGAATGTGACCATAGTCCTCTAACCTGTTACAACATTTCAACTCCATCTTGAACAGTATTAATTTCCAGTTAGCAGGGAATAACATAAGGAAATGCTGATAAGAAAGGTTTACTTACAGTCTTGTCCAACTGCTCTTTAAATGAAGGCTCAGTGTTTTGTCCCACCTGACCCCATCTTATTATTGATATTGATCCTCTCATATTGCTTAACCTGAATTACTGCTTGTGCACCTTGCACTGACGTTGTCTTCCCAGCAGAGTTCTTGCATTGGTTCCTTAGCCTGTGTTTGGGTACATAGACCTGATGATAGCATCTGGGAACCTTTGTTTGCAGGTTAAGGAGGTCCACTTCACCTGGCTCCTAACTTAGCCACCAAGCACCTCTGTCTTCTTGCAGAAGACAATGCTTCATGTCTCAGTTTTCCTTCTGTAAAAAGGGGTAAAATAAATCCACCTGTAAGTTGAGAAGTGAAAAGGTAATAAATACATCAGCAGGTAGGAACAGCATCCAATGCTCTTTCCTTCATTTCTGTCATTCTCCAGGAAGAGCTAAGCTTGCAGAGAGGGTGGATTTCTGGATCTTGTTAGTCACTGACCTCATATCTGTGTCACTCTGCTGGCCTATATGATACTTCCTATGAATTTTCTGATAAACTTATCCTTCCAGTTGGTTTTTCAAGTATTCTTCTAGAAAAGCGATCCATACCATTCTCAAATACCCTCTCCTAATATTTTCTTTTTTCAGTCTTAACATGAGTTTAGCCCATTAGACACTCAGACCAATATCCAACTTTACCACTGATAAAATGGTCAGCATCAGACCATTGATCCTGATTTCACATTCCCCTAAGTACATTATAAAAGCACTACCCTTTTTTCTAGAGCATGTAACTCTAAGGGTGGGTGTTCACATGCTATCAACTTATCCCACCTGCACTACAAGGTCTTCAGTTCTATTGGTTTTATTGCTATCTTTTTTTGTCTTTCTATATCATCGTTAACCATGGGATGGTTATTCTCTATTTAAATGTAGTAATAGTAATCTCATAAGCTTCTTGCAGTTAAGAGTTATTTTTCTGCTAGAGCAGATAAAATGTACTGGGTATTAGTGGCTAGAAAAATTTTACCTTAACTTTATTTGAAATGGAAGAATTATTTTTGTTTATTCTTGCTCTCCAATTTAATGCAAGTATGTGAAAAGTTATTTTTCCGTATTCAGTGTCCTCACTTTGTTTTTTAAGACATAGTTCAGGCTTTATATTTCTGGTTTATATGATTCATTTGTAAAAGGCATGAATAAATTGTCCATTTGAGTATCACCCTCCTGTATGTATCTGTGCCTTTCCCTTCCCTGGAGTTATGGGCTCTTTGATTTATTTGTGTTTTTTCTCTGTACCTGTTGCTATAATTTCTCAACATCGCTTGTTAGTCACGCCTTTGTCTATTTGAATGCATTAATCCTTCAATGTTGAGATCACTCACTAAGTTGCCTTCATCCAAAAAGAGTCAAATCAGTTACAGATGTAAATTCTCAGTTTCAAATCCACTTAAACAAAAAACCCAAACAAACACACCTTTTGAGCCTAGGAAGAGTCTTGGACTATTTGCTTTCCTGCAGAGAGAAATGTGGCTTGAAAAATAATACATATTTTGCTGTTTCTACTCTGCAGACACATGTGGAACGCAAACAAAAGCTGAGAATCGCTGAACTCTCTGTGCACACAAAATCTGCAATCAAATTGGCTATAGTCATGCCATCCGGCCATCTTCTGTGGTCATGGCTGACTTGGATACTAAATGCCGGCTTTGCAGCTGACTTCTCAATGACAAAAATACTGCTGTTCTTGCATCTAACTGTTCTCATATAATCTAGGCTCCCTCCTCCCAGAACTCAGTTTCACTGCCACTGAACTGGTGATAAAAACTGAGCACTTACAGTATGAAGAATTGCCATTCTTAAAGGTAAATATGCAGCCTTATCACTTGGTTGCTGCTGCTACAGATTGTGATAGTGAGATGAGTGCTGGGCAGGGCAATTCAAGATGAGAGATTACAACAAAGGGGGTAAGAAAAGTCTCTGTACTGATAATGAAACTACTTAATAGTTCTGCCATACATGACTTTGAGCAAGTTATCTCCCAATCAAATTGTTGCAATTAAATACCTTTCCAAAATCCTCAAACAGCATAAGAAGTAACAATATTTTTCCTTTTCATCTTATGTTACCTTGGATATATTTACCTGATGGATATAAATGCTGTGAACTTGACAAGAACAGGATGGGCAAGAATTGTAATTGATACTGTATGATGGGGTTATTGTGTTGAAGTCTTACAGATGTTTCCTTTGCTTAGCACATTGCAGATGTTAAAACTTGAGTGTTTGAGTGAGAGTTAACTTGCTTTCTAATGACTGGCCTATCCTTTACTCCTTGATTTTTGTTCATAGTTTCTCCAGCCCTAGAGAAAATATAATATTGATGATCAGATCTGGGGCATACAGGCAGTGCTTGCTATGATATCGGGTATCTTTTCTGTTTACCGGTAAACCGTGTTTTAGCTTCTAAGGGCAGTTATGTTTGTGCTCTCCATAGAGCTAATTATCTCAAGAGCAAGTTTACTCCTG
Organism: Scolopax mira; assembly: GCA_004320125.1. Classification (NCBI taxonomy): domain Eukaryota; kingdom Metazoa; phylum Chordata; class Aves; order Charadriiformes; family Scolopacidae; genus Scolopax; species Scolopax mira. Next base: position 96,590 of record BJBW01000331.1, on the reverse strand, counting down.
TGCAGTTCTGTTTCTAGTTTCACATTTAACCAAGAGGACTCCCCATCTCCCTCCACCACAAAATCTGTGCTCAGCTGCTCCTTAATCCTGTTCCTGCTTCTGTTTCAGAGACATTCGCAGCTCTGAGCTGTGTCACACATGAGCTGCATTAGAATTTAAAACTGAGGATCCTCTGCACCTCTTGCCTGGGAAGCTGATCGGACAGGCATGCCTGGACTCTACCAGGGCCTTCCCCTCTATCTGCAAATCTGTTATATGAGTTAAAACAAAGAGGAGGAGCAGGGGCATTCCCTTATTTCTGCAGGTGAATGGCATTTTAGCCATATGGGATTGAGATGATAGAGTCATTGAATAGTTTTATGGAGTGGGCCAACTTCTGTATGAGAAATTGAGAGCATATGTCAGCCCTCAGCAGAATAGAATTTTAGGATACAGCAGCTATGAAACTGAATAGAGGTGAGGCATCTAATTTATTTTCAGTGTTCCCTAGAAGTCAACACCCTAAAACTTCCAAAATGTTTCTTATGGTAGCCAATTCTTGTGCTGTTGCTATAGAGTCATTTGGTGACTTGTGAATTTCAGTCAAGCCAAGGTTATCTGAAAGTTAGTTTTTGTGTTTTGTTGAATCTTTGCTTAATCTTTAACTTGTGAGAGAGAGGAAAAAAAGGGAAGACTATGTTTGAATATAAACCAACACAGAGAAGTGAATAACCCCTCCACAGTGGGAGTTCATAATCTAACTAGTTGGCAAGGTGTCCTTAAATTCTCACTGGTGCAGAACTAAATATCCTGTCCAGTGACAGAGAAAGGAGTTCACAGCTCCCGTCTAACAGGGCTGCCACTCCCTATGGGACTTGTACTGTGTTTTCTAGATTTTACATTATGAAGCTGTTTATCATGAAGACCATTTATTTCCTGGCCAAGCAAGGGCCAAGTGGGTAAATGATTCAACATATGCTACATATCCAGAGCTTAAAAATATCTTGGTGAAGCTGGAAAAAGGCAGAGATACTCCTCAAGAGGGATGGGAGAAAGGGTGCTAATTGCATTCATCACTTCAGGAGCATGAGTTGTTGATAAGGTGTTGATAGCTAAGATAACAAGCTGCATACCCACATATACCATCCCTTTTCTATTTGTTGCCTTGCTTTCTAAAGCTTTTGAACAATGTGTCACTGAAGCAAGGTTTCTTTCTTGACCTGCTGTTTATTTGTATGGAAAAGATAAGGGCAACCATGGCATAAAAGCTGTTTCCTCCATTTTAATAGAATATCAAGTTTCTGTCAAGGGCAGTATCATCATTAGCACAAGCTGTATCCTAGACTTGCCTTGCCATTTCTTGGCATATCTGATGCCAGGATGTGCTCTATGTGGGATCTTTTAGAGCACAATTGCCATATTTGAGCCCCTTATGAGATATAATTCTGTCTTCCTTTGAAACATCTCAATATTGTCTTTACTGTAAGTGGCTCCTACTGTTGTTAATTAATGTGGGTAAACCCTATTGTTTGCCATGTACAGACAGCAGCGTGAAGAAGTCTTGCTTCAGGAAACTTCTCTTTTATTGCTGCTCTTTGAGGGGAAAGGGAATTCTGACCTGTTTCCCTAAGAAAAGAAATATCTTGCTAAACTTGAAATTATTGAGGCTTATTTAGTGTTCACCTTCAACCTATGCCAGCCTCTGGTGTAGAGGGCCCTGGCTCTTAAGTTGAGAAATGTTTTAACTTGTAAAGGGAGTCCAACATTGACTAAAGTTTCAGGTGGGTTTAATTTACAATTATTTGTTAATTATACTCAGTCTGTCTGGGAGGATGGGACAGTTGGTATTGCTGTCCAGGGTTGAAAATCCTAAGGAGGATTTCTTAAACTATTCCAGAAAAATCTGTAAATGTTCCTTATCTTGGAATGGTATCTATCACAAAAAGGAACTCTGTACTGCTTTAGTTAAATTCTTTAAAAGGCTTGTTTACATTCATAAAGATATTTTTTAGGTACTAGTTGGCCAACTCATACCTGGAATACTGGGTATGTTAAAAAAGCAATATGTTATATATTTTATATATATGTTGTATGAAATGAGCTTTTCACTCCATGGATTACAAAGTGCTAAAGAGTGAATGCATAGTCTGACTCTGTCCTTTTGCATGTTCTTTATGATAGTCTTTGATTCATAATTATGTTCTATTAAATAACTTGTTTTATTGTTTAAAAGAATTATGCTTTAATTTAAAAAGTATGGCAGCAGAACAGACAATGAAAAAGAATAGATTTTTTTTTCATGTTCAGCTCTCTCTTTCGTGATGTATTTGTGTACATCTCTGTACAACCTTAATAATGCCTTAACATAGTTTTTTGCTTTCAGTATGAAATAAGGTTCGTAGAGGCTCATGATAGTAACCTCTATTTTGAATTAGGTGGGTGGAAATAGACTTTGAAAATAATACTTTAGACAGTGAGATGCTAGATTCTCTGGAGTTATACAGACAAAACCTGTTTAGCTCTTCCCAATGTGCATGGCTATTTCAGCATATGTGTAATGTTTCAAATAGTCAGTGATTATTTTAGATACCTGACCAGATTAAAATAACTACCAAGTTGCATTGGTATATCGTGTGTGCAGTTCAAATGTTACTTAATGATGTGATAGGGAGAGGAGACCTGGGATGCCAGCTCTTCGGTCAGAACTCTTCGGTGACTTGTATTTCTTTACCTTAGGAACAAGAGGTCTAGTTTTGAACTTTAGAAATAGAGTGCCTGAGGACATTGAAGAAGTTAAAAATGTAGCACCTTCATAGCGGCAGATATGCTTTTGTGAGAGATGAGAAGTACATATGATTGAGTTCTGCAGCAGAGACAGCAGGAACAAATGGCTGCTGGAGAGAAAAAATTAATCTCCTTGGCTCTGTGCAAAACCAAGGGTCTGGTATCAGAGGCTCCATTTCCATAGAAAACATTTTCCATTGCCTGGAAAACAGTATGTACTGTAAGGAACCACGGGGAGCCAGGTCTGCAGATAATCAATTAGAATGAAGAAGTACAGCTTAATTTTTGGGACCTCAGGTTGAATTTGCAGAGTTACAGCTAAGAAAAAAAAGCCTCTCTTTGCTCATGAGCAAGGCAAACCTGATCATTAAAACAGTGAGACAATAAATGTGTAATCTTGCAATATATACGCAGTCATTTTTTGGAGCAGAACACTACTTCATGTTCACTTTTGACATTTGTTTGTCTCTGATGTACCCTACAAAAATTGAGAGAATAAAAATAAATAAAAAATTCTTTCATCAAAAAAACTTGAAAAAAGTCTTCCAGATCTCTCAGCTGAGGTAATTTTCCACAAGATTGCAGATAAAAAGAACAGAAATTGACCTCCAAATTGTCAGCCAAATGCCATCCTAATTAAGATGGCTAACTTAATCACAAAATTACCTGGATTTGATTTTTTTCTTGAATTGAGAATGTGAATCATGTTTGATTATTTGAGTGTTTTCTGTTTGAATTATGGGGATTGATGTATGGAATGAGATCTGAAGAAAGAACAATGACTTTTGCATGTAGTATGAAAATTAATGAAAATTAATTATTTCACCTCCTGGCTCTGAAGAAGAGTCTGGTAAAGTAACTGTTAGCACCACAAAGCCCCATCATGTACTGTTATGAATATGTATATGAGAAGACCCATAGGCACATAGGCTGTGGTACTTGAAATCCACTGTTAGCATTTCTCACCCCACTGCTGCAGCAAAAACAATTTTTTATTTTTTATTTTTTAATCCCTCTTTAAACTGAGACATGAAGTGTTTTTAAGTGAAAACCAAAAGTTGTATTTATCATTATGAATTACATAGAGCAATTTTTTTGGGGTTGTTTAAATTGAATCTTCTGTATGATTTCCCTCCAAGTTCAGAAGTCTTTGCTCTGATATTCTTTTATTCTCATTTCTTTTTTCTTCTTCCTTTGCAACCTTTAACATTTTCTGTGCCTCATTCCAGTTTATCACCTTGCTCGGATTATGAGCAACATTGGCTGTGAGATTGACTGGAGATCATGTGAATATGGTAACTGTGAAGAGGTTTCTCCACCTGTCCATTGAGGGCAGATGCTTTTGGTGGTTTAGGTTGACAGTATTGCTCCCACAGTGCTACTCTACTCTTTGGCTCAGGTTGATGTTCATTGCTGCATCATCACTTTTTCAAGGAAGTGAGCCCTAAATTACTGAAGCGCTGACAACTGGTAATGGGCTCTGTCTGATAGAGATCAATTATCCACTGTGCAGACGGGCACCAGAATTCGAAGTTTTATCTTCTAGCATGACAATTCCTCTTCCTTCTTTCACCTAGGATGTCTCTTCTTCTGGGCTGTTTCAGTGCAAGAAACAAAAGTCAGCTGGGAGAACTGAAGTATTTATGTGGACTCTTAAGCAGGATTACCTGTGACTGGCCTATCACCATGAGGCATATTCCTAGATTTTAGACAAGCAACAGTGTCCTAGGTAGCATAGAACAATTCTACTTCTTCTAGACCATCTTCTTAAACATTAATCTCCACTTTTGGATTTGCAGACATATGAGACTGAATAGGGATTTTCATTAGTTTGTTTTCATTGTTTTGTTGTGGTTTTTTTTTCCCCTCTCAGTGTATTCCTAAACTCCTTTTGCGTCTATACTCTGAATAACAGTGAAAATTAAGTTGCTTGAACTTCTGCTGTTAGGAACAGAACTGTTTGAAAAAAATTCTTGTGTCTTCATAGGACTTGTGCCCCACTTTCTTTTTGCCCCAAACAAAGATAAAATTAAATTTTGAAATTAATATTTTCTGTTTTTCTAAATGGCAATTCAGCTTTTGCACTCACTGTCTAGTTAAGACCTTAGGAAATCATGCCATTCTCACTAATGGACTGAAAAGCACTCCAGCATTGTTGGACAGAAATGTTCTGTGTCATAGTACATTTTTGTATAAAATACTTGACATTTTAAAATTTGCTTGAGAACATAAATGGATTAAAATGTTAATTTGTTACAATGAGTTTTCATGAAGAAAAATTCAAAAGGTCTTCTGCTCACATTTTCAGATCAAGAGAGAGTTTGACTTTTACAAGTCAAAATAAAAGGCATTTCTACATAATGCATGAATGATGTATAACTTCAAAGGGAACTTTCCTGGAGCAAAGTTTCAGTCTGTTCTTGCCTAACTTCTTTTTACTGGAAGGGGTAGGAGATAAGGGAATAGGCATACTGGGTTGCTTGAAGGATTAGTAAAATAGTAGAGTTTCTCTTTCACAATAGATCTCCAATTTAAACCCAGCAGAACTCATCACTACGGACCAGCTATTCAGTGGTCTTTTACTGATTACTAGTCATCTTTACAAAGATGATGATGACACCATCATGAACATCAACTTGAGCTTGAAACAGAGTGAAAAATTGTAGTCAGTATACAAAGCTTCTTGTTCCGAAGACCTAGTGAGTTTGTGATACATAACCTGTGGAGGGAAATAAGTTTTTGGATGGTGAGAATGAAGAGATTGTTGAATTTCAGCAGCTGTGTAATGCAGTCCTTGCAATAAAATGAGACTCTCTTTTTAGAATGAATTAAGCTGCGTCTTTGCCCCTTCTGCTCCTGTTGCAAGGCTGCCCCAGGTTTCTTTAATGGCCTTCTTTCCAGTCTGCTCTGGGCTGACTTTCCTGCTCTAGACCTAGGAGCATCTACTCCTGCAGGGCAGACCTGGGATACATGCACAATTGTTTGCCACGCTGTGTTTGAATAGAAAAATCCACTGTCAATAGCATTTAACTGTGGTCATAAAAAAGATGTTGGACAGACTATTGACCCTGTGTGCATAAAGATAATCTATATGTGGTGACAATATCTGGAATTCTCTTCTGCGGGAGGAAAAAAAAAGCATGTTTTTGTTTTGTTTTTAAAACATGATTCCTTTGTAATAGGTGTAACAAAGTGATTAGTTTTGAATTGTTCAACCTCTGTTTAAATTTGAAAATGGAATCCAAACATGTCTCAAAAACCAAAACCAAGGAACAAAGAAAACCTTTAAGAAATCAGAAACCATTTAAGAAATCATTTGATAGATCTTAAATTTTATTTTTCTGCTTTGACAGCTATTGTGTTAATGATCATTCCAACTCTGCTTAAAAGAAATTTGGTTCTAAAGAATAGTTGTAAGAGAGCTGTATGTTTCCCAGGGACCAGGAATCATGCATGTAATTTTTCAAATTAATGACAAGAGTTGTATGAAGTGTGTACTCTTGGAACAAAACCGTCTTGTTAAAAAGCACTGTGTTTAGACAGCTTGAAGCAAAAGGAGATTAAATTGCTCTATTGGTCTTTTATATGGCTTGATTGATGAGAAGACTATGGTGCAGTATTTATTGTTTATCAAAGGCTACTCAGCCACTGGCATTAACAAAAACATATATTTATTGGATATAAGATTTTAAAATGATACTGCAGAAATGTGTGACTAGTTTTACTAAAGATTCCTATATCTCTATAGGGGCAAAAAGTTAAGATGTGCTGAGAGAGTAAGGAGAAGCATTGTGTGGTGTAACCAGGGAGACATCATCCTTCATAGAAAAGTGGTTCTTGTTAGTGATCTGTTACTAAAGGACATTGCAGGAATAACCTGTATGTGTTTATAAAAACAACTACTTTCTACATTTGCCTTCTCTTTTCCCCCTACTCCTTTCAAAAATAAACAGCCCCAATCCTTGATGGATGTGCTTTTATTGTCACTCTTCAGATGTAGCTTTCTCTTTGATGGGTTATACCTGTGCATTACAATTTATATCCACATAGCTGTGGTGCTTTTATCCACATGTTTAGCCATAAGATTATCTGGTTTTGGCATCCCATATGTTGTTTTGATGAGGTTGGTTTCGTGGGCTGTGTCATCAGAATGAGCAAGAACCTGAAAGGTGGATTATCACCATTTTAGCCATTTAGAGGGAAAAAATTATTTGTCATAAGGTGACAAGTACATTGTGGATATATTTGATGTATTGTCTTTCCTCCCTATTTGTAGAACTGGATTTAGCAAATAATGGGCTTTTCAGGATTTCTGAGTGTGTGCTGTAAGAACAAACTTGGGATCCCATTTCCTCTGTAATTGTACAGCATGAATAATAAACAGGTATTACCTGTTCATTTGCAGGGGATCCTGTATGTGTTTGTTTCTTCCTTTTTCTAATATGCTTATCTAAATATGGTGTTTGTGAAAATATTAGCTGTAGGTTAATGTAATGTGAAAGTAATGCTGGGCAAACATCCTCTAGCCGGTCTGTTTGGAAACAGCTATGGTTGGTGAAATGTTATCTTGGCTACTTTACATCATGCCCCAGTGAATCATTTTGAACTCTGGTCTTCTATTGGATTATTACTTTTTGGAATGTAGTTCTCAATACATTTATATTCATGAAACAATGGACAGTAGGTAATTTAACACCTGCTATCTGTGATATCTATCAGCAAATGGCCTTCTTCTAGTGGGAGTTACAGGTTCTTCACATCTCAAAGGCGGAAAATTCAAATCCTGTTTACTTTGTGCTATGAGCAGAGTTACAGTACGTGCCTTCTTTCCCACCACCTTTTAGTCTGGTTTTAAACTAACACTGCCTCTTTTATTCCAAACTGGAGAAAAGCTAAAACTTGGAGAGGGTTAACAGTTTTTTCATCCTGTCAAGGTCTTTTCCCTCTCTAAAATAAGAGAAGGTAGAAGTCTGAGCAAGAAAACTAAGGAAAAATTATCCCCAGTCCCATCTTATTACTGTGAATCTTTTGTAGGCTTATTGCCTTAGCCTCTGCATTGTATTCTCCTATTGATTTTTGAGGAGGAAGAGTCTGCATAAGTAAAATCTGCAAAACTGAAGCCTAAAGCTGTAATCCCCAGAGGTAAGGACAATATATTTGTAGCTGCATAGTTCCTGTTGGGAGGTGTGACTCAAGATCCTTTGCATTTCAGCGCTGTTTCAACTTCCAGTTCTGGTTTCATTCAAAAAGTGCAGAGAAAGCATAAAATGGGGGGGGGGGGGGGGGGGGGGANNGGGGGGGGGGCGGGGAGAAGGAGATTTGTGACTGATTTTTTTTGCAGTACCTAGAAAGAGTAGAAAGAGAGCATATGCCACATCCACCCTATTGCAAAAGCCACGTGTTTGGGAGACCAATCATATCAGCAGTGTTTGCTCTAATGTTAATTAATAGGAATAAGCTAAGCTCCATAGATTCAAAATGAGAAAACTGCCTTTTGGTTAAAAGGTAACCAGCATCACCTAGCAGAAAAAGGCAATTATTGCATTCTCACAGCAAGACTCTGCACTGTTCACTCTACCTGGCTGAGAGACCATTAAACTAGATTGATTATTCTCTCGCCCACATGATCAACAACCTATTGTTGATATCAGTCACTTACTTAAGATGAATTTTACCTCTTCAGAGAAAGGGAAAAATGTTTGGGAAGGAAGTGTACCTCTCTTCCCCTCTTCTGTCATTATTTACAGTGCTTATCCTTCTTTCAAAGCTGTGTAGATGGAGTATGGTACAAAGCAAGCTCTCCCTCTTCTGCCTAGGTATCTTGTTTCAAACTCTGTACTATTTTTAGAGTTATAGTTAAAGCAATTTTTGCGATCTTACTCTAGATTTCCATCCACCGTTAGGCTGTGACTGGACTGTGCTGAGGAATGGAAAGTCCACGCTCCTGACTGTGTGTCCCAAGTTCAATGGGGATATGTTTTTGACACAAATGACAGAGAATATGGAAAATAAAGACTTATAAGAGCCGTACTTAAAATACTTTGGAAAAGCAGAAAAGTATGCTCTTTCAGATGAGGCTTTCTGCTTGGAAGGCACTGGAGAGAATGGGAGTTTATCAAAGAGCATGCAGAGTATGAGAGTATGCTAGCTGCCTAAGGAGAAGTAGTTGTGCAACTGAATACAGTTGTGTTCAACTGTACGGGTCGAACACAGACCATATAGGAAGATTGCTAGTGTTAGGGATGTTTCACACAGAAGCTGTAGATAACTGGGAAGAATAGCTGCTTCTGTGTGAAAAAGCCTATAGCCTCAGAGAAGCAGAAGGATGAAGCAGCTGAAGGGGTTAGACTGAGCTGTGGAGGCAGGTTGTGCATTGTTGGCAGGTCTAGTGGAGCAGAACAACTTAAAAGACCCTGCAGAGAGATGCATCTCAGAGAGATCATGAAGTGAACCCATGAGCATTGATTTGGATGCTGGAGTACCCCATCCCTTTTAGCTGTGTTCCTTTGGTAAGGTAGGCCATGTCAGAGAGCTAGTGTTACTTCCGTCAAGATGAAGGCTGTCCCACAAACAGGAAGGATATTGGTTTGGGGGCATATCAGTCTAGAAGCACTGCAGTGCATTAAAACACACCTCCAAAAGATAAAAACAAATCAACAAACAAACCCCAAACAAACAGATTCTTGGATGATACATAAAACAGAGCTCCAGGTCTGCTTTACCTTTAAAAAAGCAAATAAGTTTTATGGCTGTTGAAGTAGGGTCTTTCTGTTACCTTGTATTGAATCTTGCAATTACTCTTCCCTCCTGCTCTAGCATCTATGAATCTCAGTAGGAAAATTGTTGCTTGGAGACAGTTTTTGCATTTACTGGTAGAAAAGAGTGCTCAATTGCAGTAACTCGATTATCTAGAACTCTTTAACAAAGGCAGTTACTTAATTGACAGGCTAAATACTGCAGATATACAATTGTTTAAAAGTGTTTGCAGCTGGAGTGGAATTGGTCTGATGTGAACATTTGTTGGTATCATAGTTAAGGCATAAAATAAGCTACATGGAAAATAACATATTGTATATGTGCCAGTAGTGATGTGCCATTTCTACTTTTTTTTTTTCTGTTTGTGTGTTTGTTTGGTTGGTTTTTTGTTTCTTTTTTTTTCTTGTGGAGTAGAAAACCACCTATAAGTATTCAGGTTGTGGTCATCTGACTGTGGGTAAATTTGGGTGGGTTGGCTTGTTTGGTTTTGCTAAATTTTTTTCTTTCTTAAACTCTAGTCCTGCAGTGTATACTGACAATTAATTTTGTGTCTTCTTGAGAAGTCTAACTTCTCATACCTATCAACTTGCTGTAAAGATTCTGTCACATGTTTCTCTGATGTTAGAAGACAACAAAACAGTATATTGAATCTTTTTGAACAGATAGGCTATTAGGAGTTAAATTTGGGAAAAAAAGTGTTTTGTGACTTGCCATATCTAATCTTTTGATTTAGACTGTTTAAGAGACAGATGTTGCCTCCTATTCCTTGAGATTCATAGTCCTAAATCAAAAAACTGATGCCAGGAGGCTATCTCTATAGTAGATTCACATATAATATGTCAATGCTGACAACTGCTTTTTTCCACCACACGTGTTAATTTAAATATATGTGTAAGTGGCTTGTTGAGTATTTGCCTTAAAGGACTCCTATGGCAGAAGAATTTTGATTTCAGGACAGTTTAGGAAGCAGTCATAATATAAGGAAGCCTGACACACCCACACCCCTTTTTAATTTTAAAGAAGATCACTGTGACCTTACCTCCATATTTTGGGGGAGCAGGTAGAGAGGAGAGATTCTGAATTGTTTCATAACACTCTTTACAGAATTTTTTTTTTTTAGTTGAAATCAAATTAATCTCCTGCCTTCTGCTTAAATGCATTCTTTCTCAAGTGTCTTTGTTTCGCCGTTCCCCCCCTGTCCTTCAGGAGTTTCTGTGAGTGTATTATGGATATATATTCACAGCTTGGAAGATTTTTATAATGATTTTTACATGATGGAATACTTCTTGAGTTTGGTTTCTCTGGGACTATTCATTCTGAGACTTTGATTTGAAGGGAGGGAGAAGAAAACAGTGATCATTGCCTTGTTTTCTTGTTGGTTTGGTTGTTTATTGGGCTTGGTTTTGTTTTTTTTTCTCCTCTATGTTCCCTGAAGTAACATGAAATACACAAACCTTGCAGAATCAATACTTAAACTGCATACTAATGTGTTTTTGAGAATTACAGAGGACGATTGGATGGAGAACATGGAGTCACTGTTTTTGTTCGTAGTGTGGATTGAGGAAAAAATGACAAAGTTGCAGTTGCCATCTGCAGTTCTACTCATGATTCCCAGGGTCTGAAGGTGGCTTTACTATCACAAAGAAATCTTAAGAGAGCTTTTGTTTTTATTGCTGTGTAAGTTTAAATATTGGATCCTATGTTGCATGCTCAAGTCATAGCAAACTCATAGATAGTCATAGATATTCTTCATTCAGTTTCCAGGAGGTATCACAAAGACTGAAAACTGAGTTAATGCCAGAGTAGGTTATATGAAGTGTTGGATCAATTCTTGCAATTGGCACATGTAATGACAGCTTTGAAACCAATGTGCATATGAGTGTGATTGATAATGGCATTAAGCGCCTCTTACGGAAAGCTTGGGGATTCATTCTGTTTTAAATAGAAAGAAAATAGTATCTATACAACATCACGTGCTATGCCTCATGGTAAGCGTTACACATGAAGGCTTCAGAAGATATTTAAGTGCTTTATGCTATTCATTATCCTCAAGTGTAGTATTAAAATCGGCATTCTAGGTTACAGAGCTTGTGGGATGTGCTTTCTCTTAGGAAGCGGGGGGATGGTAGTTTTTGGTAGTTGATGTTTCAACTAGTGCTTAGATTCTCCCCCCCTTGCTCTGTGGGGGTACATTCATTGGCAATTATATGCGTATGGACTTAATGTCACATTAAATAGATGCTTGTTAACATAGGAATTCATACATTTGTGATGTGTGCTTCTTTTAAAGGTTGGGTATGCACTATATAGTGTCCCCATTTGATCAGAATTTCCACACCACACCTTTTGTAAAGTTTAGTGGTTTTGACTTTATTCTGTGGACGATATAGGGGTCTGAAACTGTGGGAAGCTACCCAGGCACTTAATTACCCTTGTTGTTCCAGTGCAGACAGGAGCATTTGTACTCCTGAGAAAGTGATTTGGCATTGAACAGGGATTATAAAGAGTAAAAGGAGGAGAATGTGCTGCTTCAGAACTTTGCCATGAAGGGCTATTTTTTTCTTGCAGAATATAACCACAGAACAAGACTTGTTGCTCCCTAGTTAAGGACAGCCCCCAGTTGGGGGATAGGTTATTGTGTTGCGTTTGTGGTTTTGATGATTTCAGCCAAGACGAGAGCAACTTCCTTTTTTATTTACAGGATTTGGGGATCTTCAATATTGGACCCTTAGGCTCTTTCACTGCCATCTGAAGTTATTTATTATTGAGTAGGAGGAAGGACAACAGTTGTTCCTGCAGAAGGGTCTTGCTAGACTTTGCTCTTAAAATTGACCTGCTAGACTAGATTTTGTAAAGGACGTGCTCCCAAGTACTTTCCTCTATGGAAATTGTTGTTCTAACTTCCCATTGATCCTTTGAAATGAATTCTTATGATTTAGTGTTGTGTTTGTTCTCTACAGATCTTTTGTTCTTCTAAAATAGACCACTGATGTAGTGGTCTGAAAGTTTGCTTTGGCATAGTATAAAAATGAAGATGACCTAATATTTTTTGAAACAGTTATTGCTGGAGGCATTAATTCTGGCGTGGTTTAAATGACATCTGTTGTTTGAATCTGCTTAGCAGTCTGACCTCTTAATAAGCATGTAGCTATGTTGAAATTGGCATAAATGAGGTTAACTGGAAAGAAGAGAGCTGCTGCTGGCGTGAAACAGAAGCTGTAGAGAGGTGTGTCAGCAGAGGCTTAGGGCAAAACCATGACTAGCTGAGAAGTGCAAGCAGGAAACTATGAAGTATGTTAATGAAATGCTAGAAGTGAATAGGTGGGGAGACTTCATGTAATAAGATGAGGACTTTGTGTAGGGTTTAAAAAAAATTCTAAACAAATCTTAGGAAATAAATTAGTTGCTTTTCCATATTTGTTTCCTTGCCTAATTGTAATAAAATTTAAAAAAAGAAAATAAAAAATTATAATCTTTCCCTCCAATTCAGAGGATTTTTTGGCTGATCTGGAACTTCCTAAATCTGAAGCAGTCCCAGACTGCTGTCATTGGCATAAAATGGGGAATGACAGTTCCACTAGTCAAGGCAGAAAGGCTCTGCTTGGAAGCCTGGCTGAGATAGCACAGAAGTAAATCTGTGCTGTTATCTTTAGTGATACAAAATGGGGGTTCTTGCAAATATGGTGCTTTTTAGGATCCATAAATATTGTAATCTGTAAATAGTTGGGGCCCACAGATACCAGACTTGAAATGTTGTGATGTTATGGGGTTAACAAAAGGCTTTGGATGCCAGGTGGGGAGGGTTGCATTTTTTTCTCCTATCTTTTTATAGTACACATTCATGTCTAGAGAATGTGCGCTTAAATCTTTGACCTTTCATATGAAGCTTTGAAAGGTCCTGTGGCACTTTACATGGGAATAACATGACTGCTGTGAGGGCGCTGGTGTTCGCTAGAATCTGAATTGACTTATTCTGTGATGCACCTTTAAAAATTCTATTTAGGAACTTCATGGTAGCAGGGAACACGTTTTTTTTTTATGCTGCTAGTAGATTCTGGAGTAAAAACTTTTATTTTCTGTTTTCTGTAACAGAATCTGTGAGTGCTAGCATGATACCAGTATTTTAAAGATGAAACAGAGAGGTACATGCTATGCTCATAAGATATTTTACTCTGCCTCCTTGCTGGCTTTATCTTTTGAGGGCTAAGTTCTCTGTCAGCAAGATTGCTTTAGCTTTGTAGGGAATCACACTGTTTAAGAACTGGGTTAAAGTAGACCTTGTTCTACCCAGTGCAAAAATAACAACGTTCTACTCAGAATCAACTGAGTGTGGAAATGAATTGCCCATATAAAATTCATATGAATGTTCATTAGGAAATACTTTTTTTTCACTTTTCAAATAGCAGCAATTAATATATTACAGGGGATCTGTTGGATCTGTTTCCCTTCGGAAACATTTCTCCAGTTTGCTAAGGTGGTAGAATTCTTTAGGGTTTAGGTTTTGGTTTTATTTGTGGGTTGCTTTTTTTTTCTTTAGTGGCACCATGTACTTTAATTTAACAACCAGAAGATATCACATATCAGTGACCCTAGATCCAAATGTCACTTTTGTACCACTCCAATTTTTGAGGTTCTATTTCTAGGGAGTAGAAAGAAAATCAGTTGCTTTGGAAAAAAATGTTTCTATGTATCCTAATTGGACAGAGATAAAGGCCTTCCATGCTTTTGTCAGCTTCTAGGGTAATTTTTTTTAGGCCTGTTGTGACACAATATTGAACTAAGAAAAGTTGTAGTTCCATGTAGGCCTCGATTTTGTGTTTAGGCTGCTAATAATACAAATGATTAGGCTGCTTATCAGAACTGAGAAAGTAAGGCCTTTTGTAAAGGAAAGAAATTCTTATTCCATATCTCAAGAAATGGTCTCTCTGCTGTGTAATAAGCACCAAGTATAAATATTCTAACAAAGAACCCCACATAAAGAAGAAAGTCTCAGAACTAATCAGGTAATTCTATTAACCCCATGAAAATAGTTTGCTGTTTCTTGGACTTCATCTTGTTTTTCAGTTTTATCCTGTAGCTTGGGATCCCTAAATCAATATTCGGTATGGTAGAGGCAAAATCTCTGTATTTTCTTAGAATAAGGTAAGCAAGGCTTTATACAAATTCACTCTAGGATCAGGGTTTCTCAAAAGCACAACATGAGGGAATCTTCCTTGGAAAATTTGGTAGAAGTACTAAGACTACTTCTTCTAGCAAATCCTGCTTCAAGATTGTATCTAAGACAGAGAGGGAGCTTAAAAAGACAGCATCTCTTCAAAGTGTGAATGCAATTTCTTCAGTAAAATAAACATTTTTAACAGCACCACCTGGTAACTCCTGTAGTGATATTTCCTGATTAAATTATAACTGATGAATCTGCCTCTTTGGGATAGGTGACATAACTTATTCTTGGTCATATTGGTTTGTCTGTTGTTTTTATTGCTTGACTATGGCTGGCCATTTATTTCTAGGATAGATTGCTCTTAAATTCTTACTAGTCTGAGACTTTCCACAAAGCCACTTCTACGGAGAGTTTTTACAGTTATTTTAAACCAGTTGTTGGCCAAAGATAGTTAGCTCAAGGAAACAGCAAAATGTTTGAGGACGAAGACGTCATATCAGTCTTCACACAATGTAGAGACGACCAGATACATATAAGGTAAAGTTAACTACTACATGCTGACTGGCCATTTATTAACTTTAGAGGTTAGATTTTGTTTTGTTTTGTCGTCTCCACCACTCCTGCATTCTTTTGCAGAATAGCTCTAGCCGTTAGCTTTTATTATAATAACCTGTTCACAAGTGGAAGCTGACTTGCTCAGTACAAACTCAGATATTAGGTAGATAACAGATCCTAATTTTAATATAGATAGGATTCAAATAAAATATTTCAAGCTTATGAAAATAAGAAATAAAATATTTCAGGCAACGCCTGTCATTTTTATCACATCCCCGTGGAGTTGCTTTATGAGCTTTGAGCTAGTACCAGCTCAAGATTGAAACTAGAGCATTAATAGCAAGTTGAACCTGGCATGCTGACTGGTTATCTAGAAAATCATTTTACTATAAGGACGCATAACCCAAAGAAGGAAGCTGAAGTTTCTTGAAATTTTTCTAGGGACAGCAGTGAACAAAGAGTAAGGCTTCTGTTCAGCTTTTCCTGTATGCTTTTCTGCTGTTGCCCTGAAGAAACGTGAAAAGAACATATGTATCTTGTCTTGCCAGGGATGACCAGACACCAGCGAAGTCCCATTACTGGTCCCCTCATGGAGGGGCAATATGGGTGTACATAAGCAGCTCACTGATATTTCATTTATTCCTAATGAAAAAAGAGAATTACAGGGAAGCAGTATAAGAACTGCAAAATCTGCAGTTATGTTGCAGCAGCTGTTTCCCAAGAAAGTAATTGAGAGAGGCAACACTTTGAATTCCAGTGATTTAAAATGCTGTAGTTCCCTGTACTTGTTCAGTGGAAGAGACCATAACAAAGATGATATAAAAAATACAACAAAAAAGACTTGCTTCTTCTTTAAAGATCGTTTTGAACTCTGTTAATCGAAACAGTGTAATCGGGGTAAACAACTTCTGAGATCTAAGATTTAATATTCCCTTAAAGTAATCAAGAGCTAGTCTATAGTAGAGGATCGATAGCATGTAGCAGATAAAAGACTTCCTTCTCTTTAGAAGGTAGGTCTGCTTTTAGTTTACAGAACTGATTTAATATTACACTGGAATAAGAGAATATTGTAGGCAGTTATGCAAATGGTTCTGTCTTTACTTGTACTTAATTGAGATATGTTTAGGAAATTGGCACTAATAGTGTAATATGCTAGTTATGGTTTTGTGGGTAATTTGGGGGTTTTTTGGTTTGTTTTCTCCTTGCAATTGTGGATATCAGCCAGCATAGGATATTTTAAAAAAATGAATTTATTTTTTTTTTAATCTTCAGAGAAGGAGACATTTGTAGATGGTACTTTACTCTAGTAAAGAATGGTCAGATCGAATTTCTACTGCCAAGTGCAAGGAATTGGTAACTGTGTATGACTAATTTCATGGTCAGGTTGTTGCTTAATTACAACTTCTACTTTTTTTTGTGCTATGACTGTGGAAAGGATGAAAATTAGCATCTAAAATAGACAAAAAGAAGGGATCAGAGCAAATGTGTCTTACCTGTGCCCTTAACCCTCTGTGAGTCCTACAAATGAAAAATACAAATTGTGCATGAAACAGCATCGAAATTCTAAGGAGAAATACCTTTGGGCATACATCTGACTGCTAACTCTTAACTTTCCGGAGTCCCCTTCTCTGGAGTTCTTCAGGACCCACCTATATGCAGTCCTGAGTGATGTGCTTTAGGCGTGTGCTTTGGCAGGGGAGTGGACTAGATGACCTCTAGAGGTTCCTTCCGTTTCTGACAATTCTGTGATTCTTCAGACTCCTGGTGTGTGTTGTAGTGCTCCATTCAAATTTGCTTTTTTAGACTTCATATGTTGAGCTGTGAGGTGTTATAGCTGGTACAGTGTTTGGACGCTTAATAATAATTCCTTCTTGCTTCCAATAGAAACAGGAGTGGACATGTAAAACAGTAGTATAGATGAATAGATTTTCTTTAGGGTTCTCAAGAAGTCTGTGGGAATTTCTTCTTTTCTCCTTACTACAAAAAAGATGCAAATTGCTTTCCCTCCCCCAGACTGCATGCTGGATGATACGCTGAAGACTGAGTTTAAAACTAAAATTTGTGGAATCTCTTTCAATTTATTTTGACACAAAGTTGATGGTGCTAATTAGGAAGAAACTTCTTTCAGAACTTAGGTTCTGAACAGCAAAATTCCCCAGCAGCACTACGATGATGCAGTGCACATGGCACTCATGTTGCTGTTCTCTGGTAACCTGCCATCGAGATACAGAAGGCACTGGTGGAGCTTTTCTGAGAGAGACAATGATTTTTGCAGACAGGGGATGGCACTGTTGCACTGTAGCTCCTCAGCCTTCCATCCAAAATGTCTCTATTTATAAAAAAGTCTTGATATTTACCAGGAAGGGAGCAGATGAACCAGATGCACTACTGCAAGACTTTCTTGGAATAGTTATGCATAAAATATTAAATCTGGGTTACCAGGAATTATATGTTTTGATAAAACCCCAAAAAGAATGCATTGTTATCATGCAATCTAAATTGGATGTTACCAGTAGATATAGTTTAAGGCATTCTTATTTATTTTAGATTTAAAATGAAACACCTGTGTGAAGCTGAGAAATCATTAATAATACAATAAACTCTCAGCACCATGACACTAATCATTTACACAAGAATTCAACCAGCAAGCACTAAAAGAAACTCCTTTCCACCTTTCTCTTATTCTGAAAAATGCAAGCTTCCTTTCTCCAATGCCCTCGATTTGTTGTCTTCTGCAGCTCAGCCGGAAATTCTCTGGGGCAAGAAGCCAGTTCTGAAAGGTGCCTGTCCAAAGGGCAGGCGCATGTATGGGTGTGGAAGCAGCATTCAGCTTGTTCATCTTGGTGCACCATGGTCATAGGAACATGGTAAATGGATCAAAATTATTTCTTTTGAAGGATGGGTGTAAGGCAGTATGGTTGAGTGCAGTCAGAGCAATTAGTTGAGCACAGATATCAGCACAGTCTGCTTCAGTCATCTGATGATTCTCAGGTGGAATCCCATCTAGGATGTGCTGATAACAACTTCAGTCTTGGGAAAATCTGCATTCAAAATACAGATTGCAAGTGAAGTTGACTGGGCTGTTGCTGTAATGTGATGGGTGCAATTTACTCACTGATTAATTCCCTTTTCTTGGAGAAATACAGCTACCTCTGGCTACCTTCTATCAGTCCACTGTGACTTAGTTTTACCTGAAAGGTGTCTATCTCATTTTCATCTCCATCTTTATTTCAGCAAAGCATAGACAATACTCCTGAGCTATACCGTGCAAGTCAGATGAGGTAAGCTGACATGAGTCAATTCACAAGAAACACTAGCATTTGTGTTTCCTGCCTAGGCCCCTTGTTACTCAACCAGTCACTTCAAACTAGTGGTGTGAAACCTTTAGTGGGGGAACATAAAAAAGCCCATGCCCATGACTGTCAGCAGAAACACCAAAAGTGAAAATAATTAAACATCTCAAAAGAAAAGTTAAACTGCACAGAAGTCTTTATCTTTCTCACTCTCTGTTTTTTTTTTTTTTAAACTTCCCCTGAAAGTTGAAATGTGTGACTGAGACAAGCAAAAAAATCTGTGTGATATGACTTCATGTAGTTTTTTTGGGAGTGGAGAGGGAAAAGACAGATAATTTTGGTCAGACCGTTTCATTTGTCACTGTACTTTAAAAAGAAAAAAGGATTCAAAAGGATACCATTCAAAAGGATGGTATTTAGTTTCAAAAGTAAATATAAAATGTTCACTATGCTTAGTTCTGGGACAAAAAAAAAAATTATTCAACTTGGACTCACCTCTCCCCTCCCCATCCTTTCTGATGGCTGTAGGGAAAAAAGGAGAGAGTGAACAGCTTTACTGGAGATCAGTTTCTCACTTGAAGGACAGGCGCTATTGCTGCCTGCTGAGGTGTGTAGGTGACTCAGCTCTGAGTCCTTCCTACTCTAAGGAAGTCAATTTATTTTCTGGACAAGATAAATCAGATTAGAGATAACCTGTATGCTTCTGTGACAGTATCAAAGGCAGCCAATCAAGTTAATAATAGCAGCATTATTACAAGGGGTCTGATTCTCATCCATCACTAGAAAGAGATAATTAACGAAGAAGTCCTTTGGTTTATTCTAAGTCCATACCTAGATTACAAGAGTGAAGTGCATGGAAGGTATGTATGTGTTAAGAGCAGTCTCACGGTCTGTCTCAGAAACTGCAGTTGAAATGTTGGTTAGCTATTTTATGATACTCTGGTTATGACTTCTGGAGTCTGCTTCTTTCAAAACTATATTCAACCCGTCTTTCCTGAGTTGCTGATGATCATTGCTGGCCAGGAGTTTGATAGCTGTCTTCAGGAGTTTGATAGCTGTCCTTAGGACTCCTTTAGAAAGAGATTCTATAGGTCTAGTGGAAATGGTGCTAAACTTTCTCTTTTAAATTTCCCCCCTTAGCACTCCCTGAATTTTAGTGACCCAGTAACTCGTTGGAACAGGCTAAGGGCTGGCAGAATAGCTAGGGAGCTGTCTCAGAAGCTCTCATGTACCTACTGGTTGTGTATTGCCACCAGGGTCACGTTCATTATAGCCTGAAAATAACATGAATAGAAATGCACTAAAAATGTCACAGCTTTGTCTCATCTGGGGACTTGCGTAGTAAAGGTAGTATTCTTTCGGGTGCTGTTTTGGACAGAGTCCTTTTCATTCTGTATGTTGTTTTGGTTAGGGTTTTGAACTTAGAAGAATGTTCCTCAAAAAATGTGTTGAAGCAAAGTGGTTTTTTTCACCTTTAAGCTTCAGCTGATCGTGCTATGTGTGTCTGTGTAGTTATGTGATGAACCCTTCCTGGGAACTAGGAATAGAAAAAGTGAACCTTTAAAGATAGAAACACTGTTGGAAAAATACGTCACTTGAGGTAAATGGCTGGTTAGCAATGATGATGTTTTAACTTGAAATAGGTAAAGTTAGACTGGAAAAATCATTATAATTATACTGTAAACCTAATAACACTGCGGTAATATTGGAATAAAGTGGGAGAATTTAGAGAACAAAATAGTTATCTGTATTTCTAATACCAAGCATTAGAACACCTTTCTGATAGGTCTTAATATATTTAAAAGTAGAGATATCTCTATACCCATGCCTCATCCATTTAAACTACAGACGTGAAATCTTAATATTTTTTTCCTCCTCTGGAGCCAAATTCCTTTAAATTACATAGGAATTCTATGCAAGAAAACAAAATAAAGTTCTTCAAGTTTGGGTTTGTGACTATGAAACCCACCTTCACATACTTTCTGTAGGACTCCACAGATCCCTTAGTGCAGAACTGAAGTTTTCTTGGGGAATGCAAGGGTTCCCTGAAAAAGTTCATTCTAACTTTCCATCTAGTGAGTAGTCCAGCACATAGTTATGCCTATAATAAAGTTATGCCTTTATTTAAAGCAGGTATGTGCTATATACAGAAATCTAAGGATGTTTTTACTGATGTTCATTGAATAACAGATTTTAAACTGTACTTGTTAAAGAGTTTTAAAAAAACAAGAGAAAATCTACTGGCACTGAGTACATAAGGAACAGAGACATATTTGGATATGTTTTATGACTAGGAATAGTTATTCAAGGATATAACATACTTCTATTTAACTATGAGGAAACAATCTCTCAGTTGCTCTCTTTTTAATTAGGAAAGTTTTTGCTTTGTCTTCTGAAACATTTTTTTTAATTGTACCAGCTGCATAGTATGAAATAGTGAAATGAATTTAGAAGTTCTCTGATGTGCTTTGTGAACTGTTTCATAGTCAAGTCCACTGTGGCCAAACTTATGGTATCTAGATTCAAGAGCCATAGAAAAGGTTCTCTCTGTTTCCTAGAATCTGTTTGACTACTGTTATGGAATTTGTGCTTCACAACGTGCTGAAGAATTTGTGTTGGTGCCTGAAGTATCTAACAGCATCAGGTATTTTGCTTGTTAAACTACGTATCATAAATGGGAGATCTATTTCAAGGAACTGGTTAAGTGATCTTGTTTCCTTCGCCCATTTGGTGACTTGGTACGCCACGTTGTCTGAAGGCATCAACAGAAACAAATGTCTCTCTATGCAACTGTGATTTAAACCTGTGAAAATAAAGTGTGAGTGATGGCCACATTAGTACTGTGTTTCAGGAAGACATTTTTTTTATAAAACTGTTACAACTTGCAAATAAATAAGGTCTTTCTTTAAGCCACTTTACTATGATCACATATTTTGAAAATAAGATGTGGATTTTTCACTTCTTAGGGTTGGAAGTGCTTTAATTATCTTTTCATTCACCTTAGAATGTTTAATCTGCGGTTAATATTGCTTACAGTAAAAGAAGAGAAGGATTTGACTTGTGTATTAAAGGTCATTGCGTTATAGAGGCCCATAATGAAACTGTCTTTGGGGATGATTAAGGATGCCAAGCAATAGAGGCTGTCAGTGCTGCTTGGGCTGCTAGATCCCTGCATCCTTTCTGTTTAGAGCAACTGATCAAAAGGAAAATTTATAGCAAAGTCACGTTTTTCAAGCCAAGAGGTCTAAGGGATGGCAAGTTCTAAAGTGTAATGTGCAGGGGCTGAGGGAAAAAGATGTGTGGGAAGGAAGTGTGTTAACCAGATGGCTCTGCTTTACTGCTTTTGGGAGCCCTTGAAGTCAGTGAGGGAGAGATCAAGGCAGCAAGTTTCTGCCTGAGCAGAATTTCAGCCAAAGGGAGCTCTGTGTGTGTTCTTCACCTCATTGGTTCAACTCAACAAGGCTGAAGGTATAGGCTGTAAATAAACTCCCTTGTGCTTTTCATCTTTCCAAGCATGCTATTGTTGAATTGGACACTCTGTATGGTACTATTGGGGATCCTCTTTCTTTCTGGACACTTGCAAGCCTCTCTTTGCCTTTCCATACAAAAAAAATTTTAAAATCCAATTTTTATAACTGTTTAATTACAGGGCTCTTGTTCTTTAGAAGTTCCAGTCAATGGAACCACTCATTCATGTCAGTGTGCCACTGCGTACCATTTGGAACAATTTAGTTAAAATGACCCAAAATAACTCTAGAGGCCTGTCTCTCCAAGCTAAGCATGGATAGGGCTTGGATATCATCCTCTAGGGCTCCATTTTGGGAACTCTGTGTCTTTTTAAAGATAAAAGATATGGCGATTCTAGGCTAATGCAAAATCATAAAGCAAAATATGGGAATGAATAAATGTTGCATAACTTGTAAGATTGTTCTAACAAACATACCACTAGTTACCACTGAAATACTCTGCTGCCAATGATGTAAGGGCAGCGTTTAACATACAAGAGAAAAAGAGAAAGAGATATTTTTAGCAAGCATAAGCTGAATCATGACTATGTATTCTACAAAGACGTGAAAACAATATATGTGTTTCCACTTAAGGCAGATTTCAACATGTGGGTACATTTATTTCCTGCATCTAGAGATAACCACCATTCGTTTAAATGAGTTTGAATAAACTTTACTGGCATTTAAGTAAATTACAGGCAATGTTTTTCAATGTTTATTTTAGAATTATTTGTGCCACCTGAAAGCATTTTAGTTCCTTGTCTCAGTTCTTCTTGATATTATTGCTCCTCTGCTTGTTACTGCATCACATTTTATAAACTAAGTGAGGTTGCTGTTGTTCTTGATGACATGGTTTACTGAATTGTCCCAATCTTTTGCTAAGCTTGGCTGCCATTAGCTTAACATGTTGTTTTCTAAAAATACTGCACTGACAGTGGATTTTCTAGAAAAACAATTCTAGTTGCCTTCATAAGGCAACTATAGAACACAAATAGGAACTTCTCCATATCCACCCCAAAAGCCCCGGTCCACTTGCGCTTGGTCTTGATCTTCTGGACAAATTTCAGTGTTTCCTGTAAACTCTGTCTCTAAGAGAAAGCAGAACACCAGTTTGCTTTTTTGGGTGCACCACTGAAAAGATCAATATTAGAGGCTGTCTGGGTACCCTTTCATGAAACAGCTGCTTTTTGGAGGGGTGGCTTTTTCTTTTTTTGTTCTTGATGCCCTTTCTTAGACTGATTGAGTCCAGGCTATAAGCAACATGTGTTGCTCTTTGTTTATCAAAAATGCAAATGCAAAGTTATTGTCAAAACTTTTCAATTTCCCTCAAATACTTATGTCTACCTGTCTTAACACCGAGAGCTCTGAACAGTGGAACAGTAACCTCATTTTTGGTAGAAATGCAGTGATTTCTACTGTTTGTCTAGCCTCCAAGAGGAAAGTAAATCATGTATTCTGGGATGGGAGGTGTTATAATCGTGTTGGTTCAGACATCAGCCTGCTTTGTCACAGTGCTGTAGAGAAATAGCAAAAACGAGAGCTCCTGTTCTGGGCAGCTGATGCTTCCAGTTATCTGACAGGCTATGAGAGACGAACACAATAAAGAACTGTGGCAAGGCAGGGGTGGAAGACTGAGGCAACAGCAGAGGCTGCAGCTGAGGTGAAAGCAATTGAAAGTAGAAACAGAAATTGTATGTTGATATCCTTAAGAAACTGCCAAAGTATAAATTGTCCCTGACAGTGCTTAGCTTTTTCTTCCTGTGTTTGCTTGCCCTATAAACTGCTCACTGTTTATGGTTCACATTGGATTTGGTAGTCCTGATTAGACCTTTAGCCAGTGATATAACCCCCTCCAACTTAAGGCTGATATGAATATATAGTGACCCATTAAAAAAAAAAAATCAATCACAATGTAATTAATTGCATGAAAAGCAGCAGTTTATGCTTGAAAGGGAAGCTGAGCTCTGGATATTGGGCCATTTGGTGACTTACTACTTACTGTAGCAGTCCATGACAGTCAAACTTACTGCAGTTAATACACTCCAATATCAACCTTCATTATGAGGGCTTTATTTTCATGGTTAATATCTAAGAAAAAAACACCCTTTAGGTACTGACAAATTTAATCTTAAATTTTACCTAAATAAAATTTAGGTACTGACAAAAGATATATCTTTGTGCTTTAAGAAAGATTTTATTCTTTTATGCCTATGTTTTTGTTTTATTTTTTAGAGAAAAAGAGTAGTTGCTCTTTTGCATGTAGTAGTTTTATGTCTCTATGATCTTCTCTCATGAGACACCTTTTGTGGAGATAAAGAACAAAATCACTTCTATCACGTTTGCGGATCATTGCAAAGTATCATTTTGTGTGTGTTATGGTATTTGAATGACTGATCAAAATCAATTACATGAAAGTATAAATTGCATTTTAAATAGATTAGAATAAGAAGACAGGAGATATAGTATTAATGATATCTATTGAACCTACTTCTTGCTGCTAAATGGCTCAAGGTCTCATAACCAAAGGCTTTACATATTATAAATTTACATATTACATATTATGGCATTACCAACACTGCTGAACTGCAGCTCCTGAAGTCAGAAATCTTATACATTAAAAAGAAATGCCATTTTATTAGCCACATGTTTCATTGTCCTATAGAGATTATCAAATGCAAAATGAGCACCCAGCAAGAATAATATTCCTTCTCTCTTTACTACTTTATTAATCATAAGCAAGCAACTAATATCTTTTTTGCTTCTTGCTGGTAATTCTGTTTGTAATATACACGGTGTAAAGCTATGCTCATCTGTGAGTTAACATTTCAAGCTAGACACTCAGAATACAAGTGGCACCCACTTTTTTTTTCCTCTGCTAATCATATTTCTATAGTGTTCATACACTAGTATTATGATTATATTGTAGTTTACAATAAGGACGGATCTCAAACAGTTGGAAATCAGATTTTCTTTTTCTAGAAGGGAGGGTGGTAACTGGCAATTAGGTTCAATTTAAGTCTTAGTTGAAAGGAGGTGAAAGAAATTGCTTTAAAAATAATAATGTTTGCTTATGGATGGTGTAACCAGCTGTGCAGGATAAACACCAAAAGATGGTTATGGGAGCATTTGGAATGTAGAAAATTAAATCTAAAAGGGTG
Source organism: Scolopax mira (assembly GCA_004320125.1). Lineage (NCBI taxonomy): Eukaryota > Metazoa > Chordata > Aves > Charadriiformes > Scolopacidae > Scolopax > Scolopax mira. Next base: position 71,398 of record BJBW01000331.1, on the reverse strand, counting down.
TTACGTAAAACCTATACATTTTATTATGGTGTTGCCTTAAAATTATTATCCTGTATCCTGTCATTATGAGATTCTTTCTGTTGTAAAGTTACTCTACCTTCTCTCATATAACTCCTGTAATGTAATTTATTGTCTTCTGTAGAAGGAAAGCAATGTGCTGCTTTCATGTCATGTAAGAAATAATGAACTAAACGATCTTATTAAAAGAAAATAGATCAGCAAATCAAAAGTGTGCTTTGGAACAGAGAAGATACTAAAGAGAAAAGAAGCCTTGTTATTAGGTACAACTCCTTTGTTTGTGCATTCAAAGTCCTGTCTGCTTATTTAAGGCCTTGTTGATGCTACATCCATGTAAAGGTTTTGGTTTTGCATCAGCATTTCCTAGTGGTTCCTTGGTAAGGATTCATCTCTTCCAAGGTAACAGGTCATTTGAGAATTCCTCAGGAGGAATGTGTTTCCTAACAGCATTTCTTTTGGTTTGTGGCATTCTGGGGCTGATCTTTTTTTACATGTAGAGCAGTATTTATTTTGGATGTTGCTGTATTTTTATTCCAGAAAAAAAAAAATTATTAAGGAAAACTTCTTGCAAGAATACACAGGGAAACTGTTCTTTTGTGAATTGTTTTGCACTGCTTATCAACAGATAATGTCATGAAAGAAAAAAAACTGCCTCTTTGTCTTAATAAGGAGTGAGACCAGTAGCCTGATAATAGCTTCATTAATAGCTATTTGTCTTTTAGTCAAAATGCATAAAGAATGATTATAGAACTGGGATTTGGACCTGTGGCCATGAATGACTGTTTATGGGTGGAACAGTTTTTGTGGTGCAGCCACTCTGCTGCAATAGGCTGTCCCTGAGAGCTGCATTGGCTTCTCTGGATCTGTCCTAAGAGTCAGAGGTGGTGCTGTACCTGCCAAGGAGGACTGTGTTAATGCAACCAGGGTGTTGGTGGTTGGAAATACAGTCCAAAGCTCAGTGTCATGGGATGGAGTTGACTTTCTTGTTGGCAGCTGATATAGTACTACGTTTTGGTTTTGGGATGAGAATCGTGTTGGTATTACACTGGTGTTTGCCAAGTAGTCAAGGCCTCTTCTGCTCTTCATACTGTACCACCAGTGAGTAGGCTGAGGGGGCACAAAAATCTGGGAGGAGACACAGCCAGGACAGCTGACCTCAACTGGTCAAAGGGATTTTCCCAGTATATAAAGCTGAAGGAAGTAGGAAGCAGGGAGGAAATTTGGGGGTTATGGAATTTTGTCTTCCTGAGTAACCACATCAGGGTGTCCAGCTTCCCTGTGTATGGCTGAACACCTGCCATAGTGAATGTATTCCTTGTTTTGCTTTGTTTGTATGCACGGCTTTTGCTTTACTTATTAAACTCTTTATTTCAACCCATTAGTTTTCCTTATTTTTGACAGTTCTTCTCTCCATGCCACTTGGGAGGGAGAGAAGTGAGTGAGCAGCTGTGTAGTTTTAGTCACCAACTGGGGTTAAGTCATGACACCTGGGCTTAAAGCTATCACTGGAATGAGCCTGAGATTCAGTACTTGTGCCGTCAACCAGTTTGTTGCCCTTGTCTATGAAGGTGATTGTTACCTCATAAAGAAGAGATTGATTTTTATGTTCCTGTTGTCTTTTTAGAGCAGTGAGATATAGAAGGCTGGATTTCTTTATAACTTACACACCATTATTAAGATACTGTAGAGGCAGACACACTTTCTGCTCTCTGCAGGATTATTTATTTAGGCCTCTTTTCTCCACTTGCATGTCCATTGTCTGAATTTAGTTTTTGGTTGGGTTTTTTTCATATTTTAAATTCTTGAAGAAGATGTGGTAAAGCGTCTGAAATACACACATATACTGCAATTACTCAAGTCTTCCCTGCTTTTTACAAAACGAGGAAAAAAAGTAAAATATAGATATCTCCATTTAGAAATGAGATAAAAATTAAGAACTCATCTTTCTAATGCTTTATTTCTTGGTCTCTAACACACACAATAACCAGAAAATCTTGACCAATGTGAAATACATGAAATTTCTCATGCTCACTTCTTAGCAGTAGCTCAAATTTTCATCTCTCCATTTCTTTTTCATTTTCCCACCAGTTTGAAGTTTATCAGGAATACTCTGGCAATAAAGAGTAAGTGGGAAGTGACATTGCTGTGAAGTCCAGTAAGCACAGCCTTACTGGTTAAGAACCGTGGGGCACCACTCTAGTGTTGGGAAACTTCTCTTGGTTTCAGTTTGAGGTCAGTTATGCTGCTGGCTACTTGGCTTTGTTTTCTCACCTATATTTTGTTGTCTTTTGAAATCTGAAACAGTATACTGTGCTCCTCACCAGCATGGTTTATGAACTACATACAAATTATTGCTGGCTGTGGCCTTGTGTTGAAAGGGAGCTGCCTCTTCCTTGAAATCCTCTCTGTATAGCATTAATCTAAAGCCATTCATTCTTTTTCCTGTGAGCTAGAAAGCTTATTCTTCTTGTGAGCTGATCTGGCTATCTGCTGCTGTATTAATTTAGTGATCTGATCCTTTGAACCTCTTGATTTAATTGTAACTGTTCATTCAATTTGTTCATTATATGATTCCATCTTTAATTAGTCTAGTAAAACTGTATAGTGAATCAGCTTAGTAAACTATGGTTATTTAAATGTTTTTGGGTTTTTTTCTTGCTCAGCCTGGACATGAAATCCATAAATGCACAGAACAGATTTATTCAACTACATTGCAACAAGATGAGCTCCTGCTTACCAACCTGGAAAACAACAGGTGAGAAATTTGGTTGCCTCTTGGTTTTGTTTCCTCACCAGTGATCAAGAGTCCCTTTTAGTCTCAGACAGTATCCTGAAACTGTTTCCCCTCCATAAGCAATATAAAGTTTGATTGTGTGCTAATGGAAAATCGTTTGAGCTGGTGTGTTGCCACCTTCATCAATAGAAGGGTGTTTTCATCCTGTGCACAGAAAATCACAATTCACTCCTAACTGCAGATAGTAAGAACTTCCGCTCCAGCATTTAGAAGTCTAAATAGAAGAAATCCTTCACTGCACATTTAAAATGCATCCTCTCAGGCTACATTGGCCAAAGCACAATAAAGCACGGTGGCAACCACTAATGGAATTTAACAGACAAGATACTGCCACTGAAAGTGAGAGAAGCTGATGATTTGTGCCTCTGTACCTGGTTAGAAGGCGTGATAAAGGAATCAGGAACAGTTTAACTTCGATAGGAGGTGGAACGGCTTATGCTTTCCATCACTTTAACACCGTTTTGCAAACTTGTAGCATTGTTCTCCATCTAGTGGCAGCTGTCCCTGTAGATGGCTTACATAGACAGAGTATATAGCCAAATAATGGAAACTTCTGATCTTGTGACTTTTACTAGTAATGATCTGTATAAATATAATATCAATGCATGATCCGGTGATGATCTGTGACTTTGAAGACCTGATAGGTTTTATTTCGGCTGTGGTTCTGTCGTCAGGCAATGGTGTGGGTGGTGCAAAAAATGAAAGGACTGATGTCACTGATGGAGGGCTTCAGAGTCTCGGGTCAGAAATGCTGCTGCTGAGAACAATACTGGGCCCAGATTATAATGTGAAGTTACTCATCCCAGATTATTACAGAAAATGCATGCTTCCATATCTACTTTTACTTTGATCAGGGATGAGAAAAATTCTTCATTACTAACATGTATCAGGTGCTGCCAAAAACTTGTTGAACTGGGTGTCTTATGCATGCTAGGGTGAAAAGGAAAACACCTATGAGGAAAAAAGTATCCGTACTGCACCTAATGTTTATATATGCTCATTGGGCTTTAAGAAAACAAAGTTGTGACATTTGTTTTTTCTTAAATGGATGAGAGGATATAACTGTGAATTGGTAAAGTGTACCAAGAAGCATGGTTTTGCAGGGATATGCTTTGTTAAAATTGTTCCTTACTATAGTAACATTTGGAATTAGAGGGAAGTAGAAGGTCACTAAAAGGTGTCTGTAATGTATTTAAGAGGCCTTTTTTATGTGTATAACGCAAAGGTGGTTGGTAGGTAGCTTGCAGTAAAAGGAATTTCTGAGTTTTCAAAGGAAATTAAGTAGGTGGCAACAGAGCAGTGAGAAGATTGAGTGGCTGAGGCAAAACTGTCTGTCAATTCTCCATGGTGTCATAGTGCTGTGAGCAACTGCGTTCCTCTGGGTGAAGAAAGGCTCTGATCAGCCATGGCAGTGAAAGGAGGGACCTGTGGAGAAGTGACAATTTCACTGTGGTGATCCTTGGCCACTCTTTCTTCTCTTATTGTATGGAAATTTTGATTTTACCCCATGCTGAGTGCAAATTGCTCTGTTTTGTAGGCTGTTCCTAGATCAAATGTAGAAGGTTTTCAGGGTTCAAGAGGCCTATGGCACTTGCTGCTGGTCCTCCTGTGCTCTTCTCTATAAGCTCTGTCAATTCATTTGACAGAGATGAAGGTGGTGGAGCACCTATGGCTATTATTCATTTATTAGGACTGTTTTTCCCTTATTGGGGGAGATCCATGAGGGAGATCCCCTCTCCCAAGGGGAGATCCATGAATGCAGGTTGGAAAACAATAGGGTTTAAATGCTTCCATGTCACCTATCTCTCCTAAATAAATTTGCTTGGTAAATTATAGGAACTATGTGATTAAATAATGGGTGCATCTTCGATTACTTTTTGTACTGGGTTTCTTAGGGGACTGTCTGTAAATCTGCCCCTTGAAAGAGAAAGCTGTCTTACTTGTGTGAGTCTGGTGGTAGAGTCAAAGCTCTGAACAAACCATTGTGGAAAGTAAAAGATATAATTTATCCATAATAGTAAGTCCATCAAAAGCATAAGTGACTGATAAAAATTTAGAGGTAATACTCCAAACAAGGCTCAGAAACAGAATCTTGCTTTATTGTAACACATGACCTAAGGGTCACTACATACTTCAGGTTTTTATATTCCTGGTGTTTCTAAGTCCTGAGAGTGAAACAAGGAGTTTGTGGATAGAAGGGTGAAGCCTGACTATTCTTTGCTTTTCTTTGTCTACTGTGTGAGGAAAAGGGTGTTTAGCTACTTAGGTAACAGGTTTTGTGGATCTGCAGTAGAACCAGGATGGATGAAAGCACTGATGCTCCCATGACCTTCCTGGCAGGAAGAAGGCAGAAGTGAAAAAGAATGGTCCTTGTGCATTTTTGCAAGATACCCATGTAGTAAATTGGGATTAAGCTGGCAAAGCAGTAAGATAAGTAAGAGATTTTTGCCAATTTGTGAGCAATTGAGGATGTGAGAACCACGTACATTCTATGTAGAAATCTTAGAAATGCATTTAAAAGTTATATTTGGAATGGAGTAAGCAGCACCCCAGGGAAACTGGTCAAGTAACGATATGGTTGTGATAAATCTGGAGGTCTGCTTGGGACTGTGAAAACTCTGTAATGATTTTACACTCTCAAGTATGTAATTTGAAAGGTAGGTGCAAGGATAAACTTTGGGATTGAGGTTGACTTCCCCCCTTTCCCTTTCCCTCCATTTATTTAATATAAAGTGTTCTTCCAAGAGTGGTTTGCTTACTTGCTTGTAGACTGTTGCATGACTCAGAGCAGTATGTGAAGAATCTGTGTTTCCAGGGAGCAGAAATCCCTACCTAAGTATGCTCTAAAAGGTCAAATTCAATTTAATAAATTCATCTCTCAAGAAAACAAGCATCTCTCTTAGCTAGTGGGGGGAAGATGAGGAAGGTTTTGTATTTAAAAAAAAACTCTAAAGCATATTATAGTTGTGTAAGTGTGAAGTGCTAGAAGCTCATATTACTGACACCATACTGGTGTAAATCCTCAATACGTGTTGCATTACTTGTAATTCTATTATATAGTCTCTGTAAAGAAAGGAGAGTTTCTGGGAAATGCAATTCAAATTTGGCCTTAAAGTGCTTATCTAAATCTGTACCCTGCCAGCATGTTTAAAATAAGAGTTATAATCAATGCTATTACTTAAAAATCAATGTTGCCTGGTATAGTCATGTGTGATAATACAGCACTGCAGCAAACAAAGCTATTTCAACTTGGGTTCAACTGGATAGTACATAGCTGTAGTATAATATATTGCTATATAATGCAGCACAGTTTAGATTGGAAGCATGATAGAGTGTATTAAGTGATATTATGAAGATACTGAAGAACTTGGGATCTTCAGAAACTGTTGGTCAGTGAAGTTTGACAAGGGTGCTGTGACAGGAACTGTGACTCATGGAGGGCTGGATGCTTAAAGTGGCTCCTGTTTTTTATCCTCCCTGCCCTTTGCATAAACCCTTTACCACAATATTTCTGAGTTGTCAAAAGACTAGAAAAAATGTCTGGGTCTCTTTATATTCCTTCTCTCAGAGCTGGTGAGTCAGATATGTAAAAATAATAGTTCTAAGTTCATTTCTAATAGGAATCAATAAAAAGACATCGTTGTTTCCAGTGCTTTCAGGTGTTCTGTACCAGGAACTGATGTGTTTAAACTAATCTGTATTTTTTTCTGTGGCATAAATGCATATACTATGGCAATAACACTCAAGTGGTGCTATTTGGAATGCTACAAAGGCATGTGGGTCCTGGGTTGCCTATTTCCTCTTGCCACATTATAAAAACTATTGCAAATGTATCTATAATATATGCTTATGTTTTCAACACAAGCTTTATACTGAGGCTGTGTAAATGGGAATGGATAGGTGTTGGAGGAATGAGGTACCATTAAGATGTGGCTTGTGCAACTTATACCATTGGAAAGGTTGTGAATGCCTAGGTGTGTTCATAGGCAGGAGCATTCAGGGAAATAGCTACTTTTCAGGCAGCAGCATAAAATGTCACAGAAAGTCAGTCTGACATGACCAAATTTATTGACACAGGGAAACCAGCCAAGCAGGAAGGAAGTGATATGCTTTTCTTTTTCTCTTCTCTCCCTCTTTCTCACCTGTCCATAAGAAAAAATTTCAAGGTGGTTTTGGTTTCTGGTTTGGTTTTTTTCTTTTCTCTCTTTCTCAAAAGAGGTGTGTCTTCTTCCCCTGCTCTTTCCCCAGCACCTAGTCATCAGGACATCACTTTCTCAGGTGGGAAACCTAGTTCAGGTGCTTACTGTAGCAGAATTGAAGAAGTAACTTGAATGTAACCAAGAGGTAAGTATAAACATCTTGTAGTTCTGGGTAGGCTTGTCTCCAGAGTTTTCCTATCTGTCCCAATATAAGGTGTTTATATGTTCCCCCCAAGTTAAAAAATAGAAAGAAAAACCACCACATTATACAGTTGAAGTTCTGTCTCTCAGGTTAGCAATAGAGCTTGGATACTGAACGTTTGCATCCAGACTTAGCTACACGGAATGTGCTGGTTCCAAGGAGGGACCACATGGAGCATTTTTTGTTTGAAATTATTTTAAATATGAGAACTTTTTCTCGTCTCAGTACAAACTTGAAATTACTTAGAATTACCTGTTTGATTACCAGCCTAAAATAAACTTACTGTGATTCCCCTACACCTCCTAGAGAAGTAGGACAGCTGACTAGAGTGCAGTAACTGAGGAAGGGAACTTGATGTTCTTGTTCACCCTTAAATTGAGAACTGAATACAATGTTCATGCAACAGTCCACTCAATTAGTCATGAAATGAATCGGTGACTGTGGTGGGAATGGAGCCCAGGAATCATGGTCCCTCTGCTCCAATGGCTGGATTGCACTGCCTTTTAAAAAAGATCCCCTTTTTTGAGTAGGAAATTTAAGAAATACCATGACAGTTTACCATACTGTTTGACCTGATATATTATTTTTTCTCCTTTCCTTTTCTTTTTGTTACTTTCTTTCCTTCCTCTAAGAGACAGAAATATAGTAAGCAAAGACTTTGCTAGGATAAATTCTGAAGTCATACAATGAGAGTCAAACTGATGTTTCTGTTAGAAAATCTTAATTTCATCCCTTCCTGGAAACATGAGTACAAAGTATGAACTCCATGACTGGCAACATTTTTCCTGAAGAGAACATAGATCCTTGGGAGAATATACTCTCTCCTGTTCAGTGTGTGTGACTGCCATTAATGCTAATGGAGTCACTGAAAAGACAAATATGCCCTTGTTTGTACAAATGACTGCAAACTAGATGTTGCAGAGACAAGCTGGAAAAAATATTCCATGACACAGCACTGCAAGTCAAAAGAGAGACCTTACCAATGGGACAAGTGGCCCATTGTGAGACAGTCATTAAATATAATACGGTTTAGAATGGACTGTTGAGAAAGATCAGGTTTTCTTAAAGGTAAAATTACTTTCCACTTAGAGTATTTTCCATTTTGAGGCTTTTAAAGGACTCTGCACGTACAAACTGCATCAATATTTAGTGATAGAAAAAGACTGACTTACCACGATAGAAAATGTCCTTATTCTTTGCCTGAGATGCAGCAAAGGGCAGTGTTCAAGTTTCTGGCTTGTAGCAAAATCTTTCTGCTTACATCATTTCTCAATGGAGTTTGCAGTGAAGTAGGAACAAACACAAAATCAGTTAGCATGTCTTGGCTGGAGGGCAGAACTTTTCAAATGTACGTATTAGGACTTTTCTGGCAGTATCTACTTTACTGGTTTTGTTACTGTCTAGATGGGTAAAGTGAGAAGTAGCAAGAACACAACTTTTCCAGAGTTTTCAGCCAAGTGAAGTGAACTGCAGGATAACTTCTAGTAATTTGCTTTTTCCTCTGACATACCCACCCTGTAGTTTCAATCAATTGTAACAAAACAAAGGTATATTCTTACAATCAAGTTTTGATAAGTTTTATAATAGTGATGTACTGGGAAATGTATTCACGATGAAGTATCTATACGATGTAAATATGATTCTTGGCATCTTACTACCTGGGAAAGTGTGAGGTTGGTCAGTATATATTTATGGTTGTTACACAAGTAATTAGATTTGGGGGTTTTCTTGTTTTGGTTTTCCTTTTTTTAGATTTGTCTTTCTCTTTGGGTTACTATGAGGGCCGAGGGTACCTGTTCTAGCAATGTCTTATCATCTGTAATAAGTGGCTCATTGAACAGCTCATGAGACTGGAAGTGTGTACAATGTGGATGGACCAAAAAGAGGTATGTAAGATGTTTTTTAACAACTTGTAACCAGCTGGACAATGGATGTAGTATCATTTCTACTCTCGTCTACTTTAATGTCCGGGAACAGGAACTCCTCTGGAGAGGATTTTATCTGTTTGGTGGAGAATCTTGTAAAATATTTTTCCCCTCAGATGAGTGCCAATGAAGTTAGTTCAGAGATTATCTTGGTATGGCTACTATTATATTATGAATAATTAACAAACATTTTTCCTCGCAGAGTCATTAGGTATGTAATAGAGAAGGCAACCACACATACTTTGCTCAGGAAAACAAGCTTACAATGTTTAGCCTTTCCCAGTCAGTGTCCAGTGGATATAATGACAAGGGACTTGCTTAGCAGTGAAGGCAAAAGTGCTTTTCCTGTAACTGAGTTACACTTGCATCCTGAATAGTAATGACAAAGGATTCTTTGGCCACCTATGTGTTAGAATTCTGCACAAAATATGTACTGGTGGTATTCAAATGTTGTGAATGAACAGATTCCTTTTCAGCTTCTTCTGAATCAAAGTGTTTATTAAATCCAAGTACCAAGATAACGTTAAATTTACTAATACTGATATATCTTGCCTTAGACTACATTAAGAGTGCATTTATGCAGCTATGGAAATGCGGAAATGCGGGCCTATAAAGGCCCTCATCTATGCTAAAGAAAGTGCTCATTAAAGAAAAATAGGGCATGAAAAGGCACAGTTGGAAGAGAGGAGTAGGGAAATATGAATCTTATCAAGATGCAACAGATATTGAATGGATGGAATTAAGCAAACATTAGTATGAATTAAATCAAGTCTAGGCTGTGTGTACTCTGCTGAATTAAATCAGGTAAAAATCTGGAAATAATAGTGCTTTGCCTTCTTTATGGCATCTTAAAAGGCATGTCAACCCAAATAAAGTGTTGACTGTAGCAAAGTTTCAGATTGTTAGTAGGCACACAACAAATTAATCAAGAATGTCAACTGTCCTGTAAAGAACTCTTTAATTCAGCAGCCTCTTCTTGCAGAGAGACTCTAGTCCATTATTCCTGGAAGATTATCATACTATGCTATCAACCATGAAAAGAGAAAAGAAGTTTTCAATAAGCTAAAAGAAGCTTCAATAAAACAACTGAAACCTCAGGTTGTCACCACAGGAGAATGACAATCAAATGACTTTTTAAACATAAACATCCACAAAGTTATGAATATATAGTAGATTTGAGGTTTGCATTACTATTTCTATAGAGAAGCAGAGTTGTGAGATTTCTTATTCTAAAATGCAATGAAATTCGACTTCTGTATGTGTGTGTTTTAACTGTAGATGTCTTGGCTATTGGGGAAGGAGGGAGAGTGGTACCATGTTGTGTATTAAAATCTTTTTGAGTGTTTTTAGTTTTCATTCTCACAACTCCATAGTCTGAGCCGCTAATAATTGGAGATATTTGCTGCGTCTTTATACCTGTATAACTGATACGGAGGAGGAGTTCCATTCCCTTTCAGAGGGAATAATAATTGTTACTACATGTACACAGATAGATATATGCACATGTATTAGGGGTTAGCTCTTCCCTTAGCTAGGCATAAATGCACAGGCCATTATGAATTTGTGCTGTCAGGGGACTAGAGAATCACCCCCACCTCTCTCCTCCTGCTAGAGATAACTCTAGGGGTATCTCTGGAGAAGATTAGTTCCCTTGTCTAAACTATCTGGACTGAGTCCTCTTTTTCTTCTTTCCCATCTCAAACAAGAACCATGATTTCCCTCCAATACTTCTTGCATTGCTTTAAGAGCTTAACGTTGTCCCAATTTTTGTGTGCAGAAGCCTCATCTTAGCTGTAGTAAATGGGTGGAAGTTAGGAGAAGACAGGAGAAATGCTGAAACTTAAGGGCACTCCATTTATTCTGTGCATAGGCTATGACACAATAAAAGACTCAATATTCTGGTCTTGCAGAGCTCCTGCTTATGAAGCACCTTTGTAAATGCTCAGTAAACATGAAGGACTTTCCAGATCCAAGCATATCCTGCAGCCATAGTTCTGGTGATGTCTTTCAAAACGTGCCTTGTTCTTGTGGCAGCACAGAGGGACAGAGCCCTGGGTGCAAGGTTCTACGTATGGCACTGTACAAGACTTTCAATTCACCTTTCTAGGATATTCTATGTTTCTAAATGCAATGTAGTTTCCAGAGCTTTACTCAAGCTATTCCCTTGTGGTAGCAAAACCCATTCAGAAGGGGTTTCATACCATGTTCATTCTGACAACAGAAACAAGCACAGCAATGGCTCATGATGGGTTAACTGCGGTGGTTTGCAAAGGTAATAGAGCTGTCAGAGATAGATGTGCATAAAATTGTATCTGTTGACACAGAGTTGGACTTTGAACAGTGACTGTCACTTGATTTGGGTATACACCTTGCATGTTTCTAATAACAAGTCATTCTTCCGTTAGTACTCTAAATACAGTAGTACCTTAAGTAACCCCCCTACACAATGATGATGGAATATGATGGAGACCTATAACACTCTTAATATTCAAAATGTTGGCAAATGGATTAGCCTTTTAATGCTGACTGCTGCATCTAAACAATGTACACCCACTGCAAAATGTCAGTGCTCTTCCGATTGCAAACAATGAATGGCAGAATTGAAATGAGCTCTCTCATTTATACCGGGCTCAGGAATGCAACATCAACAGTGGTTTTGGAAGGAGGGAAATAATAAGAGAAGGAGTAAATGTTATAAAAAAATGTAATCCAAGCCAAAGTTTAAACAAAAAAAAAAGTGGAGGGGGGAGATAAAGATAATGCAGATAATGGGGAAGGAAAAGGTATTGCAGCCTGACTTAAATCATGTTTAAAACCAGGTAACATGAATTTTTGATGTTGAAACTCTCCATCTTGCAGAAGAGAAGTTTGGTGTGGTGGATCCATTCAGGTCTTGTTGCGCTTTGCATGTTACAAATCAGGTTTTAGGGCATTTGAGATTTCTTCTAGGCATTTTCTTGTTTGTTGTTGTCCTCTGTCTGTGATAAATATCGTTCTGCCCTTTTTGAGGCCTGTTTCAATTGGTCTCTTTATAGCATTCTGGGCTTCTGTCTTTTTTTTTTCCTCCCTCTTGACTGGGACTGGATATTTTTCTGTGTGCAGAGTGTTTACCCATGGGTTTCACAGGAAGTTTTGTAACTTGTCCAATTCACTGGGTTGAGATTTTTAATATTTTATGTTACTATTTTACTAATGTTAAAACAGCAGCCAGAGGCATCCCAGCTGAGGTCAAGACCTCACTGTACAAACTTAAGTAAGGGGCAAGCCTGATCCTAGGTGCTTGGAGTGGAACCAAGGGGTGTTTGGATGCCTGCATAAATTGTTGGTTTAACTGCTGCATATTTCCACAGGTTTCAGGATAGGGTGCTAAAGTGCTTTTCAAACACAAATAAATTTAACCTCCTTTCCTCTGTGGAAGTCTGAGATTGGTTCTGTGGTAACACTTCCTCCTTCTGTAATTCCCACACATGTACTTGTTACTGACATATATATGACTGTGGTCAATATAGGTGCTTAACTTTTTAAAGAGCCTGTGTGAGTCACTAAGTGCATATTGATTTGAAGCAAATGTAAATTAGAATTAATTTTGACTCGCTAACATAGTCAAATAAGGAACATTTCTATTGATCTTTGTCCCAGAAGCCAATTATCTAGATTAAGTGTTTTTATTACATGAAATGCAGCATGTAGTATATACATCATTCTGCATTGATCAGTGTGAAGTTGCATATTTAAGACAAGGACTGTAAGTAAGAGTAGTTAACAAGTGATTTATTTTGAAAAAGTATATCTTGTTTTATTCACCCCCTGCTTTTCCCTGTTGAGAAGCTGTGCTTGTAACTACCACTGAATAGGAGGCTGTTGACGCACGTGGATCAACGGGGATTCTTGTTCGTATCATTTCCATTTAGACTTCCTTCCCTTTCACTCTGCTCCATCTATACTGTGTTTCCTCCCCCTTCTGCCTCCCTGGCCATTGTAAAGCTTATCTATATTTCCTACTCCTTCTCTCCTTAGCATTAAGCAGCTGTTGCCGTACTGTGCTCTGCATGAAAAAAACCCAACGTTTTCTATATTAAATAAATACATTGCAGCACTCTCTCATGTGCACAAACGGTGCTAAGAACCTGGAGAATCTAGTAGTGCGTGTACAGGTGATGGTTATAAAAAGCATGCAGGGTTTGCGTGGCAGCGCGGGTGTAACCATGAGGGCAGGAGGCCGCTCGCCCCTCTGTGCTCAGCCCCGGGGGTAGGCGGGCGCTGGCCCGACCCTTCTCCGCCGAGTCCCCGAGCTCTGGCGCTGCCTCGCCGGCAGCAGCATCCGGCCACCGCGCTCTGTCACTAGACTTGCGCTTAAAAGACGGCGACCCCCAGGAACGGCCCTGTCTCCTGTTGCCCAAACGCTGACAGTATGTATCGCTATAGCGGTCCGTGCCTCGGCCCCACAGCAACTTAATAATCTTGGTAACATCCTGCTCTCGACTCATTTTCTTGGCAGTAGTTTTAATTACGTTTCGGGCTCCTGAATGAATTTGTTTTCTCTGGATCCTTGGCATATTGAGACGCTCGTCACGTTTGGGTGCCTGCAATCACTGATGCGTTTGTTTTAGGGGATGAATTAGTCTTCTGAGCCTGAGCATGTCCGATTTATGAATTAGATTTCATTGAAAGCTGGAACAAAATAAAACAAGAAACGGTTTTGCTGTAACCGCTTTCTCCCCCATCCCCTTGCCCCCAGCGCGGGGGTAAAAATGTGGCATTTCCATTTCGCTTGTCAAACACGGATCATGTCCCGGGCCCGAGCGTGTGGCAGGAGGAAGGGGCACCCCACCACCCCACCAGCGAGGTGCGCCTGCATCGCCCCCGGTCGCCGAAGTTGGGCGAGCGGCAGCGGGCGCAGCCCCGCCCCCTCCCCCCGGCGCCCTTACCTCCGGGGGCGTCCCGCCGCGCCGCGTAGTGCCGGGTCGAGCCGAGCCGCGCCGGGGCTGCGGGAGGCCACGCAATGCGGGGGCGCCGGGCGCCCTCCGGGCGGGGGCTGCAGCCCCCCGAGAGAGTCTGCGCCCAGCAACCGGGGAGCTGCGGGGCCGCCTCGCCTCGGTTCCCTGCGCTTGGAGCATCGGCCCCCTACCCCTCTCCCCGTCGGAGATATACACGCATTGTACACACACACACACATATATATATGAATGTTTATGTGTCTCTATATATTTAATTGCAATTATTTTCCCCGTTCTTGCATAGCCATCCCACTTCCTGACGGAGCTGCGAACTCTACTCCGTGCCGCCCGGGCGCCCCACTGCCCGCGCCCCGCCACCGCGCCGTGCCCCGGCGGCACCGAGCGCCGAGGCTCCGCAGTCACGTGGCGCGGGGGGCGGGCGGCGGCGGCGGCGGTGGCGGCGGGGGGGCCGCTCCGCAGTTCGCGGTCTGCCGGCGCCCCGGCACACACCGAGCGCTGGAAGCTCCGCCGCGCCGCCTGCCAACCCGGGATCTACCTCCGTGCTTTTTGAGCCCCGGCTTTTTTTTTTTTTTTTTTTTTTCCCTCTCCCCATCACCCATTTTCCTCAATCTCGGAAAATTCTTGGGGTGCTGGGGCGATTTGGGATATATTTTTTTTTCTAAGGGGGGGGCGTCTGGGCATCTCCCCCCCGCGCCCGCTGCCTCTCTCCACCTTTTTCTTCTTTTCCCTTGTCTGTCTCTCCACCAAACCCGGGCTGATGTGCTGTGCGAGAGGCTGGAAATGGAAGTGTTGATGCTCTGGCTTTTTCCCTGGATATTTCAGTGCGTTTCAGTGCGGGCGGACTCCATCATCCACATTGGTAAGAGAATGAGCGCGGGAGGGAGGTTGGAGAGGGACGCGATAGAAAAATAAATAAATGAAGGGACCGTCTCGCTTAACCGCGGTAATATTACAGGCAGCGGTTGAACCCAACTCCGCGGAGAGACAGGAGGTGGGAAAGGAGAAAGGCAAATGAATCCCCCCCCCCCCCCCCCCCCCCCCCCCCCCCCCNNCCCCCCCCCCCCCCATCCCCCCCCGACTGTAAAGTTAGGGGCGAAATGCCGGCTGTGCGCCGGGCCGGGTTGCGGGGCCAGGCGCGGGGCCGAGGCGGGGGGATCCGCCGCTGCGGTCTCTCATGTGGCTGTGGAGCCCGTGCTTGGACCTGTTTGCGTGGAAAGGCTTTCTTCTTTCCCCCCTCCCGCCCCGCGCCTCCTCGCCACCGAAAACAACCGCCCTCAAAAACCCGAGTAGGAGAGAGGCATAATCTGAACGTGATCGTAGGGAAAACTTTCGGGGAGACAATGCCCTGATTTCCATCCCCTGTCGTAGCAGGTGTCAGCCCCGCCGGAATGCGGGGAGGGGAACTTGGCCGGGAAAGGGTTAGAAAGGCGAGATTTGCGGTGGCTCTGTGTGCGCGTGTGTCCGTACGCGCAACTGTTGTGGTTTGAATAAGATCTCATTAGAACCCCTGGGAAGGCTGGATCAGCAGTGGGAGGAAAAGAGGGATGAATAAGAGACAAAGGAAAGGCTGATGTGAACTTTTATGGCTTCTGGGAGCAAGGCATGGTGATGTCCACGGGAAGTCTGGCAAGCAAAACGAGGCTCTGCAGTCACCTTTTGGCTGGTGTTGAAAGGTACCAGCAGGAACGAAAATGAGGATGTTTAGGGGCGGAGAGGGGGGAGAGAATCACTTGTGGAGGATGACAGAGGAGGAGATGGGAGTACGGCCGGGAAATGAAAAGCCGTAATTCCCACCAGCCTTTTGGGGAGGATGGTATATAAAAAAAAAAAAAAAAAGAGGGGGCCGCGGCGGGAGCGATCCTGGAGAGGGGAAGCTCCACGGGGACGGGGAGGATAGTCCCATGTTGACCCGGGGCGGGGAAGGGGAGCGGGGGGGATCAGCCCTGTAACAAGTTTCCCGGCAAGGGGCGGCAGAAGCGGCTCCGGGGCTGGCAGAGGAGGCTCCGGTCGGCGCCGCTCGCCTCCGGAGCCTTGGGGGCGCAGCCAAGGCAGACAGCATTGCGGAGCCATTAAGGAGACGGGGTCAGCCCTGCCCGCAGCGGGGAACTCCGGCCCAGGGGCGCTCCCCAGCGCTGGGCAGACCCCGGCGGCACCGGGGCCAGCCCCGCGGGGGGAGAGGGAGGCGATGGGCCGCCCTCGGGAAGTGCCCGGGCCGGGGGCGGGGGAGCGAAACAATGTCGGTGGATCTCCCTCTCGGCCCTTCTTTTCCTAAGGGTGCACCGTGTCACCTCGGCTTCTCCCCGCACGAACTTCAGGTGTTTGGTAACTAAGTCCTCGCAGAAATAGCGGTCCGGTGGTCAGGAGAGGAGACCTGCTGTGTGCAGAGCTGTGATTTCACACGGGTTCCAGCACAGGCACGCACGGGGTGAATCCGCAGGACTTTTCCAGGCTGGGGGATAACGTTTTTCTCCCCCCCCTCCCCCCTTTTTTAAATTTTTTTTTTTTCTTGTTTTGCTGCCAGCACTGGAGATCTCCCAGCGCTGCGCCGCGCCGGGCGGTAAGCCTGGTGCAGGCACACACAGGCGCTCCGTAGGGAGGGCATCTTATGTAATGCACATCGCCAGATGTTTTCACGTTAACTGCATAAACAGGGCAGTGAAATTAAAGCTTCCAGGTTACTGGGCACAAATCCTGACTTCACGTTCACTGTGCGTGTGAGCCCCAGTAAAACTGCTGCCCTAAAGGCAGCAACCCCGGGAGCGGTAAAGCAGAGAGCAAAAAGTTGGTCAAATTGCCAAACCTTCTCCCTTCCCCTGGCGAAGCGAGGCCCTCGCCCCGGCGTGACTCCCGGGCCCACAGGAGCCCGAATGCCCCCGGAACTGCCCTGTTTGACGTCGTGTGAGGCCAGTCCGGGCTTTGCATGGCCCAGGGGAGAGAACTGTTTCTGGGGCGGCGAGGAGCGGGGCCGAGCCCTTCTCACCCCCTGCCGCCTTCCTCCCCGCAGGTGCCATTTTCGAAGGCAATGCTGCCAAGGACGACGAGGTGTTCAAGCAGGCGGTGTCGGATCTGAACCTCAATGACGACATCCTACAGAGCGAGAAAATCACTTACTCCATCAAGCTCATAGAGGCCAACAACCCCTTCCATGCGGTGCAAGAAGGTGAGAGCCCCGGGGCGGCACCCGCGGTTGGGCTGGGCGCCGAGACGGGACGGGGCTGAGAGCAGGACGGTCCCTGGCCCGCCGGCGGGGAGGAGGTTTCAGCGCCGGTATCAGCCCGGACCTGTCCTGGCGCTCGGCTGGAAACTTTTCTTCGGTCGGGGGTTGGCGCTGTCTTACCAGGAACGGGGAGGGACGGCGCGGTGCGGCGGCTGCGGCGCCGTGCCCAGCCCACCCGTGCCCAGTGGCGCTGCGCGGGGCCGCACAGGCTGGGGTGGCAGCCGCGGGAGAGACGGCGGGGCAGGGGGGCTTCCAGGTCGCTCCTAAGTCCTCAAGCGCTCCCCTCTCTCCGCCGCTGCGGAGGGAATGCCAGGCCCCACCGCCGTCCCTGCTCCGTCCCCCAGCAGGACGCGGCGGGGCAGGGCAGACGAGAGGGGTCTCTCCCAGAGAGGGAGGGTCGTGCGAGGACGAAGGGCCGAGCGGGAGGACTCGACGCTTGCGGGAGGTGGCGGGGCACAAGCCGGCACCGCTACTTGCCCACCTGTGTCGTGTCCCCCCCCCGCCGCCATGGGGAAGCAGGGCTGGGGCCGCCGGCGGCGACACCGTGGGAAAGGAGCCCCCTCCCGGGGGGCGGAGGAGAGGGCACGGTAGCCCAGTCTCCAGCTGAAAACCTTCCCAGAGTTTACAAGATCTGACAAGTAGCTACGTAGGTAAATCATTGCAATTAGATCTTTTGCAAAGGGAAACATTTAAATTAATCAGCTTGCCTTTACAAATAAGACTTTAAAAAGATATTATATGGGATTTAATGAAGCCAAGGTTAATTATGGCCTAGGTTATTTCAGAAGCTGTGTTTTTCAGTAGTAATTATTCTAGAAACTGAGAGCTATTTTTATACCCAGACTAGAATATTTAAAAAAAATGATTCATCACCAGCCTTACCCTTAGTTTTACAGAGCACAGAGCGAATCTTTCCCTGTATGAAGATTTGCATTAATCCATATGTATTTATGTCTAAGTTGTGTACATGCAAATTATGACTACAAAATTACACCCAATGTTAATTTTCATGAACTCTGAACAATTTCTTCTGCTGTCTTTTTTCCTCAGAGTAGGTACTAGTTAATATCATGCACGTTCAGGAGAAACAGCGATATATACCTTTTCAATGGCCTGATCCCATTAACAATACGATTCCTCCTGCTGCTCTGAAAGTTTAGCAAGGCAGTATGAAAAAATATTTATGAAAATGGGAAGAAAGAGGTGTTAAAACAAAACTCCACTCATATAATCAGACACCAGAGGAAAATAAAAATCTCTAAAAAATGGTGGGTTGATTGTTGGCAAAGATTAACTCTGAACAATTGGATCTTCTTACATTTGCAAAAGCTCAGTGTCCTATATTGGAGCTAATTCATATTCATGGAAGTGACAGCAGTTGGCTGGCTGAACAATTGCCTTCAACAATGTCTCTTCTCAGAAGTAAAACTTTATGAAACTATTCTGAATGCCCTGGGATCTGAACTGACAGTCTTGTGGACAGTCCCTTTGCTCAATTTTGTTGAAAGCAAAAAAGCACAACCAACTGAAGTATTCTTCCTGATCTAGTAGAATTTTTTTTTAAAAAATGGTTTAATTGCTAACCTTGGAGATTAGTTTGCATTTATGAAGACTACTATGAAAACAAAATTTCTCTGCTGAAAATCCATGCTAAAGACACAGAAAAGACTCTGGTCAGATTTTAAATCTTTTTGATACAGAATCTTTGTTCTACCTGAATATATGTAAATAGAGATGTTTCCTCCTGTCCTTTCTAAGGTGCTGTTTTAGGGTTCGTGTGTCCATTGCAACTAGAATTGCTCTTTGATGAACTGATCCCACGCTGGAATATTAAGGAAGTGGTTGATGAGAGTTCACTATTCCAAAAAGAAATTATTCTCTGTCATTACTTCATTAAGGCATATCAATGTGTCTTCTTTTGCAAGGACTGTGAAATTATCCTATCTGCCAGTAAAACCTTGACACAGAGAAAGATCTAAGAGAAGAACATCAGACTTTGCTCAATTTCCTGGTTTGTTTTGTTCGTTCAGGTCAAGTCTTTTTTTTTTTTTTATTTAAGATTTAATTTCCTTCTTTCTTTTGAAACTGTTATACAACATGCTGACAGAATGATCCATGGGATGTACAAGTTGCTGGGCTATCCTTACTGAGCAGTGTCTCTTTGCCAGGTGCTACTTGGTGTCATTCTGACTCTTCAGAATCTCATTGTGTTTCACCGTATGGATGTCCTGCTCATTTTGCTAGAATATTATGTATACAAGTCAAAATAAGCTGGAGCAAAACTGCTGCTTGCAGAATCTTGCTGCTGCTATGTAAAATGCCCTGACACCAACATTATTCTTCTGCAGCGTCTTTCTAAGTAGTGTCATGGAAATCAATGTTGCAAGCATTAACTTCATAGTGATGTAACTTTTTACAGTAAAAACCAATCTGCAATAAAATTAGAACATTGTGATACTACTGCCAGAATAGTTCACACAGTCAAACCAATCACAAATATTGGCTTTATTTGAAGCATCTTTTGCACAATCTTCTGAGATGACACTGTAAGTTATTTCTTAAGTCCTTTTAAAGAGTGCTGCAAGCAAGGACTTTCATTTCATTGATACTGTGCTGGTAAAATTATGGAAAGTCCTCCCTACATGTAACAAGGTCTATTACACAGCAACAAGACTTTAATTACTGATGGAGATAGTTTATAACATGCTTTTGACCTGGCATTTATTGTGCAGTTTGAGAGTTTTTGCATGGGTAGGAAGCATGGAAGAGTAGTAGCTGCAGGTGACTGAAATAGGCAAATAAAATTCAGAGATCCTTTTCCTTCAAAGACTTGGTGAATGCTTGTATTAAAGGTTGTAGCAGTTGCCAGTGAATTGTAATTACCAGAAAGTGTAAATTGTGTTCCATCTTTGTCTTTCATTTTTAATATACATTGCAGAAACGAGATCCTATTGTGCTTATAAGCAGAGAGATTGTTTTGGCTTCATCAAACTCATATCCTATAAGAAAGTGTGGCAAGTGGGTGGAAGGAATTCCAGTGGCAAGGGATATAACAGTAAAGAATAAACAGACCCTGGTGTATGCATAAAATAGGACTTGGTTATCTGTGCTTGCAAGCAGTCGTCACATTTTGTAGAATATTGCTTTTATGTGTGTGGCAGTTACTTGAGGGAAAAATTGTTTTTTCACTGACTATCATGGGAGAAAATATACATGGAAAATCATTGTTCTTTTCACATGATTTTAAGGAAATGAGCTCAAATCACAAACTATGTGCTCAGTTTCTTTTAAGTGATTGAGATGTGAGATAATAAACACGGGTTTGTGTGTGATATGTATTTAAGCTAGTACTGTGGTAACCTTTCTGTGATTCAAGGTTTCCAAGAAGCTCAAAGGTATGAGAAACACTTAAAAGCTTTCGGTTCAAACTGGGATTTTTGGGCCTGCCACTGGTATTGAAAAGGGATTTTGTCTATTACATATGGGCAGCAAACAAGTTTCCAGCTGTGCTTGAAAACACAATGGCATGTTTAAACTAAAAGCCAAACAAAACTAAGTATAAGTTTTAAAAATACTGTGTTTGGAGTAGCCCATAGGTCAAAACTGAGGCATAGGAAAGCTAATCCTTTACTTTTGTAATGCTCTATGGAGAAGGGATCCGAAGGAGGAAGTTGGTACTTGGAAACTTTAGTGCCCTGTGTCTCAGTGGATGATGGTCGCATGTCTATGGAGCTTTCCTGGAGCTGAAACTTGCTGTTCTCTCTGCAGAGAAGAATTGTTTCTAATTTGAGCAGCCTTGTCTGCGTGCTTGTTGATGTTAAAATGCTGTCAGCTCTGAAAACTAGAACAAATTTGGAAAATCAGAAAGTGATTTGAGAGCAAGAATGGTGTTCCATAAATGGGTTTATTGTCAGTCTCATGTGTGCTGCTGTGGTTTCAGGGCAGCTCAGAGCTGCTGATTTTTTTTGATGTCTGTGTTGTTTACCATTGAGTGAATCTGATCTCTTATCGCATTCTGTGGGACTTGGTAACAATACATACTTGACGTAGTTCTTGAACTACTTTGGCTCAGCACATGTGTTTCAAGTTACTACCACAGCTGCTTTCTAACAGTTTTATTTGTTTAGAAGGTATAAACTGATCAATGTGTATATAACTAAGAGGAAATACAGACCTGGAGAATGGAACTCGGTGGCTCCGTTGCTATTCTGGCATTTATTTGCCTGGCCAAAATCCCAAGAGGAGCTATATACTTGCTGTGTGTGCGTGGCCCAGTGGCAGGGAATTGTGGAGGAGTGGAGTGACTATATGCTTGTGTGTATGCATGTGTTTTGGGATTTTAACTCTTTTTGGAACCTTGGGACTCTGTTTCAAGATAATGCAAGTGTCCCTGACTAGAAATCCACAGGTGGGCCAGAAGCTGCATTCTGGCTTTAGCAAAATACAGACTTCAGGTAAAGGACTCTTTTCTCTGTTGGAAGAATTGAAACTTAGGTGGTTACTAAATATAGAGGACAAAGACCTAACAACAAATGTGAAAAGATACCCCTAGGCCACAGTAATAACCCTTCCCTTGCTCTGGGTAAGCCCAGATCCAGTACCATATAAAGCTACATCAAATATATGGTTGTGTAAATGTGGAATAAGGCATTTTGCTTTGTTGATCTATACTTTAACATGCCCCAGAAGTTGAAGTGGTTGTTTTTAGAGTTAGGATGTTTTAATGAATGAGAGAGTTAGAAAGAAAGGAAAGGGAAGTATAACAAATGCAAATAATCAATCAATCAATCAAACAAACGAATGTGTAAAATACTCCATATACAGTTTATCAGGGTTTTTAAAAACAAAGCTTTATTGATTTGACTGCTTTGGATCGGCAAATTTGGTGCCTACCTAGAAATCACAGACTGTGCCTAGATTTTTAATATAAAACACAAAAAATTAAAAAATTCTCATCTGCCAGAATGTCGGAGTGGGAGGCGGACCCAGAGTAATGATGTGACCTCAATATGAGTATGATTGTTCTCCCTTTATTCAAGTTTTCACAGAGTTTATATAGACA
>BJBW01000331.1:0-48946 GCA_004320125.1 Scolopax mira | reverse complement strand
TCTTACCCGTCAAGGACAGTTCACAATCATCTCTGGGCCTTTATCCAAGTCAAACACTGGGTTGCTCATTGCAAGCAAATTGTGCCCCTTTTCACTCAGCCGTTCCTCCACACCAGGATATCAATAAAGCATCAATTAATTTTTCTCCAGTGGTTTCTCCTGAGTCTTTTGTTGTCACGAAACTTTAACTCTACCTGTTCTTCTTCTGCAGCTTGCCTGAACACAGATTTCACAGCGTTCGTCAGAATATGGGGTCTTGTTGGAAGTTTGAAAGGTGAACTCTGAGCTCTCCAGGAAGAACATATTGTTACATATTTTTTATTTTTTTTACCCCTAGTTTTATTCCGAGCTTTCAACACATTTTTAAAAAACAGCCAGAAAGAGTGTAGGTAGGGGTTCCCTCCCATGGTCAGAGAGGTCTTGCTGTGCAACTACATGTTTTTTCTATTAGTCTGATGCAGTTAAAAGCTGTTACTCAGTGGGGTGAATGTGCTTAACAGTTTTACCTCCTTGTTTCCCCTGAGACCAGAGCAAGACTTTCTAAGGACTGCCACAGTGAAGACATCTGTGACACTGTTGTCTGTGCTTGTGTTTTTATGCTCTATATTTGTGTGGCTCAGCATATTATAAACCAGAGCTGAAGAAAACAACAAATCAATTGTTGTTTTCTTCCCGTTCTTGTGATTTTTGTTATGCTGAAAGCAGGGACCTGCAGATGTCTTCAGTCGAAGGAAAGGAGTCAGTAGCCCATACAGGAGTCCCTTTGGTGCTGAGGTTGAAGGCAGGTTACAGATTGTGAGCAAATATGGCTTGTTTCCTTGTTTCATTCCAATGGTGAATAATGCTACATTGTAGCAACAGCTATTTGGGTTCTGGTCACAATTTAACTGCAGATGCGAAATTTTTTGTAGCTTCTGGAGGTGGCCCCTCTGAAACCCATCCCTGGGATGGCTTGGGATTTTTTCCCAGGCTGTTCTGGGGTTAGTTCCAGCCCAACCACATTTGCTGCATTTGCAAGAGGCTCCCATAATTTCAGGCTGGGGCTGAGCTGCCCGGGGAGTGAGCTGCAGACAGTACCATCTGTCCAGATGCAGCAGGCAGCGAGGAGTCAGGGAAGAAGGAGGTGCTGCTGTGGGCTTCCTACCAGAGCAGGAAGGTGGAATTTTTTTTTTTTTTTTTTTTTTTTGTGGAAACATGGCGGGTATGGATGTGACCTCTTTGGAGCATGGAGTCCTACCCCAGCGTGGTGGAGGCTGGTGATGGGGAGGCGGTGTGCTCAACCCGCCACAGGAGGTGTCTCAGCCCCTGGCTGCTGTGGGTTGATAGGAATCCCCTGTTAGTTTTGTGCTTTGCAGTTAAAAGGCTTGTATTTTGTGTGAAAGATTTTTTCACTCCCTCCACCTGTGTAACTGGTTAAGCTCATTCTTTCTCTCTCTTCTAATATGCAGACTTGCTAATACCTTTATTTCCATGTTGGGTGTGGGTCACCCATCTATTTTAAGGGTCTTACACACAAGAGCAGCTGCAGGGCAGGCTACAATTCTTTTTCAGTGCTTAATGGTCTTCCCCACTGATCCTGCTGCTGATCCTGCCCATTTATCAAGGAGTTGCAGTTGGGCTTCTTATTCTAGGATTCCATTATGGAAAATATGCTACATCATTAACTAGCATGCTAGAAATTATCCCAAAAGCTCAGAAATAAGCACTGTTCATAAAAATATTAGCTAATGTGTTTCAGGGTTATAGATTTTCTTTCTTTTTTTTTTTTTTTTTCTTGAAGAAAATAATTTTCTGAGTGCTTTGTTTGTCTATGGCAGCTTTTCTCAGTCATTACTGTGGAGGAGGATCTGTAAATGTGAAATAAGTATACAAAACCACCCCAGCCTGGTTTAGTTAAAATAATGGCTAAAGAAAAAGGTTCTAAGTTGTGAAATACAATCTGTATGTGTGCATATACATATACATGTATGCCTTTATACCCAGTACGAATAATTTACTTGCTAGACTTTCTGCAAGCTGTCCAGCAAGGAACATACCTTGAGCCTGAGCCTTTCTGTTTTCAGAATCTTTCAGCTGCAGATGATTAGAGGATTGACTGTCTAAGTATTACATTTTAAATTACAATTTCATATTGCATGAGTTGAATTTAATGTTTTGTTGTGATTTATCATGTTATGGCTGAGCCATACAGTGAAAGAAGTTAAAACTATATATTGAACAGAGGGGATATCATCATGTTTACAAAACTGTTAATGGCTTACTGTAATTATTTACTGGAAGGAAATATACCCCAAACCTAGTTATAAAGACATTATCACACTAAGAGTGTTGTTACTTAAGTAACAGTTACTTCAAATTTAACTTTTTGCCATTTCAGAGGAACCACAGTCAAACTCTTATTCATTTTTTAGGCAAAGATCAAAATGTTTTTCATACTTTTATTCATAATAAATTCTCTCTGATGGGAATTCCTGCTGCATCTTTATTTGTCTCTGTCATCTCATGCTTAGAGGTGTTTTTTCAATTTGCCTCTCAGAAAAAATGACTTATAATGTGTTGTTGGAATCATACTGCTGAGTGAGTCTTATAAGAAATTAAACTTTTTTTTTTCTTTAACAGATGCTTTTGTTTATCTGAAAGTGCCATGTTAGAATGGAAATTGCCCATTGAGCTATTGCCTTTCTTGCAAGAGATTTTTTCATAATTTACAGATATTTGAGTTGATGATTTTGAAAAATGGCTTAAATGTTCAATATTGCATTTTGACAGGGTTTTTTTTTTATGCAATAGAGTTTGCAGTGATTTTCCTTACATACAGATATGTTGTGTGGTTCTTTACATTTGGAGATCTGTTGAAAGAGAACAAGTTTCAGACCAAGGAATGAAACCTTTTTATGCACAGGACACATACAAGTTATGCAGGCTACCTTACGCAAAAATGTATCGGTTTGATATCAGTTGAAATCTAGATACAATCCTGATAATCCTTTCCATTTCACTCTTCACTGAGGAAAAGGGGGCAGCTGATGCTGATCCTTAGTGTAGCTGTTTGGTTATTAGGGTTCCTGTTCATGGCAAAATTGAAGTGAGACTGTTAAATAGCATGCAACAATTTGAGAACCTAATTTTATATCATACAGACCTAGAATAATTTCAAAGGCAGATAATAATGATATGCTAATGTGCCAAGATTCCTTTCATTTACATAACTTTAAGGCAATAAATATCTGAAATGAAAAATATGTTTAAAAGGTTTTTTTAATGTTTTTCCTAATAGCTTGCATTTAATTACAATTTGGAAATCTGATTGCCATGCTTGAAATTACGTTTGGGTTTGTGGGTTTGGAGTGCGTTTTATAGCCTGAAAGGTTTTTCTTATCAGAAAGAGGGTGTCTGTACTAGCCCTGCTTCTGTGAAGGTCTATTCCTTCAACCCTGTTGTAGCATCCCTGTGCCTGTCCATTTGTTTCCTTTGGCCTGTCATATTTATATTCAGATATGCAGTAAGAATTAATACTGGAAAGCACTAACAGCCAGTGCTTAAAGGTAAAAAGAACCAAGAGGCATTAATTTCAAGTGGTGTTTGGCTGCATTAAAACACACAGCAGGGTTTCTACTGCTTGACCTTACTGAGAACCATTCCCTTAGCAACGTTTCATAGAGGGAGTAAAAAGGACAGTAAGAAAACATTTTTTTTTTTATTATTACATTCAACAGAATAATATCTAAGAAATGAATTTCTCTCTTCAAAAATACAATAAGCTCAAACCAAAAAATTCCCAGTGTGTCCAAGCTCCCATTATGTATTCCATGTCTCAGGCCAGTCATTTAATCCTCTACTTGATAACTTACCTGAGTCTTTGAGATTTTAACTCAAAATCTCATTGACAATCTTGTTTAGAAATTGAATAAAAGGATTTTCCATATAAGCAAATGTTTGTCAAGTTACTGAGAATTGTCTTTGTCAGCGTGTAGATGACTGTTTTATACCATTACTGTATGTTTGCTGCTTGGTAATACTTTCAGTGGTGAAACTGTAATGATCTAAAGCAGGATTTCCATAGCCCTTTGTTTTCTTAACCTCTCTGCTCCTGGATAAAAGTAAAACTTGGAATGGCAGAAGGAGGAGTTGTTTTATGGGAGACAGAACATCTTAGTGTCTTTTCTGTGTGTTTCCAAACCTTTGACTTAATTTCACGTTTATTTAAAAATATGCTTTGGAACTCCAAGGAAAACTCAGGTATAAATTGAGTATTTTTCTTGTGTGGAATATTGACTGCATTTTAATCTAAAGGACTGATGTTTGTGCATTTTCCATCCTACTCGAAGATATTTTTTTGAATGAGAATAGTTAGAGAGGCTCAGAGAAAAGGAACTTAGGATGTGATGTCTGCAAGGGTCAAAATAAAGAGGGTTAGGATGTTGAAGTGCACAAAAAATAAAAGAGAACAACCCGATTATCTGCGTTAAGTTTACTTTTACTGAAAATTTTCTTTGAGCTTGCTTTTGTCCTCAAGTACTTCAGTTACTGTGGAAGTAACAGTGTTTTGATACAGGTAAGACTTAGTGACCCAAACAGAAACAGAAAAAGGCTGTGCTTCCTCTGGTCTGAGAGAGATGCTTGCACAGTATGGGTCTGGATTTTTAAAGAGGCTGGAGAAGAGCAGGAGTGTCACAGTGGTAACAAGTAATCAGTCTGCAAATAATCAGCCTGTGGCAGGCATTCTCTTCCTCAGAGAAGAAAAGGCATTTCCAAAGTGTGCTCACAGGACAAGATGGGGAAAGATATGGTCTAGCAGAGGTGGAGGCTGACTGATCCTCTGCTTGTAGAAAGTCATATATCCAGGGTAGCTTGAAATGAGAGTGCCTATATCTGGATTAAAGTGTTGTATAGTCCACATGAAAAGTAATTTCATGTTTCAGCACTGCCTAGCTTTTTTATTTTTTTTTTATTTTTTTTATTTTTTATTTAAAGAAAACCCAACAAATTGTAAGGGAGCTGATGGACTGTGTGTGGTAATTCTTAGGGAACTCTTGGGAGGAAGGTCTTGCAGCAAGGCGCTAGACAAGCAGTATCCTTAGCCACGAGTTAGCTCACCCTTTAAATGTGTTACAATGCTTTGGGAGCCAGCGGGGTCTTGCCTTGCCTCTGGGTGGGTACTCACAGTCACCTGTGCAGGCAAGCAGAAGTGCTGTTGTCAAGTGTGATTACAACTAGCCACCTTAAAGCAAGTGGCTCCCTTCTCTGCCCATGGCAGTGGCACTGATGTGGCGAAATTGGTTCATGAATGGGTTTCTAAAGGCTTAATGCCTTGTCATTTGTTGAGGGCAGTTTACATTTTTGTGACCATGGTGTTTCTTTTCTGCTTTTACACAGTTGCTTAAAAATAAAACATGACATCAGCTAAAACTCAAGAGTCATCTGGGCAATTCAGTGACTAGTGATGCCTAATTCTTTCTGAATCAAATCTAGTTCTCAAAAGGCCTTTTGCTGTCTTTCATTATTAGTACTTTGCTGAGGAAGGGCTTCCTTCTGTTTTCATTTTGGTTTAGCCTTAGTATCTTATTGCCAAGTCAGAGACCACATAGTTATAGCCAGTATCTTTGTGCCCAGGGTCTTCACCAAAACTCCTGTTTGTCAAAGGCATCTAACTGGTGAAACATATACTTTCCTGTCTGTCATTGTCCATTTCAGAGCCACCTCCTCACTTCTAACCATACCCTATTTTATATGGACAGCAAGTTCATCATTTTACTTCCTGGTGAGATTTGTAAATATTAAATATTTCTCCAAATTCTGCTGTCTTTTTTTACCTGCCTTCTCTCGTTTAGTAGCATGGGTGCCCCCCCTTTACTTCCCTCTTCCGTGCCACTGCTTGATGCAATATATTTTATGAACATGCTTTTTGTGATTTGCTGGATTATTCTATTTCCATTGCATTTTAATCATCATGATTACAACATCTGTTGGCAGCAGTATACAGATGTTTTTCAGAGCATATTCTAAGGTTTGGAAGTGGTTACTAAATCTACATGAGAAAACTAAGGTTGTGTCTTTTCCATTTACATTAAAAGAAGCAGAACTCATAATGGAGATGAAATGTGTGTCTTTGAGAGATTTACCACCCTTCAGTGACCACCAGGGGAAATCTTTAAGTTTCACACAGCTTGTTACCTGCTGCGGTGAGCCTGCAGTTTGTATTACAGGGTTAAGTCTCTCATCCTGCTTTTGCTGATGTAACGGGTAATCTTCCTCTCTTTTTTATTTTATTTTAGATTTTAACCTTTAAAGCTGTGTGTCCCTGACACCATAAGGAAATGGAGAACACACATGAACAAGAAGCCAGAGGTGCTCCTTGAGAGCATCACGGTAGCTCTGAAGAATGGCAAAATACCAGGAATGTGAAAAAGAAATTACAACAGTGGTCAGTTATATTTGCTATAGGGCACTCTGGCAACACTGGCAGTTAAATGCATTCAGTTTAAAATGGTATTTTGGCCAAAAAATTTGTATGTTCATGAACTAGAACATAGATTATCTGTTGTCATGATTATAATGCCTTTTTATTTTCTTTCTTGTGCTAATTATCTTCAAAGAGACATTGTCCTTTAGGTGGCTTAACTTGCAGAAAAGCACCTGATGGGTATTCAAGAAATAGTTTGTTGATCAAAGATGGAAGTTCATGCTCTGCACTCATGGTGGCAATTGGGCTCTGAACTGGATTTTGCTAATCTTGCTAACTGGTCTTTTGTTTGCTGGTCTCTTGCTCTGAAAACTTGTAAGTGGTTGTGTTGAGTCAGTGGAAGTGGCACATCTCTGAAAGGAAGCTATAAGAGGAAGGTTTGGAGAGGATGTGTGAGATATTTTGGCTCTGAAATCTATTTTCTCAAAAAGTAAATAAGCTGTTATGTGGGGTAAATAATAGGGAAATAGATTGTTTAGATTATATTTCTTGTTTGTAAAAAGAGAAAATGTGCTTTAAAATGTTGATGATCTTTTGGGCTTGCAGGGAAGAAAAGCTTATGGTCTGTAATTTGTGACAGACATAAAGTTGGGGTTGTTTTGGATTTTTTTTTTGGGTGTGTGGGTTATTTTTTTCCAGAAATAACAATGGTAATTGCCCAAGGGTGTAGTTTACCTCTGTACAAAACCTGTGCATGGAGTGTAAGTTAACTGTAAAATTTGATACTGTAAAATTCAATGCATGAGACCAGAGAACCACTGTACAAGGCCCTAGAGAAAAGTATGTATCATACATACACACAACACTTTCCCTAGTTAAATTCAAGTTAAACTCAGTCTCAAGATAATCAAGGCAGAAAAAGGTGTGAGCCTGCATTGCTCAGTTCACTTCCTGGGACAGTGCGGGTAACTAATAAGGTAAGATTCTTGTCTCTGAGATTGAAGAAGAAATAGGAGGAGTTTCTTTGAATGTAGAACAGCGTAGTGACAGCTGGAAAGACTCTGTTGGCTCTAGTGCCCCTGGAAAGTGCCTCAAGGCAAGATGAAGGCGTTTGTCAATTTGCTGCTTAAATCTGTTCCCTGCTACTTTGTTGTTGAAGTGTGTTGTTCTCAGGAAATACAAATAAATACATGGATATAGAGTTCTGTCTGTTAAAAATATATCTCTATCTCTTCAAGGTTACTTTGAATGTATGACTTGCAAATAGCTTGTCAGATAATTATATTAACTGGGAAATAGCCATAGGTTCTAGGGCTTTTGGAAAATGCACTTGGAAGTTTAGAATTTTAAGTGGGATCTTCAAGATTTAGCAGGTTACTCCAGTGTTAATAAATAGCTTGAGAACTGATGGAAAAACCTATGATACATTTGATAAAATACAAACCAGCTGAAGAAAGTGGTCTAAAGCTCAAATGAGTGTGCATGAGGGAAAATGAAATACCTTCTGAAAAAAGGTCTGTTTATATGTAAATTTTGCAACTCTTATTTTTTTTTTAATATTTCTGTGGATGTTTAAAAAAAATATTTTAAATTATTTTAGGTTTTGACCAGAAGTTTTTTAACAGATATGACAAAGTCATTATCTTCATGAAACCATACAGATAAGTCCAGATGTATTTGGTCTTGCTCTCATAAATCTAACTTCAAAAAATGTCCTTTGAGTTTCTTATAGTGTGAAGTGTGTCTGTGTTCTTTCCAAATGATTAACAGTTGCCTTTTTTCCAGTGTGTCCATATTTGCAAATAATGGCTCACACGGGAAAAATGTTGCCATCAATGTAATAGAGTGTTCATAGTGCTTTAAAAAAGTGTGCCTGCAATGCATTCATCTGGAGTAATATTGAGAGTTAAGCTGAAGATGGGAAATATTTGCTGACAGGGCTGGCCTCAAGGCATTCTCTTTCCTTCCTAAATGCTGATAAAATTGCTTGAAATGTTCTAAAGTATATTGAAGGTTGTCTCAGGATGGATATATTGGCTTAAAAAAGAATTATTCCATTCTCCCCATAATTATATTCTCTCTTTGATGAGATTTTACAAGAAACTTGTCGCATTGTAGTTCTGGCCTCTGGTCTCTTACTGTAGATTTTGAGATGGCTTTAGGGCAGTTGTTTTAAATTTTTTAAAAAATTTTATACCTCTGGAAAAGTTCCTGGAGGGGTGATAATTTAAATATTTATATTATTTTTTCCAGTTGCCTAGATTGGTTTGTGAAGCACAAGTTGAAACCAGTGTTATAAAATTTAGAAAATAGTCCTTGATGTTCATGGGACTGATGTGGTCTTGACCCCTTGATTGTATTTTCCTGTGATTGCAGAGAAGTGCAGTCACTGACCCAGATCATAGAATCATAGAATCATATTGGATTGGTTGAGGTTGGAAGGGACCTCTGGAGATCATCTAGTCCAACCCCCCCGCCAGAGCGGGTCTACGTAGAGCACATTACACAGGAACTTGTCCAAGTGGGTTTTTAATGTCTCCAGAGAAGGAGAATCCACCACATCTCTGGGCAGCCTGTTCCAGTGCTTTACCACTCTCACAGTAAAGAAGTTCCTCCTCATGTTTAGGTGGAACTTCTTATACTCAAGTTTGTGCCCATTTCCTCTTGTTCTGTCCCTGGGCACCATTGAGAAAAGACGAGTCCTGTCCTCCTGACACCCTCCCTTTAAGTATTTGTATGCATTGATCAGATCCCCCCTAAGTCTTCTCAAGACTGAAGAGACCCAAGTCACCCTCTGCACCTACATGGAATATTAGTAGTGGGTAATAAATAATCTGATGACCATACTAAACCAGGAAGTTTCCTGGTGACATCCTTCACCCAGGCTCCAGGAAGGCAGCAGACTTCCCTTTGAGGAGGGTCCACCCAGCATATTGGTCCCTCTGTCTCCCTCAGGAAAGAGTCACAGGACTTTGTGCTGTTTAGTTTCCTTAAAATGGTCTGTTAAATCTTTATTTATATACTGAAGGTTTGTCTTACTATTAACCAACTACAAAGAATAGAAAAATCGACTGACATTCTTGAATGATAAGCTGTTATCTAATTGCTGACAAGCAAATGAGCAACCCCTTTGAATTTGCTGATCTTGGTTGTTATCTGTAGGGAAATACAATGTGAAGGAGGAGCGCCCTAGGTCTCTCTGGAGGTATAAGTCTCAGAGATATAAAATGAACGTGGGAATTTGGGATGACTGACAACCATAAGCTCAGATACTGGCCTGTTTGCCAAGCATGACTGTTCTACTGTCATAATGCAGATCAGAAATCTTTAACTGCTGTACTTCAGTGCTTGTAAACTAGTGAGCGATTATTTCATCTTCTGTTTATACCATTCATCAAAGCAATTGGGGCTGACAAGGCCTGGAAAATTCTCAAGGGTTTTGCTGCTGTTAATGCAGTGCGCTACAATGGGACCTCTCTTGTACAACAATGTCTCTGAGTACATCTAATATCGTAGTCTGTATTGGCACTAACTCTTCGAATCATAGTAGCTGTGAATTCCTACCCGTCTGCCTTATTTGAACTGATTGCAGCAAATTCCTTGAAAGTTCTTCCTTCTAAATATTGCATGTGAACTTCTGAAGTTGAGTCTGTTTGTTGCCATTAATAGCACACAGTAGCTATTTGATGGTTTTGTAAAAACTCGGGCCATTTACTTACAATAAAAATTAGAAAGGAATATTTATGTGAGGGTTTTGAGGAACTTAATTTTCTTTTTCAGAAATACGAATAAATCTCTCCAAAAAATCATGTAATGGATTAATGATTTACTGCTCTAATTTATTCAATTTATTAAATACTTCTGTAGAGTTCTTCATCTCATAGAAGCCTAGTGTGAGGACCACAACCTGCTTTCTTTTTTCAGATCAGAGGGATCCAAAAGCATAACTTATAACCATCAACAACCATGTGAACTTTTGCCTGGCTTGATCCTCAGACACATTATAACTGAGGTTCCAGGCCGCATATAACTTCATGGCTGCTCTGATTTTAAATAGTGTAAATTACAGTTCTTTTTTACAAACAGGCTGAGAATTTGTGCATAGAAAAGCTTTCCAGTCTCATGTGCATTTAGACCTGTCCTGTGAGCAATACAGTGTAAATACTGTGAAAATGAACCAGATCCAGTCCTAGGTATACCTATAGGTACAGGATACAAACTTTATCTCCTCAATCCTTCCATGTGCAGCAGAGCTTGGCATACATATGAGAATCTGCTTTGTGATGCATTTCTTTTCTTCTTTCCTTCCAAGTTAGCTTAGCTCTTCAGCCTCAATGGGTGGGCATTTTCTACAACAAAGCAATTAAATTGGTATATTGCTTATGCTTATTGCAATCACTTGAAATACTTCACAGGTATTTCTGAAACATGATATTTGAGCCTTCCACAGGCAGATCCTGCACATGGGAGAAACATCCCACGTGCATGGGCTTAAAGGTAGAATGGCTCAAGGCACGTGCAAAGGAGGCAGTTCTGGGACATGTTCCTGCCAGCGTAGCATCAGACTTTAGTTCTAGTGATGAATTTGGCTGAACTGTGAGGTTTGCCAACTGTTGCTGCTGGCCCATGAGAAGGGTTGGAATTTGGGAAAGGCAGCAGTTGCTTGGGGTGGGAAGGAGCAGCCCTTCTCATATTTTCCACTGTCTCTCACCTGACATCAGGAATAATACTCTCTGCCCGCCTGAGTGCACTACTGGGACTTCACCTGTAATTTGTTC
The DNA here is from genome assembly GCA_004320125.1 of Scolopax mira. NCBI lineage: Eukaryota > Metazoa > Chordata > Aves > Charadriiformes > Scolopacidae > Scolopax > Scolopax mira. Next base: position 37,765 of record BJBW01000331.1, on the reverse strand, counting down.
CTTCACATTTCTTTTGTATAGCAGAAGCAGCTCAGACTTGGCCAGAAACAACCTCTTATCCTTGTTGCATCAGAATTCAATTCTGCTTAAACTGCTGAGATGATGTCTGCTTTACTGTCCATTTAACAACATTGCCTACTTTTCCTGTGTGGGAACTGAATCCCTGTTTTCGAAAGGTATAGCTAATGGGAAAATAATTGCAAAGAGGGAGCTGCACCATGAATGGAATTGAAGGAATGCTGAATGTTCTCAGTTTTACCCCTTTAGCACATATACAGGTGATCTTTTCACAGGTGATGGGCTAGGGAAAGTCAAACAGGCCTGTATTACCGGAGTGACTGCTTCCAGCTAAGGTGTGAGTTGCATCTGACTTGACTGATCTGCAAAGACTTGAAGTGATTCATTTCTAAGAGAAAGAACTGCAGTCTTATATATTTGCTATTCGATATAGGTACAAAAGTAAAGACTATACTGGAGGAAGTTATTTGTTGAAAATTATTCAGTTGCCTCTAGAAGAAATAGGCAATAAATCTGTTTGACTGTCTTCATTAAACCCAAAACCATCTGTTGCGGCACTTGTTATGGTAACTGAGGTAGGTATTAAGTCCGACTGTAAAAGTTATAGAAAATATAGCTTTAAAAATTCATTGCCTGTTTTACTAGTGATTGACAAGTAATTCCTACAAAGAGGCTTTAAAGGACCTGATCTGTGGAGTTGACAGTTCTTAAAGCCTTGTTTTAGATTTGAGAGTATTTAGTTCCTTCAAGAAGAGTCTGTTTGCAGATTTACGATCAGTATCAGATGTTTTTCTAAGCTCATAACTCACTGTTATATAGAAGTGAGCAAGAGCTAGCCAAGTATGGACAATGGGAAAATGAAAACAGACAATTCTGTTCAAGGGCCTTTCAGAACTTAGTGCCAGCCATGCAAATAGAGCTTGGTGTCCTTCTTGGAAGTATCCAAGTATAACTGTAACAAGAGAAACAGTCTACTTCAAAAGCCATGTTGCAGTTACTAATTTTCTGTAGCTTCACAATGTGAATCTAGAAATGGATGTGGCAAGAGTCATGGCAGAGCTGTAGCTGCTGTTACTGGATATTACAAAACATACAGAAGATAAGAGTTCTGAGACTATAATTTTTAAATACACAAAAATGGCTACATGTGGCACAGAATGTATTTCACAGTGAATTAGAGATCCATCATTAGTTTTTAAGCACTTTCAATAGCAAAATATGAGAACAGTGCTCTGAAAAATCATGTAGGCAACTTTGTTCCTTTATCATCCTTCTGGAAAATATAAAACAGAAAATGCAAACAAAATTAATTCCTAACTTTTTAAAAAATGTATGCCATGAGATTTGAAATAGCAGTTGGAAAAATCCTTTATTTTGCCCCTGTGTTTTTTGGATATTTTTTTTTGAAAGCTGAATAGAATACAGTTTTCTATTGCAGGCATTTTATAAAAAAATTAAATTCCTGCTTCAGAATGTGTAAGTTTTGATGACAGTGATCTTTTCTCTCCCAAATAAAATCCAATGAAACTCTTGCTGTCAGTGCAGATTCTTCTTGTGGTAAGAAAATAATTTTGGCTTCAAAACAACTAAGGTTAGCTAATAATGTTTGGGCAGGCAGTCCATAGAGAGACCTGCTGCTTTTTTTTTTTACCCACTTTGTTTCATATCTTGAAAATATTTGGGATAATCCAAAATAATCTCCAGATAACTGTTTAATCTTTTGATGTCAGTGGATATCTGACAACAAGCCTCATTGTATTTTATAAGACTTAAAACCAAATGGAAAATATGTGACTTTTGTCTCAAAGCTTTAGTGGGCTTTGCCTTCCCTATAGGGAATGGTTGCTGAGTCCAGGGCTTGATGAGGTACACCCAGTCCTGTCCCATCTCTCAGAGCTGCCTGACAACTGACTGGTGTTCCTGCTTCTGTGCAGGCATTCCTCCTGGTGGGAAGGAGGTGGGAGAAGAGTCGTAGGGACTTTTCTGTCTAACGAAGGAGCAGGATGTTTTGGGTTTCTCACACTTGATAGTCTGGTCTCTTTCTCGAGCATCAATACTGAAGTCTGTTTATGTGGGCAAAATTTCCTTTTAACTGCAGCAAAGAAGGTACCAACTGAGGCAAAGAAAGTCCCCAAAAGCTGAAACTTGAACTAATCGATTAGCCTATATTTCTCCCACTTCTGTGAAATTATTTTTTTAAAAAAATATATATGTAAAGCTGCTCACTATTAGGTAGATTATTTACATATTAGAGGACGCTTCCTTTTCTTTCTGGGAGTCTTCTTCTGTCATTCCCAACTGTGGTAAGCAATACACAGATAAGGTTGTTACGATAGAATCACTGTTCTTAGCACTAGTCTTTATTTTCTACTGTATCTTATAAGACTTAAGCTTTTTTTCCCATACAATTATCTGATTTGCAGTAAGAGTTTCCTTAAAGATATGTCTTGTTTTATGCTAAACCCATCTTTCATAGAAATTTCTTCATGAAATACTTGCAGTTAGGACAGGCCGATTGCAGCCTCTGTGGGGCTCTGTGGGGCAGTAGTTTCTTGACTGCTCTCCCCAGCATGCCCAGCCTCTGCCAGGCTGCTCTTGTGCTCCAGATGACCCAGCCATCAGCTCCAGAGGCATAAGGTTCCTGCAACACTTGCTGACATATAACCTTGTATTTGTGTTTGCACTGGAACTCTTGCATCAAGTATTTAAATGACCATCTCACTGTCTTTATTTCTCACAGAATATTGAATTCTTCATTTAATACCTCCTTTCATGAGGAAAAACTTTACACGAGCTTTAACGCTACACGAGCTTTAACGCTATTTGAATCCCATCAAGAATTGCTGTTCTTTGCTGCTGTTCTTTGCTGCTAGCAATGTATGTCTTGTAATTTGCTATAAAGACATGTTGATTTGGTGTCATAGAGAGAAGGCATATTTCCATTGAAAATACTTTTCCTATTGCCATTTGTTCAACCAAATGCTTCAGAAAGAGCTATGGTGCTTGGGTTTACTGTGGCAAACCTCATATTTTTGACACTGAATGCTTCCTGTTCAGAAATGACTAATTAGCTAGAGGCTTGGAATAAAATAAGGAGGTGTCAAATATGGTAAGAATATCTGGGAAGTTGTTGTTGTGTACCTGCACTGTGTGTTTGATTAGGGAACACTTTTTAAACATGGGAAACAGAGGCTGTCATTCTTACCTTTAATGGGATACCTCAGAGATGGAGCTGCTAACTGCTCTAGAAATGATACTATGGATTTCCCTTTCAAAATAGTCTTGAGAAGAGATAATGCTCCTTCACCCAGATCCCCGGTGACAGGAAGGGCTCAGGAGTGTGCATCTGACTTACAGCCCCTCAAATCCTTCTTATCCAGGGAAAATCTTCGCAGGAGTCTCCATAAAGATACTTGAAAAGCACAGGAGATTGCTGCTTGCACAGGGCCATAAGATCTCACAAAGACGAAAAGCTTTGCAAAGAAGTTTTTTTTTTTTTTCCTTCATATACCTGCTAATGACTGAAATTGGTAACTGCCCCCCAACTATAGCCTGTTCCACAGCAAAAGAGGAGGACTTGGGTTACACAAAGTTATTAGCTAGATATAAACCTCTGTGTTTTGGATCACAGCTGTGTGTCACTGAGAAGGACTCTAAAAGGGCTTCTATCAAAGAGGGATTTAGATGAACGCTGAAAGGCAAGACGATATTAGTACTGCCTGTTTTACAGGTAGTTTTTGTTGTTTCTTTGTTGTTCTTTTTGTTGTCAAAGTTTCTTATGACCTGGATGTTTCAAAGAGGCAGATAGGTGCATGTAAATGCATTGATTGTTCAGGGTGGTTGTAAGTTTCAGGATTGTCAAGCATAGTTTAAAAATCTCTGTCTTTATTCGAAGTAGGAAAAAAAAGGCAGTCACTTTCCAGTAAATCTGCATTTTCTTAAACAGAAATATTTCAGCTATTCTAGACCATTTTACTGTCTATAACTGTACAGATACTGATATATTTTCTCTGTAATAATATAATCTTTCTGCTCTACCTACTTGTGAGGAGCATTATGAGAATTAATTAACAAGTCTTGATAAGAATATTCAGCATGCTCTTAAGTATTTTATTCAGAGATATCTTGCCTTCACTACAGGAACTTGAAGTGCTTTTCTTTTCGCCATTTGCATTAGATAAAAGGTCAGGAAGCAGCGTTGCAGTGTTTGACCTGAGGGATATGTTTTCAGATCGTGGAGGCGGGATGCTTGGCTGCACCACGTAGTGACAGAGTCTTTGAATTTTCTCTTTTGATTGCCTTTCGATGGGTTTGCAACAAAAGTTTTCTGAGCGCAGCTGCCCCTTCCCTTCTGGTGTCAGATTTTGAATCTGAAAGAGAAGTTGAGTGACCAAATTTAATAGACAACTAGCAAGGTCCTGTCAAAGATGTAACCACTTGGCTGCATGCTGGTACCTATTTTGAGAATGTTTTCAACTCTGACTTTATTTGCAGAGCAATCAGTAATACTTAATTAGTTGATTAATCACAAAAAATAACATCACTTCAGTGTATGCAGATCACTTGTACTTAAAATAACTCTCAGCTTTTCTGTTAACTATCCTTGGTCTTACTGTTGTTTTTTTTTTTTTTTCCTGGTTTTTCTTCACTTTCCTGTGATCAGCTACAATGTTCAGGTATTTTTTCATTGGAAAACTGAGTGCTAGATGAGGCAGGTTCTCGCAAAGAAGGAGTTTATATGATAAAGGTCTGTTATTTTGTAAATCTTGAGAGTGGTAATATGCTGTCATTTGATGGAAACTTCTTGGTCAAATCCACCAAGCCTTTAAATTCTTTTCTATCACTTTTCATAGTCTTTTCTGTTGTCTCTTTGTTTTACACATTTGTCCTCGGAGAGCTATGTCAAGGTATAGTTTGGCCCTTGGCATCTGCCTGTAATTTTCTAAGGAAAAGAAATGAAGACTGCACCATATATGTTTACCTTTTAGACTGATCTTCATTTGTGACATATCTTTGATAGCTGCCAGAATACATTTCCAGCTTCTGTGAAAGTTGAGTTTATCTCCCTTCAGATCTCATTAAGTTCTGCAGCTTTACTGCCCTAGGAAGCAAATATATGTATTTCTTCATCATGCTATCTCCTTCTGTTTACAAACACCATCTCTTTCATTTTCTCCCTTTTCTGAATGTGTGGATAACAGCAGTTTTCCGAAACACTTGCTTTGTATTCTGTAAATTTCTGCACCATAAACAAGTTCACTTTTTGGATGTATTGATGTTTTTTTGCTCGCCTTTAATCTTGTCATCACACATTCCTGCATCATGAAGTACTTTCTTCAGACTCATCTATTTCCTTCCCTACCACTCTGGACTTTGCTAATTTTTTTCTTTTCTGTCCCTTTCCTTTTCCTTATCTGTCTTTACCTCTGGACTTCCCTTCTCTTCTAATTCTTCTACCTACAGTAGAAGGTTACAGTTATCAAATGTTTGTGATGTAGGATGTCTGTTGCCTTACTGTTTCATGAAGCTTACGTGAAAAGCTTTTCTGTGAAAAAGGAAGCAAAACTGCACATTGCCCAGCAGTGATGGAGGGCAAAGTGGAAGAGGTCCTTGTGCAGAAGAAAATCCATGTGTTTGTCATTCAGGAGAAATCTGAGGACTTACCAGAGTGGAAACATTTTCTCCACACCTTAGCATTTGCTCATGTTCCTCTCAGACGTGACATTCATTAATGTGGATATGCAGCAAAGCAAAGCAGGAGCCATTTAAGCTGACTCAGACCATCCAGGTCTCAAAAGCATCACATGGGTGTCTTTTCTACAGCAATCATACTTTCAGAGTTTATATATCCTGGAATGTGTATTTTCTCCCTCTCTATCTAGGCTGTATTTCCTATTTACAATGAAAAACCTGATACATCTCATCCTTTAAGATTTTTTTTCCCACTCTATGATCAATGCAGCTGGAACTCTAAAAGGTACACTTCAAATGATCGCTGAATTCTTATATTGTTTGCAGCAACAAACACTACAGTTACAAAAAGACTTCCATTATAGTCTCTAGCTTGGCTCTCGCCTCCCACCAGCACCATGGATTCCCCTTTCATTTCTACTATTCATCTTTAAATGGCGTATGTTATCTGCAGACACAATGGAGAGACAAGCTCTTCAGAAATGTACATAATAATAATCTCTTCTGCATGCTATTCAGTGTGAGGTGGTGGGTGCTTTGGAATCTATCATTCTGTAGGAAAATAGTGGCATTTCAAATGAACTTTATTTTGGAGAAGTAAGGTAGGGCAGTGCCCTGGTTTCCAAAAGAGTAAAGAAAGTACTTCATGTTAATCTGATTTGTAGATTTTACAAGTAAACATGAAATGCCTGGATTGACATGACTTGAATCTAGTATGTTGAATCAGAAAGAATGACAAGTGTTTGCTTTTGTCTGGGGTGTATATTGGCTAATATCAAACCAGCACAGTGCTGTAGTTTCAAAATCTGTCAGTCTCCAGTTTGCTCATGAGCATGGCTCTTCAGCAAGATAGGGAGATACAGGATTTTGATCTTCCTTGAGGTGGGTTTCCCTCTTTTAGCAAGCGTGGGGATTTTGTGCTCTGTAGAAAATGCATTTTGGGCATAGTAGATGAAAAGAAAGTTCTGTGTACATTGGTAGAGAAAGGAAGAAAGCTTCAGTTCCACATTTTGTTTTCTCCATTTGTTTGTACACATTTTGGTAAGTAGGATCAGTTTCCTTAGATGGTAGACCAAAGTAAGCACAAATGCTCTCTTCTTCTTGATGAATTAACTATTAAATTTTCACAGTAGGCTGTGGTTCAACTTGCCTAACCCAAAGGTTTCAATTCTCTGCATGAGTGAGATGAGTTTCCAGTTTTATCTATTCCAGTGGCTTCAAGACAGCTGATCTGGAGTCTTTGTTAGTCAAAATGCATGTTTAAAGGAACCATGCATCTGCAGACTAATGTTCTTAGTTTGGTTGAAGCTCTGTAATCAGTGTTTGTTGCCATTAAATGAGGGCTGTTTGCAAAGTGTGGAAAATAAGTCCAGACCCATGCAGACATTGTCATTTAGCATTATCACATGTGAAATTTATACTGTTTTCTGAAGACTTATGTTGTTTCTGCAGGGAACAGCTTATAGTATACAGTAGATAGAAAAGATCTTTGGGAAATTAAAGTAATCGAAAAATACTTTGTCCCTGCCTTCTCTGATACGATTCTCCCTAGTTTTCTGTCTGAGAGGGAAAGATGTGTCCCACATTGTTATTACTATAAAATAGTTCCTGCTGCTGCAAGTTTGGTGTGGTACAGTAAGTACTAGGAGGATTATGATTGTTCTCATATTTTCCCTGAGTGTGCTTCTTCATGTGTCTTCTTTGTTTGGTTTGGTTTTGGTTTTTTCTTTTTTTAAAATTTTTATTTTCTTCTGTTTCTAGTCTTTCTTTCTAGCAAAAAGAATTTATTCCTATGCTTCTTGATGAAGGCAGAGATAGAATGGACATAAAGAAAGTTAGTTTTAAATTAATCTTATTAGGTACTGAATTCTATCCTTTTATTTTTATAATTTAACTGAAGTTTGAGATTTCTGAAATAATATTTAAAAAATCTTCATGGCACTAGTAGTAAGAAGGATAATCAAATAGGCATCTCCTTTAATGAACCCATGCCATTCTACTGGGTTCCTCCTTTGGGTTTCCATCAGAGGTTTGAGATTTGGGACTCTGGGATGAAACAGTGACACCTTCTGACATTGTGGCTTTTGTAAATATGGATGTTAAAAGACTGTACTCACTGGGTTTCTTCTAGGGTGTATAGGTGGTCTAAAGTGCTAAACTTGCCTCTGCCATTTAATTGTCTTCCATTGTTATAATTAGAAATATAGAAATGCATAAACATCCTGCGTAACGTAAGAGGACATGGCTATTGAGAAAGAACTTGTGTTATTCATGGGATCTTGTAATGAGATTCTGATGATTTTTTTACTTGCCAAAACTGGAGGTTTTGGGGGAAAGGAGAAAACAGAAAAATTTAGAGTGAAATGCAAGAAATATTTTACAGGGAGAAATTGAATTAAAAAGGTATTGCAACATTTCTTGCAGTGTCTTCACATAAAATATTTTGACTTTTTGCTTTTGGAAATGATGTAGCTCAAGGATGAACCCTAATAGTTGTTTATGGAAAGCCAGCCTTGGGAATTTTCTATACCTTTTGCCAACTTGATTATATCTTCAGATATTACCAATTAATATATCACAATTTTGGTAAAAATTCCCTAAGTTAAAAGGAAATAGTGATGAAAGGATAAAAATGCCAAATCCTTTTTCCCCCAGTGTTTTGGTCCTGTAGCAGATTTTATTTATTTATTTATTGTTAAACTTAGCTCCAGCTATAATTCTAAAAGCTGTAACTGTTAAATAATCATGGGTAAATGAAATATCTCAGCATATTTCTGTACATGCAGACAACTTGGCATTTTAATATTCCCTTCAGGGAGGGAATATATTGTGAGAAATCAAGTCTGCAAATTATCTGTAGTAAAAATGTATTATTTCTGGCAAAGATACAAATGGGGTACCTGTGTTGATGCATGCCCACAGTGTCATTAACCATGTTCCTCAGTAACTATTAATTAGTTTCACTGAAGCTCTGGTAGTCCAGATCAATTGCAGTGGGAGGGCCAAGGGGGACTAAAACGCTCCTTTATTTCAGTGCTGCTAATAGTTGACTGCATATATTGATAGAATATATCCTTTGGCCTTTGGTCATTCTGAACTGTTTGAGTTATGTTAGTTTCCTTGGATCTTTTTGCCTGTCATAAGTGAAATAACACCTATTAACAGTCTCCACGACTACAATTGGGAGGAATGGCTCTCTCCTGTTCCTCTGCATGCCAGCATGCAGCTTCCAGGACTGCACACAGATAGTGTGCAGGTAGCTTTATAGCATTTTCCTTCATTCAAGCATTTTTTAATCCAGTACTCTTTGTTGCAAACTTTGCAAACAAAACAACTACAGAAATGCAAAATGGTATTGACCAATATCCCGATGAACACAAAACAGGAATTGCAGCAATAGAAGTGATAAGAATCTCTTCCTTCGCTCTTTGAACAAATTAATCTTCCCATGAATCATAAAGGAGCTGCCATTATACATCATTCTGCTCAAAGACAACTGTTTTGGTACAGAATTTAATCTTCTTTATTTTATAAGTTTTAAGAACTAGGAATTAGTTGGGTTCTTTTTGTTGTTCTTCAAGAACTGTATCGCAGGATCAAAAGGCTGTTGACCCAACTCAAAGACGTACACCAGGTGAATTAGGCACAAGGATTATTTTTGCGCATTTTTGGTTGGAAAGATTCTGTATTTTCTTAAACTTTGTCTATTTCCAGTTATTACCAAGCAGTGTCTTTGTACAGGAATTAGCCATATTAAAAGTTAAACCGTATTTTTAACTTATGACTGAAGAGCAGTCCTTTTTCTCTCATTTCAGAATATTCCATTTTTTAATCCATTTCTGAATGGTTATTTCTGACATCTTTGTTCTTCAAATTTCTTTGAGCATTGCTAGAGGGTGAAAGAAGACTTGTACACATGTTATGTACTTGTACCTGTTGTGTAATCCCTGATGGCTCTGACATAAATGGTGTGAGCGGCTTCAAGAGCATATCAGCAGAAGAGAAAGACTTGCCTGTGACTCTATACTTCTCTGCTGTATTTTCCAAATACTTCTTTTGATTTTATATTTTAGTTGAACTTTGGATAAATAGTTTAGTCTTTTTAAATTCCACTCCCTATGGACCTCTCACATCTGTTCTATGAACAAGCATTTCCATGATTGTTGGCTCTTCATCAAACACTCCATTGTTGATACACTGATGTGTTTAAACAGACATTTATTAATTACTAATTGTTTTCTTAAATCTAGTTCTGTTTTTCTCTGATACAGTATCATTCATTTGTCAAGAAAACAACAGTTATAGCTTGTTTCTTTGAAAAAAGGTATTTTATTTATTATATTTTGTCAGTGTTAAAGTACTTATACTTGTTTTAATTCTAACTTTCACATCACCAGATAGATGATGTGATAGATAAAGATATTGAAAATGCTTTGTAAAGTTTGGTGTTTTGTGATATTTACAGGATTTTGTTTGTTTGCTGTTTTTTTTTTTTTTGTTGGGTTTCTGTTTGGTTTTTTGTTTGTTTTAATTTAGAAGGGATAGAACAGAAATGGTTGATATGGTCATCATGTAATTTATACAGCAATACTGGAACTGAGTTACAAATATATGTTTAAAACCTTTAGAAACTTTGATTTAAATAAAGAAAGAAGTTGCCATTTAATCTTAGACTACTGCAGAAAAGAAGGAAACACTCTGTCATTCAGGTCTCTTTCTAATTTGGAAGCAAGTTGGTTGGTCTTCCAGCAAATTGCAGGCTTCTGGCTGTAGTAAAGAGCTCCACAGCTTTATGTCTTAAAATCCATATGGTTGAAGAATTTTCAAGCTGTTACTAAGGAGAATAAATAAATAAAGCTTGGAAAAATCCAAAGGGAATAGGAACTCCAGAATTACAATGGTCTGTTTTTAATGGCATTTGCTGGTTGCCTTTAGAAATCATTGCTGTTTTCTACTGTGTTTTGTTCTCTGCAGATTTTGTTTATTGACTGATCTTTTCAGAGGCAACCTGCTGGGCAGTGGAAAACTGCCAGTTTTTTTAATGTATTGACTGAGTTCTTTAGAGGTGGTTCAGAATGGAAGTGGAGGAGGGAAGGGGATGTGGAGTGTGTTAATAAAATCAACTGCACTTATATTCCTTCAGAATGTGTCCTCTCTGTACAGGAAGAGTATTAAAGGATACCAGCTGTCTGTGGCAGTGGGATATGTTACCTCATAAAGGCAATGGGCTTATTCATTGTGTTCTGGGATACTGATACTACTGACAGCTGAAGTAAATGTGAAGCCTTCTATATAAGTAGCTAGAAAATTATCAGCTGAGGTCATTAGTAAAAATTGATTGTCCTCAGCAGCAGCACAGAAGTTTTTGTAATGTTTCTGATTTTAATTTGAAGGATGCCGAATTTGTTCTCTACTGTCTGTATAAGAATAAAAGTAAATATAAGAATAGTTATCTCCTCATGTTGCATTTCTTCCAGTTATATTAAAAATAGTGCATCTTATGTTCTACAACAAAGTACTGCTATTACCTACTTTTTCTTGTCATGAAATATGGCAGGTAATGCTGTATTCTTATAAATCAGATAAAAAAATTTATTCTCTTTAAATGGCTTACTTCTGTGAGCAACAGAGCTCACTTTGTACTGTGAGATGTAGGTTGCAACCTTCAGTTATTTGTGAGTTGCTCTTTCAAGACTTTATTTAATGGTAGATTGATGAAATTTCAGGCAAGTATGCAATAGAAATGTGTGTTGACATTTTGGTTTTATTATAATAGTTTTGGTCTTGTTCTTTCTCACTTTGAGTTTTTATTTATTTTTTTCCCCTGGTATCTGAAAGAGTGGTATAATCTTTCTTGTAACATCAATCTATATATGTAACAAATGCACGGTCAGCCTACTCTTGCAGCTGGATTTTGTAAGTCAATAAGGAGTGAGTGGTCATTGTTGGAACTGCAACCTCTCTGTCTGTCTGTGTGGATGTGAAGCCAACTTAAAATTGACATTTATTTTGAATAGTCATTCTTTATGATTTAAAAATCAGTGTTGAAAACATTTATTTGGTGAAGAAGATATAAAGCTGTCTGTTCAATTCATATATTCACATTACCTAATACCTATGTGAAGTGAAATAAACCAAAAAGAAAAACTCAGGCCTCAATTTTCCATTATTTTAAAGGAAGAGATATTGCAGTGACTTAATAGCAGATTGTCTCTACATGTAAGATTCAGAACCATTCTACTACACCTTTTAGCTCAGACAGGATAAGACCTATTTTGTTCTCATTAGATTTATAATCCCAGAATTACTTTCAGCACAGATTGCTTAATGGAACGAAATTATGCCTACATTAGATACTACAGTAAATTTTTATAAAATTGAAGATGTGAATGTGACCAAACTTGAATATATATCTCTCTGACATTTTTAAATTATCAATTAACTCTTGGCTTCAGTAATATAAGATGGATATTAAAATGGAGTTTAGTGATTAATCCATGAGCTTTTCTCTGCTCTTATACAAGGTTTTTTTTAGTAAAGTTGCAGCCTAATTCTTTGTAAAAAGAATTGTACATCTGTTGCTCAGAGTAGGCAAGATATTGAAATTCCAAATAGATAAATTTCTTCCGTCTTATGATAGACTTTTAAATATTTTTGGTCATCAGGCATGGGTATTATATGGTGTTAATATTTACCATCTCATTTTTTGAGATACTTATTACAATATTGCAATTTCTTTAAATATTGATAGAGTCTTGGAAACTGGAGAGGTGAACCCAATCTTGGATGGGTTGTTTAGCTACAAGGATGTTTTAGAGGACAATTTTCTACATGCAGAATTGTGGTTCTCAGTTTGTTGTCACTATGTTTTACTGCTGTAAGTCAGCAATAAAAAGCAGAAAGAGGCAAAGGTGAAAATTCTCTTCTACTGTGGAAATTTAATTGTGTGGTGGCCTTGTCTGGTATTAGGAAGGGAGGTACATTATAGTATGCTAATGTGGAAGAGACTTATTTTTTGCTCCAATGGCACATCATGTCTCTAGGATGTCATTGAATCCCAATTGTTCCCAGTCTGTAACTCTGTTGTAGCCATGATCGGTGGAGAAAAAGCTACTTGGCACATGGTGGTCTTACTGTGCAGCATCAGTATATGACCTATTGAAAGAACAGCTTGCAGGTTTATTGCTGTAAGAAAACAGAATTGCTTCATGGCAGAAAAAACGGAGAAATAATATATGTCTATTTGGGTTATGCTGCTTCAGTATGATGCATGAAATGATGTTTGTCACTTGGAGGCTGAGTCTCAGTGAAAGAACAGATGAAATTCAATATGTGCTGGCTTTTAAACAAATTTTAAAATATGATAGAAAGTTGCAATTTTAACATTTTATTATACTTAATGTTGCAGGAAAGCTTAGTCTTTGTAGTTTCAGTAGTTGGTTGTAGTATGCCTAGTTTAACTGATATTAAATTTATCTTTATGCATACCCATAAAGTCTGCAGAGGTCCAAATCAACATTTAAACTGATCCTCAAAGCTATGTGTAACCTAACATGTAAAGTTGTTGTTGAAGTAATGTGGGTTTTTTTGCTGATTGACTTGATACAGATTTTCTTATTCTAGGGAAGTTTTTTATTTTATCTAGAGAATTAGGGATGCAATATGGATTTGGTGATGACATTCATTAATAACTTGCTATCTACTATTAGGTTTAGTGTTGCTTATATGTTATAAGAATGCTGAAACAATACTCTTATGTTTAGTGTTTGAGTATGTGTGAATCCAAAGGCATCATTTTGCACACTGTGTTTCCTTCATACTGGCAACATTTGTGCTGTGTTCAGATTCTTGTTGAAGGTAAGTAGTATTCAAAGAAGAGGTTGTCTTTTCTCTAAAATTATATTGGTGTACTGGTTTTTGAAAAGGGAAATAAAATCCTGGGATCTTTCCTATTTTGCAATCTTTGTGTGAAATACTTGACATCTTCCTTGAATTATTTGCATTGATGAAAAGCCTGTGTCACAACTGAAGGATGCAGTCAGATAAGGAGTGAGAGTTGTTGGCACTGCTATGATTCTTGGAGGTCTGTGGTATTACTCTTTTAAGACTTGTCATAGGCCAAACTGTTTTGTCTGGCACTGTTTAGATACATCCAAATCACTTTTCAAAATGAAATATCTGAAAAAATATCTGAAAAATATTTAACCTGTGTTCTTTTATATCGTTCATAGGAGTAAGACTGCTGCACGATTTCACATGAATGTAATGTAAAGCTTTATGACTATGATAACCTTTATAAAAGAGAAATTACAAGCTTCTAAAGTCTACTGAATTCCCTTGTTAACAGCCCCCATATAGTACAAAGATTATTATACTTAAGGGAAAACTAGTATAAATGATATTGTAGTTTGCCATTAACAGGAGGGTGACACTTTTACTTGCAGTATTGATTTCAGGTTAAAATCCTGGAGAGCAAAATATATCATGTGCATTTGACTATAATTAACCCCTTATGTCTTCCCCCTGTAGTCATGTCATTTAACAAAGCTTCATTTGCAGTGGCTCAGTAACACAGTGTGTGCTCCTATGTATGCAAAGACCACTTTAGTGATTCACTTCTGCTAGAGGCTGGTTATACCGTGGGGTGACTTGCAGGATTAATTAATAATTCTCTGAGTTTCTTACTGCTGTTGCAACACTAAGACAGGACACAATTCTGTATTCCCAGAGCCTGTTAATACCTTCTGCTTTGAATTCTGTTTTTATGTAAATACTTATTGCTGGTTGCTTGTTTTTTTTCAGTATAACATGGGCATAGAGAGACAGTAAATGTTGTTTTTCAGAAGGAAGAATAATGTTAGTAAAGTTGGATGAAACTGAACATTAGTCATGTTATAGTTGGCATAGAGTTTGTGATGTTTATATCTTATATCCACAGCACTTAGCTATAACGTCAAACTGTGTCCTGTGCTGGCCTAACATTGAGAAGGAGGGTATGTCCCTTGGTCCTTCAGTCAATTAGAATTCTTCTCCCTTGCCTCTTACTGATCATGGGTTGTAGAAAGGTGACCCTGCACAGATGGTCCTGTAGAGACCAGTGCTTAAAAAAGGGGACGGGGCTGGATACTTTGCTGAGTTTTCACCAGGCTGATTTTTGGACATTGTAAAATAAAGGTCCTGGCTGGATCTAATATGTTGCTCACTTGTTACCATCAGCAAGGAGAGTCTGAAATCTAGAATAGTAACTGTTCTTACTGGATTTATGGCAAAGGGAGAATAAATGTTTGTGACTTAACACCTTGCAACTTCTATTGTTGGAAGTGAAATTGCTTGAATAATCTTTTAACTGCAGATCAATTTGCTGAGCTCAAATGATAACTGCCTGCACGGTGACTCTTACACTATGAACAAACCTGTGCTGTAAGTCTCAGTGCATTGTAAAATATACTAGATACTTTGTAAGTCAAAGTCAGTTAGTGTTAAGAAAGCTGAAAAGTGGGAAGAAGAACTGGAAGAGGGAAACAAATTAAAATAAGTGAATCGGATAAATAGGAAGTTTACTGTTCTTTCCGACTTACTTCATAGAAGTATAAAATGCATGATTTACCACGCACAGTGGTAAAATACTTCCCTGAATGCTCCGTTTACATGTTTTTCTTGCATGTTTTGCACCTTCCTGTAGATTACATATATAAGGAAATTTATTTTCTTTAAGATTTGCATTTGCTATAAACTTGTGCACCCATATTTGCTGAATTGAATCAGTAAGAGACATTGATTAATGGAACAGCAGACTGCAAGAGCAATACAAAAATCACAATGATGTTTTGAGAAATTTATTTCCGTATTGTTTTCCAGTGTTGGAAAATTCACAATTCACTGGAACTGAACTGCATTTGAACTGGAAAGTCAAAATATTACTGCATGGTTGAATTAAAAAAAGTTACTAAGGAACAGAGTGTAATTAATTTAAATTATTTCTATTTAAGATTTTTTTTTTATTGCTTAAGAAACCATATCCACTATGAAAACTAGTTGCTTCTACATGTGTTTTTTCCTATTGGTTTTATTATTAGTTTGGAGAGAACTCCATTTTGAAATTAAGAGAAATAGCTGAAACAAAAAAATACTCACAAATCAGAGGTACCATTGAGGGAGCTGGTAAAGTACAGCTGTACACTGGAACCTTATTTACCTGTCAGCTGCTTAGATTCTCCTGGTCAGCAGGTCCTAGACAAAATCTATAACTATTTTGTGACTAGTCTGTCTAGACAAAATGAGATGCTAACCCTCCCTTCTGCAGCAGCAATAGTACGATAAATATGCGTGGGATATTACAGGGCATGTAATCTTTTTTCAGTCTAAAAGATTAAATCCTGTGTGGGAAATGGTGTACTTTATTTAAAGAGCTATTACTACAGCCTCTGCCATCTACTTCAGTCAAAAGGAATAATTGATTCCTTTTCTCCTGGTGTGAATCTTGCTATTCAGAATGATATTTTCAGAATTTTCATAATACAAATTCTGAATTGCTTCATCGTTACACTTAAAAGATGATAACTGCACCTCAGCTGTCTAAGAAAGGTCACAGAGACTTGGATCACAAATTTTGGTTCACTTCTCTTCCTCAGTCGATTTACAAAACCATATTGTATCCTGCCCTACAGAGTACTAAATAAGACGCCTGTAGCAGGCATCCTTGCCGCAATGAGAAACATGACCATGTTTCAAAATGCAGGTTTTTGCTCATCTTCACCCTGATAGGTATTTAAGTCTCATAAACATTGAAGATTTGTAAACATTATGTACCAATGATTTATTCAGGCCTTGTACGTGAAACTCCTAAAGTCTTATTGCATGCGCAGTATTTGTCCATGGGAATAGATTTGCCTCTCTTAAAAAAATTTGCAGATGCTGTATGACCTCTGAATTGCATTGAACATTTAAAAGTGTATTAAAAATGAGGACAAAACAAACTTGTGAAATAGGTGTTCTTTTTGTATGCTGTGAATTGCTGCACGGTTGATGATGTTGTAAGGGCGTAGTGATGTGAGATGGGACTTCCTTGTTCGTTGGTGATGTGTTCTTGTGCATTGTATAACTATATTTTCATTGTGTTCATACTCCTATTTTAAGTAATATGATGGTCACTTTTATCAAGTTCTGGGACAAAAATTAAATAAATCGTCTTAGAATAAATTTTAAAGATAGTATAAAATTAAAATTAGAATTAATATCTTGCAAGTTTGTACTGGAAAGGAGTAATGAAAATCTTTTTCTAGGTGATCATTTTAAATATTGAGGTGTACAGGAGTTTGTAACAGAACCAGATTCCTGTTAAATTCAAATTAACATTTCTACACAGTTTCAATGCCACAAATCCTTTTTTTTCCTCCTCCAATATTAAATACAAAATACTTACATTTAGGTTTTTGTTTGATTTTAATAAAAGCAGTTAATGTATTAATACTAATTAATGTTAATTACTTGAATTAATGCCCACTTCCATTTGTGTACCTTTCTGCTTGTTCAGCAGACTGTCTGTGCCTTTTTCTAAAGAGCAATGGTTCTTAGTTTTCCTTTTGTAATTCCACTTCTAGTGCTAGCATCACTGTCTGTAAAACTGAACTGTAAGTAACTGTAGTCACCTGCCATGAAACAGAAGAAATCTTTAAAAGTGGAAAATCAAATTTGGCTCATAAAATGTTCATATGAGTCACAAGCCTAGTGATGTTTCTGGTGCTGTCTGGATTTTTCCCAAGTGGGAGGAATGTTTCAGGTAAAGCCTTGGCTAACCAAAGCTGTGTTAGGACATGGGTGTTCCCTTTCAAGTGAGTTTCTCTTTTTCTCTTTGTTGCTTTCTGATATCTTATAGGAGATTATCTTTAGAAAGGTTAATTTATCTTCAGAAAGGTAACAATGTGTATTGTTACATCAGTAAAAAGCCACTAATTCTACAAATACTGATTTCGGTGAAGCGTGTTGAACAATTTGAAGAAAACAAGCATTTTATGCAAAATGAAGGATATATATCCTATCAGGCAATTTTCTGATGAACTTAGCTGGAAATCTAAAATACCAGCATCTGGCTAGTCTGTTGACACAGCAGGTTAGGAACGTTCTTAACCTTGTTCATGTGCAAACAAGTGGGAATGCTTTCCTAAAGACTTGCAAGATTATAATAGAAAAAATCTTTCTATGTCTCATAAATAAAAAGAGGAGAAGAGTATTTTGCAAGATAAGGTTTACAGCAACTGAAGGATTAGTTTGGTCACCACCCGGGAAATACAGTTTGTTGGAAGAATGTGAGCGGTATGGCATCTTCACAAATCATGGACGGGGTTTTTGTACTCTTCTGGGTAACAAGAGTGGCAGAGACGTTCTAATTGCTCTGAATTAGATTATTTGGGCAGTTTTTCTTGTTTTATTACTATCACATGTCAAGCCTCTCATTTCATGCATCCAGTGATAATAAAACATGAAAATGGCTGTGTGGGTGGTTTGGTTTTTTTTTCACATGTATGTGCATCATACTGTCTTTGATTGTGGTAAAGCTCCAAGTACTGTATGTTCATATGTGACCTGGATGCATTATGCAATGTAACAGTTCTGGAAAATAAGCATTACATATATGCAAACTATGTATATTTTCCTGACATGATATTTACTGTGTAAAAGTTTTAAACATTTCTTTCTTTCTTTCCTTTTTTTTTTTTTTCCCCACTTTTTTGGGAGGAATCATGTAAAAATAAATTATTGCAGGGCTTATTTTAGCTTTTACAAATACTGAGTCATTATTAGATCCATTTATGTGAAAGATAGAGTTTTAGCTTCTTCTAAGCTTCTAATAGATTTTCGTCAGCACTGTCCATTATCTTCTGAACTGAGGGGTATCTGGAATACAGAAGAATTATCAAGCACTGTTATAAAAAGGGGGAAGGGCTGCCTGTGGCAATATTAGGTGCTGTAATGAAAAGTAGGTGTTATTTTACTGGCATCTGATTGTTCAATTACAATAATAGTTTGCATGTCCACCGCAGTACAGTGCCATGTCTAGTAGAGAATATGTAGAGAGGGGTTTTTTGATAGACTAAATAAACTCTCAGAATCCATACTCCATAAGCCTGGATTCCATTAAATGGAATCAGTTTAGTTTATTCTAACTATTTGCGTCATGCTCTGGAGAGTATGAAAACAGAAAAACAATCTGCTAGGATTTCCCATGTTCACTGACACAGGGGTGGAGGACATCCCTCTAAATGAACCCAAAGTTCCTTGAGACAGCACATTGTTAATGATCAAAACTATGTAAGATTAAGCCTGCAAAAGATAGGCTTTATGTAATAAAAAAGCATCAAGCTACTTAGCTGGAGCTAAGAGAAATAAATTAATTAAAGGCAGTGAAATCAGGTCTCCAGTGAGAGTACAAGCATCCACTGATCAATACAGCGTGTTAGAAAGAACCGGGTGAGGATCTGTTGAGAATGCTAAGGGTGTGCAGCCCATTAGAACAACTCTCAGTGGGGGAGCTGGTTCATGCTTCCTCACCCGCCTGGCACATCTCATGGCCACACAGCCAAGGGGCTGAGCCTCTTTTAACTGATACTAAACTGTGTGTAGAGAATAGCACAATGGTGGCAAGGAGTTAGTTCTGTGTTCATGTTTGCAGCAAGGCCCTTTTCCAAGTGGTAAAATGCCTTTCTCTAAATGGGACAGGGAGAATTTTTTTTGGCTTCAGTCAGATGTAAGGTGCAATAGCCTCAAGTGGTCAGCTATTGCTGTCAGTGCAAGGAACTAGATCTTTATAGATTTACATTGAATTTTTGAAATCTTTCAGGAAGAATTGCCAAAAAAACCTTTCTTGGCTGCTTAGTCTAAGACTATCTGAAGCCTGATAGTCTGTGTGATAGGGACATATGTGTGACAGTTGAAATATGCAGCTGGTGATTTTCTGCTGTTTTCATACAGTGCAGTAGAATCTGATTATTAAACCTATTATGCAAAATACTGCTACTACTGAACGGCCTCTTGCAGTGACAGTTGTGAAAGAAATAACCCAATTTATGAAGTGAATCAGAGCCCTTGAAAGAGACATGGAGTAAACCTAGGAAATGATCTTATAGAAAGTTCTTGCCTGAACAAGATGTCATAACTATGAACCTTGCACCAAACTGTCATCTCTATTTTGAAAGTCTACAATTAGAGAAAATACTGTTAATAGTGGAAGTTATAGGCAACAAGAGTCATGTAGTTTTTTCTTGTCCATGTAGTGAACATGGTTGGTATAATCAGAAAGATTTATATACCATTTAACTGCTCAATTATAATGATTTTAAGTAAAGTAACAAATAAGATGACAATGGAACTGAAAATACACCTGAAAATTCCATCAGGAATAAGCAAAGGCAGGATTTTGTATTTGGCATTTTTGTCCTGGAGTAACTGACAGCTTGTTTATTATTCTTGCCCAAGGTAAGTGGGAGAGGGAACAAGATTTTTTTTGCCTGGGTGATGATTGCCCTGGTTCTTGAACAGCCTGAGGTTTACATTGGAGAATGCCAATTAAATTGTTCTGAACAAATATGAGTTAAAGAGTTATCATCACTGTGCTTTTATTGTTCTTATAGTTAAAGATGAGTACAATAGTCTCTCTTACTTTTAGATCAGTCAGCTATACAGAATGGTGCTTGGTTTAGATTGCTCAAGTTCAGGGATTCTTCAGAAGTGTGTAGGTACTTGCACTCTAAATATTTCAACATTTCTCATTTTGTACTTTCATGTGAAACCATTTGTAAAGAATTTGCCAGAGTCTTTCAAGGTTTAATAAGAAAAATAATATTAAAGAATTACTAGAAGTATTATTTAAATGCAGGTCTGGAAGGCAGAAACTTGTGACATTTAATCCCAGTACTAAAACTAATCCTTCCGTGGCATTTACTTCTCCTAGGATTTTCCTAATCTTATTACTACAAAATTATTTTTATTACTAACTGTAAGGCACCTATATTCAGGCTTTAGCAGTTAATCCCCATGCCCCATTATACCCATTGTACAGATGGGGGTGCTACTTTTCTGCATTCTGCCATGAACATGCTGTGATTGGTTATGACCTGGATTCAAGAATAACCCTGAAGTCTTCGGTCCATTGTGTTTCTGAGTTGAGCTGCACAAACACACACATTCACTTTAACTGTATGCACGTGTTTTATCCTGGGTAAGGATTATCTGGGAGGAGAATGGAAGGGGGTAAAGCCAATTTACTTTTAGTGCCAACCAAATACTAGCTCTAATATATACTCAGTAATCAACAAAGGGTTATCTCAGATTTATTCTTTTGAAATTATCTGGGAGATTAAATGACCAATTGGTTCAAGAGACTGGTTGCCTTTATCAGACTATTCCTTAGGAATGGACTGTTGAGATAAATGCTGTTAATTATATACAAATCCTTTTCTCGATTGTGCAGAAACAGGCTTGCTACTGGTCCCTCTCCTAATCTTGTTATAACAGTCCCCTGATAGGTCTCATTAGATTGTCTCATTAGCTGATACAGAGTCTATTTTGCAGCAGAATAGACGGAAAAGTTAATCTTAGTCAGTTATAATGTGTCTCAACCACTAAAGGGTTTTTTTCCTCTTGCTTTATTCACTTTTGTTTACTCTCATCTAGTTTATTTTGTTCTGTTGCCCCAAACAATAGACATGTGTGAAAACAGTAATTTATTGACTGATTAGTTTTTATTTAATCTGTCATGCTTTATTGAACTTAATTAATTCTAAATCATTAACTTAAACTGAATGGTGTGAGGGGGAAGAGAAAAGCCCTGAATATCTTATACAGTGCAAATGGGACATGCCCTGAGCTAGTTCCTGATTTGCCATACTAAAGAGACTTCTTTGGATATAGAGCTTTAATCAAGGATTCCTTCTCTTTTGCCAGGAGAATTTATGGAAATATTGTCAGCTATAATTACATGTGTGGGATCTTCTCAGTTTGTTTTTCTGTGACTTTCTCAGAAAGTCAGCTGCAGAGCTGACTCTCAGTTCTACTTCAGAGATCCAGAAGACTGTATCTGCTTTGTAAAAGTCTGGAAAAATGATTCTTTGTAAGAATGAACACTTGTCTAAAGTAATTTCAGTATTTAGAGTTGTCCATGGGTGTGCAAACTGAGTTCACTGGGTGGCCTGTGGAAGGTGAATTTAAATGTAAGTAGCACAAATTTATATGGCAGTGTTGTTAACAGGAAACTTATTCCTAACCATCAAGAACTCAAGATTGCTCTGGTAAATATCAAATCCTTAGATTTGTTGCTGAACTGTTGCTTGTATAGTGCTACTCATGTGTGGTATTTCTTTAAAGGGGTGCAACTGGCCATCAAGATGTTAAAGTAGCAGATATGGTAAACCAGAGAGGAAATTAGTAAAACTACTAAGTTCTATGCTGTTGACTGAAATCAGTCATCTGGCTTTGCTTGGTTCGTTTTTTATCCTGTTTCTTACAATGATACACCATGTGAACTATCTTTGTTTAGGCGAGATTTTCCTATATTTTATATCATAACTTAAATATCTTTTTTTTTTTCTTTGTTTCAGAATGAGATCTGTAGCAAGAGGAAAAATGGGTTTTGTTGTCTATTTTTCAAATAGTTTATGTTTCTTTATCCTATTTTCTTGAATAAAACTTGGAGGGAAACTGTTATTCAGAATAGCCTTATTAGAGTTTAACAATTATGTTTTGATTGTTTGATTTTATTTTTTTGATGCCCTTGATTGTTGAAATTGAGGCCTTATGGCAAATGCTTACCTTCAGTTTCTGTATTACCTTACCTTCAATCTTCTGTATTGTCTGCTTACTGTCCCACTGGAATCCAATAATTTGGATTTTGACTTTTTAGAATGATTCCATCACCCTTCAGATAATAAGGACCTCAGATTCTCATATTTCTCAGAAATCATGGTAGCAAAGGTACCTGCTGCTGCAGAGCTCTTTTCTCTCTGGTACTCTCTGCTTTTTCTTCTTCCAATGTATCCCTTTGTTTTTGAGTCTTAATTCTGAGGAGCAGGTCTGGGGATTTTCCTCTTCCTTCTCAGAAATGTTTTGATGAAGTGAATGTATTCCAAGAAGTTGATGCCAAGCTAAACTGATCTTCTCCACAAAAGACAGATACAAATGTGGAGTGCAGCATCAGGTGGACAACCCATCTGTCCTAGCTTTCAAATCTCCTTCCGTTTTCAAATACAATTTTATTCTCCTGTCTTTCATGCTCCATATCGTGTACATGACAAATCCCCATCTGGAAGTGGCTCTCTGAAGAGGAATATAGGTGGAAAAAATGATGGCACTCTTTAGGCAACACTGCATGTTCACATTTATTATTAATTCTTGCACGGACACAGTTTTATTCCAGTTACAGCTGCTGCTCTTAGCTTTCTACTATGGGATTTGTAAATACATACATGATACTGGCTCACTGTTCAAAGAGGGAAGGATGAGAGTATCCTTGGAGAAGAGTGTTGAGAGTCTTTGCCAAGTAGCTGTATGTTTTAAGGAACAAAGGATGATTGCCTGGCAGATGAAAAGTAGGTGGGCTGATTTAAATGTGGGTGCTGGCATGAAAGAAGAAATAAAACTGAGAATAAGTACAGGAAACAAGTGTGCAGGTAGGAGGGACAAGGGAACTGTTTACTCAGCAACCTAATAGCCTTTTAAACTCCAGCGTAACAGAATCACAATGATCTTGATGATTTTCATTTGGGTCAACAGCCACAAGTTTACTGCCCAAGCAATTTTAAAGTTAAAATGTGTATGGGTTTGATGAGATTTGTCTCATGTTAAAAGCTGTATCTGGTTACACTGGAGCAAGCTGTGGTTTTTAGCATGAATTATCATGTATGGTTAATTTGAATTAAGAGTGTTCATACAAGTTTATTGTGGGTATGACTAAGTGGCCAGCTATTCTTATTTATTTTAAATCTGAGTTCAGACCAGGCCTAAATACCAGCTGGCTTCTAGAATATGTGGTTTGGTTTTGATCTTCTAACACTTTTGGTTTTTAATAGATAAAGACTTTTTTGTTGTTGTTCAGGCTTTGTGCATGAGTAAAAGGAATGGTAAATTCTTTCTTGGGGCAAATACATTGGCTCTTTTTAGCATTCCCAGTTTTCAGAGACCCAAATTCAATCTATTGTACAAAAGAGCACCTCAAGAAATGTGCTTGAACAATAAAGAGAGCTGGTAAAGCTGCTTTTTATGTGTAGTGTAATAAGAACAAAAGGCATGACTGATTACTTATTTTTTTGTCCTGAAAGATGAAAAGTCTGTGGGTCTTCAAAGACATCAGGATCCACTTGAACAGCCACTCCAGGTTCTGCCTTGTTTAATGTGGGTAATATGGACTTGTAGTATGAAAACGGCTTCCATTTCCTTGGTGAACAGAGCCCTGTGGATATTCTGGCTATGAACGTATGGTGAATTATTCTATGGGAAATAACAAATGCTTTCCTCAAGCCCATACTGGATTTTTAATGTGCATCTGCTACTTTACCACCGGCCTCCCACATGCTGCCACAAATTCATAACTTGCATATTTTGGTCTTGGAAGCAAATGTTTCCTATAGGCTTTGACTTCTACTTCAAAGGCCCCAAGGATGGTTATAAAATGTTTACATAATTATTTTTTTTTTTATGGGATACAGCTTTTGTTTATTTAAATTATACTGAATGTATAATATCCAGGTGCCATAAACTCCTACCAGTGGTAACAACAGAGAATTCACAAGTATTATAAGCTGAATCCTCCTTGAATAAGTGGGCAGCCCCTGCTGCAACTGAAACTACTTGCATGAAGACAAAGCATCTGACCACCTGTGGTTGCTGAGAGATGGACAGTGTTTGGCATCTTTTGTAGACATGGGCAGGAAAAAAATCCTTCATCTCACCTTGCAAAAGTTCAGTTGTTAAATCAAATGGAACTTTCACAGTTTGCTGTGTATTAAGTATTAATACACTTTGCTGTGTATTAAGTGCCCATAAATTGTGAGTGGCTAAGCTTTTAAATAACAGTTCTTTCAGTTTTTAAGACCTGTACGTTAGGAACAGAGTAGAGCCATAGGTCTAGGAATTAATAGACTTTAAAGAGCAACCCCAAATTTCTTTTGCAAGCTTATGAGCACAGTGGTAAAGTACTAAATGATGCAATGTAGGCACTGGAAGGCCAGTGATTTCTAGAGCAGATTTCATGTCTGGACCTGACCTAACTCCATCTAAATACAATGGAGTGACTTCTAATATCCTTGAATTTTGTGGCAATTTTTTTGTGTGATTTACCTCAGAAATATTATTGCCAATTAATATTTAATTGCCAGGGAGAGTAGCTTTAAGCTCTCAGTGTCTGTTGTGTGAAGCCAGACAACTACATTTGCTTTCACAGTTACCCAAAACCTAAATGATTACAGCAAATGTAAGGAGCCTGGCTGTACAATCTGTAGTGCAGTAACCAAGGTTAAAGTATAACTGCCAGAGGAGAAATGTATTGGTTCTTCAGTTACCAGTGATGAATAAGTCCAGGGACTTTTACTGCCTGGTTAATAAAAATGCTTCCATTTGGGGAAGGAGAGGGATTCATATTCTAATGCTTTTAATCTAAGGGCTGATAAATTGTCTGATCTGGTCTTACTCTTGAAGTATTTTAAAAAGTAAAATAAAAACATATGCTAAATAGCATGGAATTTCAAAGTGAGGTAAGAAGGGATATTTACATTAGTGGACAGGTTTTTTTACTTTGTTTATCAGTTCCTTTTCTTTTTTTTTGGTGTGCTTATCCCATAGATCTGTTTAAATTTTTTTCTTGTGATTTTTTTTTCTTGGTTGTTTTTCTGTATATTTTAATTTATAGTGTTGCATTTACATAATGAGCATCATTACACCTAATTACATGTCATCTCCCCACTGAAACTTGTAATTACAGAATTATGATGTATAATGACATTCATGTTAAATTTAGTGGGGGAAAATGTAAAGGGACACCATAGCAAATTGATTTAAAAAATGAAATTAAATTGAAATAAACCTTCCCCTACAAACAGAAATAATTGAATTCAATCAGTTGAATCTTTACTACTTGGATAAGTTCTTATTTTGATAGTAATTCACTCTTCCCCTGCCTGCCCCAGAAAAAAATTTGTTCAATTTATTTTTCAGATAGCATTTTACTTTCTCAGATTCAGAGACTAAATTCTAGGATTTTTCTCTGGCCAATAGTTACACAATGTTTTGTCTAAGCATTTCACTTATGATGTGCAATTAGGTTAAACCAGAGAATTAAAAAGCTGCAAACTGTGAGGAGTACAGAAATAGATACAGATTAAAAAGAAGATCTTTTGTATCTTAAAATCTTGTACATTTAAAGGGGAAGTAGGGCTTTATCAGTAGTAAATATTTAATCAACAAACCCAAAGTTCTCTTCAAAACCAGAAATTACTGCCTCCATTACCCAATTGGAAGAAAGATATAGCTCTGTGCAATCCTGCTTCAGCAGGGGAGTTGGACTAGATGATCTCTATGGTCCCTTCCAACTCTAAAAAAATTCAGTGAAATTCAGTGAAATAATCAAAGGCACTGACAGTAATTTTAGCAGTTGATTTCAATGTTGCGAATGCATCATTATTTTTATAACTGAGAACCCACTAAAAGATTAAAAATTTTCTAGTCCTGCTGTAGATGGGATAGCAGCTAGATATAGAGACTTGTAGCAGCTGTGAGCCTTGACAGAGATGTTTGAATATGCTGCTTTGTTTCTAGGTACCGTCTGATTTTTCATCTCGAGAAGGTGAAGGACAGAACCAAGTGACCCACTGAGCTACTTTGTGCTGATGGCTGAATTTCTACCCAAAATGAGCATCAGTTAGTGGGTTCATAGACTCTCAGGCATCACGTGGGGTATTGAAGTACTTCTGTAGCAGCAGAGGTCTTTGGAAGGGACACCATACAAAACTTTTCATCTGTCTGTCTATGGCGAATCTAGAACATATGTTGCTTTGGGTGATGTTGCAGGACTTCAAATAAACTTCTTAAGGAAACTGGAAATTCTGGTTGTCAGTCTATGAAGAGGAATGAGACAGCCTTTCTCAGTTCATCTTGGGCACGCTCTGAATACTTAATGGATGATCCCTTAATTATCCTGGTACCTCATATCTTATATTGTTCTAATTGACTTACACTTGGTATGAGTGAGAAGGGATACAGGCCTTTTCATAATAGGCTTTCCTGAGGTCTTGAGAACAAAGTACAGTAGGCAAGAGATGGGAAAATCCTGACTTTTGGCACATCAGGGTGAAAACCCCAAAAAGTTCTAACTGTCCTGTGTTGGTAGCTAATTATTTCAGAAAACAATGGCAGTTGCTTGCAGTCTTCTAAAGGAAACTGATCTGGCCCAATTCCACCTTCAAACAACTTCTCTTCTATTGCCTCCTGAGAGCCTCTTTTGCCTCATCAGTGCAAGGTCAACGTTTGACCTTGCAGTGAGTAATCTTGTGACAGATAATTCTGTTCACAATGCATTCTTTCTGCAGTACAGCCTTGTCAATAGCCTTCTCTCTGAAAAAATGCTTCCTGGGATTCATTTTGCAATCGCCACCCCGTTTATAAATGGGCTTTTTCAGGCAGATGATTGCTGAGCTGAATTCCACCACAGTCAAACCACATCATTTGTAACATGAAAGGGATGTTCCTCGATAGACTGTATTTCTGGTCTTGTTTATTAAAACACAAGAATTAAATGCTATATTTCACTTCCCCGGGCAATTTTTTTATGCCCTTCCCCTCTCTCCATTTCAGTCATTCACAGTAGCAGAATGTTACATAACTGCCAGCAGCACACATTTTCCAACTGTACAAATGTAATGAAAGCACTGAGCATAGCTGAACCAGAGGCATGATTAAATATATTATAAACTACTGAGAAGAGGGCTATGAAGGCATCATCTATCAAAATGTATATGGCAGGAAGGAATCTGTCAACTTACTCTACGTTAATGCCACAATAAATTGGTACTTACTTACACGTGTGTATGCGTGTAGCTGTTTAGCCTCAATTTCTTTGTAAATAGATGGGAGAACAGCTAAATGCCTGTGAAGACCTCTCAAGATATTGCTCTGAAGTTAGCAAATTCTTGGCTCAAAGTAGCTTTCTTGTAAATGAAGTCTGAAAGCTGTTTATGTTTGACTGAAATATCATAATAGAGAACAAGTGAATGACACATTTAATTACATCTGTGGAATTAAATAAAACACACTGCTAGAACATATGTGTGAGGGTTGCAGCAGAGAGTTTTGTTTTCTTAGAAATTAATTGGTTAATTTATTATTCATAAACTAAAAACACACAAAATGGTATTTGATGTATCTGGGCTCTTTAGCATATTTTCATTTTCTTTGAAACAAAGTTTGTTGAAAGAGTTTGTGTCTGTTGTTTTCAAGAGATACTTTCTGAGCAGTTCTTAGATATTTTATAGTGTTTTTTCAGTTATGCACTTAGGTTTCTGTTAAAAAAAAATCTATTTTAATATGTGTGCATGTATGCTATTTAGCAAAAAGTTATTTCATAAAGTGGGGTAAAATATTCATGCAAGAAATGGAAACTGGTATGAGCCCTAATTGAGTGGTGCACAGGAAAGGTAGGGATCTGCCACTGAGTACATGTGCGCACAATTAAAACAGCTGTTTTGGAGTATCCTTGTACTTGTCCATTACAAGCAGGGTATCTGAAATCAACTTCTTTACCTCCGTCTCAAAACACTGAGCAGGATCATGATGGCAAAGCAATACAGCAATTTATTGCTTGTCAGGTTTTGTCTTTGCCATGACCCGTGCAGCAACCCTCTGCCTGAGGAGTCAGAGCAGTCGGTTCTGCCCAGATTTCTGGGTGAGGGGTAGAAGATGACATCCATCTCCTAGGGGGCATTTGAGGTTTCCTCGCACTAGTGTTAGCTTCTGTACTCTGTGGGGTGATACACTGTTGCCCAGAACTGAATTTCTATACTGTTTCATTCCAGATGACTTTTGTTTAGTCACACAGAGGTTAGGCAACAGTATAAAGCCCCCTTGTATATATGCAGTGATGAGTAGGCACTGGGCTATACTGTTGACATGTTACTTAAATCTAGGTGGGCTGTTAACTGAGAAGCAATAAGTCAAACATGGTGCAGTTCTAGTCAGAAAAGACCTAAAGTTAATTCTGGGAAAAAAGCAGGCAGAAAGGCAGACATCACTGATTCTATGAATACTAGGAAGGGAAGAAGGAGAATCCCTTTGGAGGAAGAGAAAAAAGGGATGAGGTTGCACCCGGTTGTGTTACTTTTTGAAGCTAGCTGCATGAAAAGCTCTAGCTGTGGCTGAGAGCTTCTGAGAAGCAAGAAAACCTGAAAAGAGCTCTGAGAGATGTAGCAGAGTAGAGGAAAAGCCTTCAGGCAATTGTAAAATACTAGACTATCATTCTCACTGAACCCTGGGTTCCCTGAGATGATGCAGTGTGGACCTTCTGCTTCTCTGTTGCAGAAGGAGTGGGAACTGTGGTCTTGGAAAGTCAAAAAGAAAGGTCATTGTTGGAAGGAATATAAACAATGTTTTATGTTCTTTTGGTTCTGAAGCTGCATATCTGAGGAAAGAGGAAGCAGAGGAGGAAAATACCATGGCTGATCCCTTTCTCCTGTCTTCTTTTCTTCCCCTCTCTTCCTGTAATCCCCTGTATCCTAGCAGCCAGGCTGCAGGTGAAATAAGCAGACTCACAGCTCCAGAGGGAACAGTAAGATATGGCCATTTAAATACCAGATATGTGTTCTGCTTTGTAATGCTTTGTTAGTGATAGAAACAGTATCAATGAGTAAGCTGTTGGTGATTTGATGTTAACCACCACTGGTTGAAATTATCCATATTGCCCATTTCAGGACAATGCATCTCAGCCATAGTCTAAAAGTGGAAAAGCAAAGAAATATTTCTGAACCTGTTTTATATGAACTCCCAAATACTGTGAATAAAGCTGATTCTTTTACACTTCTTCTTATTATATCTGAATCTGTCATATAATATTTTTTTTTCATTTATAACAAAACAAGGCTTTACTGTAAACACTTAGCATGATGAAGTGTATCTCTTATGGTTACAAAAAATATCTCACATGTCAAGATCAACATGGTGCTGAGAAAATCCAAAGTACATTTAAATTGACGATGGAGTTTTCAATATGCTCACTGACTGCTAGGACCCTGATAGATGATAGATTTTCTTTGGCTGATTTTCAGAAATAGTTAATGAATGTTATTAATGGGATTTGATGTTACTTATGTTGCCTTTGAATGAAAACTAGTATGAAATTTGACAGGAATGAAATATCATAAATTAGTTACATAAAGAATAGGAATCAATAAACATGAATTGTCCAGTACATAGTTCATATGGTTGATCAAAAAGGAATAAAAAAATCTATGGGCAGACATGAAACTGAAAATGCATGTTGAATTATGAGGAATGGACAGAAAATCAGTAAGACCAGATGGAAATTTTTCATGCATAATTTAGGTATGAACATTTTTAAAGTAAAATCTTATGATTTCTCCACCACTGACCCCAAAATTGGCAATTTAAATTTTAGATCTAGAGCAAGAGAATGTTTTCTTCATACTTGTCCATCATATGACCACAGTTACCTGTTTCATTTTTAATCACAATTTGCTGCAAAAAGGGTGGCTTGTTCCTTTTGGGTATTTTATAAGACAATATTTATTTATGTGGAAACATACCAAAGAACTTTTTAAATTCTTTAACCAAAAGTCACTAAGTACATATTATCCATTTTAAAAATCAATTTTCTTTCATTCAGGGTTTCTTGTACTCTGGACAATTGCTTTTTTTTTTTTTTTTTTTTTTTTGTCATGATGGCTTGGTGTGACTTAAGGCTAACAAATCTTTCAAAATGACAGGGTGCACTTGGTACTCTGAGGACATAAAATGAGTTCTGTCTATCAGAGTCTTTAGAGAATTATATATATGGTGGAAGTCGTGTCAGAATTTATCTTGGTCAAAGTTAATATTAAAATCACTGTCAGTTTCCAGGCACCTCTGCTATATTGGAAAGTGTTGCAATTGGTTAACATAGTCATGTTTACTGATGTCTACTTTTGATGGATTATGTGAGTAACTAAGGAAGAAAAATATTTAATATCTGTTGTCCAGACATCCACATTTCAGTGAACTATGAAAAAATACCTATGAGTAAAGTGTGTTATCTCTTAAAGTGTTGCTAGTCACAGCACTGTATACGAAATATAAATGGTCTTGTTGCACTGTGATACTTGCCTTGAGTTCCCTGGAGGCAAAAATAAGTGTATAGCCATAAAGCAGAAAATAGTTTTCTTATTTGATAGATGCATCAAGTTCCATCCAGTAATGAAGACAAGAGTGTATGTGAATAGCAAATTTTCCTGATCCATGCATGTTCCAGCATAAATTTGATGTATCCACAGTTGTCAGAGAAGTCCCCTCATGTGTCACCTCATTTAACCTATGTGGAATGATGCCCCCTGAATTCAGCTGTAGTACTGACTTGTACACTGATGAGGGTAAGAATCAAACAAGGCAGAAAAAACCAGGTGCTGTAAGGAAGTTTATGAGAGGCAGAATGAGAATCAGAGGTCTGTTTCATTGGTTGCAAGAGATCAGTTCAGACTAGAAAATGAAAACATGGAAACTGCTTCTCAGCTTATTGAAGAAAATGAATGAATTTCACTTCCCAATGTCCATGAAAAGCAGTTTCAATATGAGAATCTCATACACATTCATGAATATTGCTCTGGTAATTCATGCATCAATGTGATTATGGGTGTAGTACCTAGATTTATAATTCTTTCTTTATGCAATTCTTACTTACGTCAACTGGCTAAATCTCTTGTTACATGCCAGCAAGGAAGAAACTTGTTTATACTAGGATATATTGTATTGGAGAGCTCCCTTTTTTGTATACATTAAAATAAATTAAGGTCATATAGAAGTTGAAATCCATATTCACAACAATTACATTCTCAGTGTCAATTACCGCCATCAACACTGAAGTAGGTTCAATTACAGAAGAAATACATTTCCAGAAAAACCTGAAGCTCATTTTAGAAAATGTATATAGGAATGGGATGTTGCATTTGGCGGCTGGGTTTGATTTCAATATAGGAGATAACTAAAGAGACGTTAATGCAGTAAGAACATGTTTTTACTGTGAAAAGGTTTTATTGCATTCATCCCTGCTGACTTTATAGGGGCAACCATACAGCACTGGTGGAAGGAATATTTCAGGCCTTTGTGACTGTTGGTTGCTAAACTGGTTTTCAACAAATAAGAGGCCTTAAAACTCAGTACCTATCAGAGCTATGAATGTCAGAGTGAATCTCCTGCATCCATTTTAAAAACAGAGGACAACCTTCATGTGGTGAAAAGTGACATGGGGTTTCTACCAATGAGACACTCCAAAACACATAACTCTGGTCACAAGACAGGAGCACAGGTCTGCACTTAGGTATAGTCATACTTCAGAAAGATTTTGAGAAATATTAAACAATACAGATGAGAAGAATTTCTTCTACACCAAGAGTCGCTTTGAACAAAACTGGCAGAGTGACAGACACATGAGCAGCAGCATGGCATTTTGTGAAAAGGATATGTGAGGTTTCTGAGAATACATTCTGTACTGAAGGTAAGTGCTTCTCTAAGTGAGGAACATGAATTCAAGTACTGCATGAGCTGGCTTTTTTCCCAAGCACATCCCCAGCAGTCCAGTCCTGGGCTTATTAGATCCAAAAGCTGCACCTTGTTTAGAAGGAAACCGGAGAGGGTTTATTCCCTTCTACTTTTACTGAAACTCTTACTTTCTCTTTCTTTCTCTTTTTCTTTTTCTTTTTATTAGGAAAATAAGTAGGAGTCTCAGAAAAACCCACCTGAGGTGTTCCTACCCAAACTTACCTTCAAGAGAGCCCTGTCTAGACATTTGTAATCCTACATAGTTTCCTGCAAAATCTTGTGCTCACAACAGTTTTCTTCATTTTCAGGATGCAGTTTCTTAATGTTTCTAAGCTCATAACATGAGTTCCTAACTTTACAACTAGTACGACTGGCAGAGGTGAGAGCCTCTTAAAGGGATTGGGGTTCTGAAATACAGAATTGTTGTTTCCTCCACATGTGGCTTCCTGAAAAGCTCTTGTCATTGTGTTCGTGACCCTTCCCTTGCTAGAAAGAGGGAGATAAATTTTCTTTTTCATTAAAAATATATATTCAGAGATTTGGCTCTTTTTCAAATCTGCATATGGATTAGTTTGCTGATTTAATATCTTATGATCTACTTTTTTAAAAGGGATTTTGTCACTTGCAGGGAGCAAAATTAGACCTTAAAATGTATTAATTCTAAAATAATTTTTAGGGGACAATTTAGTATACCTTTCTGTACTGCATTTTTGAGTTGGCTGTCTTGAAGTTATCTTTAATGTTTTAACACTTATGCTATAAAAGTCATCATAATCCAATTTATATAATGAGTTAATTGCTAACTGCTAGTAAAAAAAAAAAATCTGATAATTACCCTGTAGTAAGAACTCTCTACAAAGCGTAGACTTCCCATTTTTGTTTAACTCTATCATTCACATGCTCATCTTGGAAAGCATGGGAGAAATCTCCTCTCTTTTTGATGGGAGATGAACATGATCTGTCATGGAGAGAGACATGTTCCAGGAGAGTAGGTGCCTCTAGAGGGAGTTCTGTGGTTTTGTTGCTTTATAAAGGTACGTTCTCTTATGTTGAGATGTATATTGCCTTAACTTAGTGTGAAATTGATCTGGTCTTAGAATGGGTCAAGAACAAAAATAAATGAGCACACTAATATATTATTAGTGAACTTAGCAGTCTTAATTGGTAAACAATAGAGCTGTAACTATTTTATTTTGATTATATTCACTAACAGAGTAATTATCATTTTAATTGATATGTAAGAACAGGTGTTTATACTGAAAGCAGTTTCAAACTGGGATGCGTTATGCTTGAAAAGTAGCCTGGGTGATTGTTCTCATTAGCCAAACAGATGGCTGGACGTTTGTTTGCCATTTTATGGAGAGAGAGTTATAATCTGACAATATTTTAGATAGCATGAAGTATTTATAAATCAATAAAAGATTAAATTTATGCTCAGTATTAGTGTAGAGTAAACGTAACTCACAGACGTGGGGAATGGCACCTCCATGATGAATATCAAGCTACTGTTCTAATTAACTCGTTTGGAGGGTTTACTTTCAAGTGCAATGAGGCTACTGTATTGACATTCCACATACTCAACGTGCCACATTGAGTATGTGGAAGCAGACCTTATTTTAAATGATGGATTTTAGTGCCTTTCTCTGGACACCATACATCTATCTGTTTTATGCCTCAACTATTGCCTGGTTTTTAAAACCTTAGGGCTTCCTAGGAATAGCCTGGCTATGCATCTCTACATATAAATGTGGCACACTCATTTAGAGTTGATTTGTATTTTAGCATTGTTGAAAATGAAGTTGTGTGGAGATTCACAAATTTTTAATCTAAATTTACTTTAGATTTGAGAATCTTCTTCCACTATGTTCTGTATTGTGTAGGATAGTTCTTTGTAGTCCGTGGAATAGTTGTGATGAATATATTGTGCTTCCTTGTCTGGATAGTAATGTGATTTTGATAGTGTTCACTCCAGTGTAATTTGAACTTCCTCTCAATTTGTTACTGTATTTGGTCTTGCAAGAGTGTCTGATTTTGAAAACTTCCATTTTATGTCAAAATGAGTGCTTGTGTGGGCCTTTTAGTCCAAAAGTTGAGAGAGAAGATATACTCACAACAAGTGAAGGCAGTCACCTCTAATTTAGGAGTGACAGAACAGAAACGTTTGCATACTTTCCATATACCCATGAGTTACATAGACAGCAAGCTAATTAATGTTCTTTGGTGTACATCTTTTCTAATCTTGATTCTGGATCCAAAATTTCTTTTCCAGTGAGACTCACTAAATCTTGTAATGTCTCCTGAGAAGAGACTTTGCTTCCAACCAAAACCTATCAACACCTAAAATAATAAATCCCAGAAATCTGCATCAGAGACTTCTTAACAGAGTTTGCTTGGGACTTCTTATATTTTACAGTTAAAAGGTATTTTAGGTACAGCTGGTTTGGTGGTGGCCAGGCACCTGTTAAGTCTTTTGTGTATCATCTCCTGCTATGAAATTCTGCACCAGAATGAATCTTCTTTACTTGGCACTGTAATACTTTCCAGAATGTTGATTGCAATATCTGAAAGAGAAACAGATGATCAGCTTGAGGGATCAGCAATAGCTCTTAAAAAATTCAAGAGTTCTTGATGAATCCATTGATTTAATATAATGTTCCTGTTAATAAATGTCAAATAAAAAGAATCATGATACTATAGCATAAATATAAAACTTAGAAAAAAGAATTCATATTACACAAAATATTCTAAAGTAACATTTTTTTAACATTCCAATGCCATAGAAGTTCACATGTTAAATTTCCAATTATGGCTTCAAACCTGGGAACAGATTTAAGGGAGGTAGAAGGGTCTTTTCTGGCACTGAAACAAGGTTATAGTTACCTGCCATTTTTACCTCACACTTCTTTTCATGTCTCCACAGCTACATGATGAACCTTTTTATATTAGACTTTATTTCAGCCTTGGGATCCAGATGATCCTGCAACCACACAAAGAGCTGTGCTGGCACAAAGGCCTAGAGTGTCTTGGACCTGGTGGAATGTTTGGGACTAGAGGAAAGCAGGATTTCTATTCTATTGCTATTAGTAATAACAATAGCTTTTGCTGTCTTAAAATATTTAAACTCCTGCCGTACCTCGAGTCCTTTGTGCACCAGGCTTGGTACTGCCCCACCTGGGGAGCCCTTCTCTGCAACACACACTATATGATCAGAGGAACCGTCGTCCCAGTTAGACCAGGTATTACTCTGTTAAATATGCAACTGTGAATGTCAGGTGGTATTGGATTGAATAGAAAAGGGTTTTAGTACTTCCTTTTTTTCCCTCCTGTATGGGGTAGTGTTCCAGGCGTACAGCATCCAATGACTATCTGTAGTTTGGATAAGCATTTGCAGCTAAGATGCAGAATCTTTCACTGCAGACAGACTGTAATGCACAATGCATCTGAAGTAAGTTGTTGCCTTCTTGGTCCCACGGAGCCAAGCGATAATGCATTTCATGCTAACCACTAAAGATATTTTTGATGCTGAACAGCATTCCTCTTTGTCCGTTCATGCCAGGGACTTCAGAACAGTAAATAACATCAACAGATATTCTTATGTTTTAGACATATTGTTCTACAATCCAAAGACAAGGCAGAAGACAAATCTAAAAAAGAGTTGTTTCAGTCAAAATATGATGAACAGCACACTTTTCTGAAACTCAGTTACTAATCATTCTGTCACCAAACTGAAATCACTTGGCCTTCCAAAGGGGCTGGTCACCATGGTAACAAAATATACCAGATACTTCATTTTACACCTTTATTTATGTCATAAATGGAATGGGAGCCCATCCTTTTACTGAGGAAACAGGAGAAATATATTCATTGGTGCTTGTTATCTGCTGAAAGATCCTCACCAACTTGCACATTACTGGGAAATATTTGCCAGGGCAGGTGTTTCTGTGGAGCATCTGTATGTGCAGAGAGACTCACTTGAGTACGAGTCAAGACCCAACTTGGTAAAGCATTGAAATGGTCCATAATGGCTGATGAATTGCCAGGGGAGGTGAGAGGAGGAGAGAGGGAGAAGGGAACATTTGGTACTATTTGTATATGAGTGCTGGAAGATAAAAGCTAACTTTCTCCAAAGCTAGTTATCTTTATTTCCCATGGTGAATTTATCATATTTCAGGGGCCCAGAGCTCATAAACACACACCTGGCTCTTGAGTTGCAATTTGCGTTTTGAAGCCTCTTGTTGTGAGACTGCTGTACTGAAATAGGCAAAGTTGTTTTACTATTATTATAGATGCAGTCAGTTCTTTCTTAATTTAATTTTATAAGCATCTCCATGTATTTTGTCTACAGCTCTGGTAGGCCATCTGGAGCAGTCTTGTTTTCCTTCTTTCACCTTTATCAGTTTCACACTGAATAGTAGCCTTGTATTTCATAGCTCCATTATCCTAGAGAAAATAAGGAACCCAAATGAGTCAGTCACTGAAAATGGATCTTGAGCAAAATTCCAGATCCAAGATCATCCCTGAGGAATAAAACCCCAGGTTTGAACACTGATTTTGCTAGGAATACTTCAGCAGAGCCTTTCACTGGACTGGGCCACAAAGCTAGAGTAAAAATTGATGAAAAATTCAGTTACATTTTCTTTTTCTTCCATTTCTCTCCATTATTCTTCTCTGTTACTGTTATACAGAGAGGTTTCTTTTCTCAAAGTAATTTTGTAAACCTGTTCTTTCTTTGCTTGTCACTAAGAAAAAGCTGGAAACAGTCCCCAAAGGAGTTATTTTATCGTGAGATGTATATATATATACACACATATGTGTATATATATATGTTTTGGAACTTTGATTAAGAGAACATATTTTTAAAAACCTCAAAACCTCCAAACAGTTTACCTTCCCTCTGACTTCACCTTTTACTCGCTGTTGTCTTTAAGGAGATAGTCTAACATTTAGGCTCAGAAATTTGTATTAACAACATTGTACAACAAATGTTGTATTAACAACATTTTAATGCCGAAATTCAGAAATGGTTTTGAAAAGCAGCATTCTTTCAAAGTTAGCTTGGGTTTTTTCTCGTAAATCCATCCTATGTGCAATGAAATCGTGGAATCATGGAATTGTCAGAGTTGGAAGGGACCTCTAGAGACCATCTAGTCCAACTCCCCTACTAAAGCAGGAACACCTAGAGAACATCTCTCAGGACTGCATCCAGGTGGGTCTTGAAGGTCTCCAGAGAAGGGGACTCCATGACCTCCCTGGGCAGCCTGTTCCAGGCCTCTGTCAC
>BJBW01000330.1:0-32093 GCA_004320125.1 Scolopax mira | reverse complement strand
ATAAACAGTTACTTAAAGGTAACAGGCTAAGTTTCTCATTTCAGCAACAGTTTAGTTCAATATTCATGGTACCTATTGTCTCCTTAATTTTTTGGTTGTTTTGTAAAACTTGTTTCAGGAAGTGCAAGCAGTGTTAGTGGTAGCAGTGGAAGCTCAACTAGGAACCTGTGGGTTAGCGGACTGTCTTCCAACACAAAAGCTGCTGACTTGAAAAATCTCTTTGGCAAATATGGAAAGGTATTTCCTGGGGTGTGGTGCCATGTGTGTTGTGTGTGCCTCTTCCCTTTGCTCTATTCAATTATGGGAATTGAGTAATACTTGATTTAAATTAATTTCTGACGCCTAACCGGTGTCTTCTAACAAAACCCAGTATTTTCAGCATATAAAGTGCATGCTTACAGGAAGAAGCATGTGTTAATTTTACATTATAATTTTCTTCCTGTTGAGGTAAGATGTAAAAGAAATGTCATAAATAATTTTAAAATGTCATAAAATGTTAAAATGTCATAAAAAAAATTTAAAACTAATTAATGATGGCTATGTTCTTTTGTAGCAACTGTATTTAAGCATGAGCATAAGAGAACTTGCTAACTAATAAAATTGCAATATAAACAGTCTTTATAGAACCTATTGTTAAAAATGTGTCAGTGTCTGTTCTTTTAGGGAGTCTTTTAATGACTTAATAAATTTTTTTTACAGGCTGCTTAAAGTAAGCCTGTCTTTCTGGATTTTGGTTTAATTTAGCCGCAAATGCCACAGAACAACGTAGAATCTGTGTAAGCCGAGTAGTCTTCTGAAAACAGTTTTTTGCTGCAGTTCTAATTTTTCAGAGGAGTTGCTGATTACTGCACAGGCTTATACAAACACGATGAGTTCATTTATTTAGATATTAATGCATCTTGGGAACAAGTTAGAACCTTAGCACTGTAAATAACAAGTGTGTGTACTGATTATTGCATATCTGTTTTTTCTAATACATTTAGTAGGTGATTTTATTTAATGCCTTCACAAGTATTGAAACCTGAGAATATATTTTGTTAAAACTTCAAATTCTTTGGCTGTTGATGCTTGGTTACCTGTATTTTCTTAGCTTCCCAGTTTTAAATTAATTGGGAAATATTTAGGGAAATACTTAATTTCTAAATGACTGTACCATTACAGGCTTCTGGAAAGATGAAATTGTCACATTAGAGCATCTGTAGTTAGAGAAATTCCAGCAAGAAGCGGGAACACAAAGCTTAATGCTTCCTCAAGAAGCTGGTATCAAAGAGCTGGTTGCTAAAACTGCTTAACTGACACATTTGCTAGATGCCTCTGAAGAACCATCTCCCTTCTTCAAATATTCCGTGATGCTGCTTATACCTTCCTGCCATTATTAGTAGCTGCTGACTTGTTGGGGGGGTTTGTCTGTCAGAGGTGTCACGGTCAGAGCAGTGGTGTTCCTGTGAATGCATTTTGACAGTATCTGTCAAAAGAAGTGTGTAAGTGTTAATATGCTTTGATGTGAAAGTTGGGATAAAGTTCTCAAAACTGCAGCTTCCTACATGCATTTGAAGACTTTGAGTGTTAGTCTTTTCTAGTGGGGTGGGTCTTTGTTGCTGGTAGGGTAGTTTTGTTTGGTTTGGGTTTTATGTACTAGAGTAAAACTATTTTTGGAACACCATTGCTTCCTTACTAGGAATGTCTCTCTCAAAAACTAAATGTTACCTGTTCATATAGGTGCTTGGTGCAAAGGTGGTCACAAATGCGCGAAGCCCAGGGGCAAAATGTTACGGGATAGTAACAATGTCTTCCAGCACAGAAGTCGCCAGATGTATTGCACACCTTCATCGAACAGAGCTGCACGGACAACAAATCTCTGTTGAGAAAGTAGGTTTAGTAAGAGGAAAACTTCTCCCGAAATAGACTATCTTATATAAAAATCTATAGTAACCTGTTTGCTTTTGGAAAAAAATATAGGTGAAAGGCGATCCCTCCAAAAAGGAGATGAAGAAGGAAAGTGATGAGAAATCTAGTTCGGGTAGAAGCACAGGAGATAAGAAGACTGCATCAAGTGATAAAGCCAGCAAGTAAGAAATTTCATGTGTCTTCTGCAGTTGTGAAAATTCTTTAGGTAGAATTTTTCTCATCGCATCTGTTTGTTTCTTTCCTAACAAGAACACCATCAACCAAAAAAGAAGAAAAGAAATCTGAAAAATCTGAAAAAAAAGAAAGTAAAGAAGCCAAGAAAACAGAAGGTAAAGATGAGAAGAGTGATAATGGATCAAGTGGCCCTAATCAAGAATCCACTAAAAAATCTGAAGAAAAGAAAAGAATAAGTATGCAATATAGCCGTGTTTCCTCTTGTTGAATCTGTGTGTCTGACTTGTTTTGGGGGCATGTTCTTGCTCTTACCAGAAACCAGACAATTAAACACCTGCTTTTTTTAGAGTCCAATCACATGTAGCCACATTACTTTAGAGCTGATGTTAAAGCTTCTATATTATAGATTATATTTAATTACAGACATGTGCTGGTACGCTTTTCCCATCAGTAACAGTTCAGTGTAGATTTGAGATTTAGAAATTTCACCAAGGAAAATCTGTAATAGGCAAATAGGTCTCTGTGTGTGTGTTAAACCTTTTTTCTTTTTCTTTTTTTTTTTCCTTTCCCCTTCACTAGGTGGTAAAAGCCCAGGTCAAGTTGTAGTCTTAGACCAAACAAAAGGAGACCAAGGCCACACTAGGACAGTTAGAAGGGGAAGATTTGATAAAGTAAGTATCTGTAGATTTGATACTACCTTACAGTTGATATTTTCACTGAAGAGTTAATAAACTATGACAAACCATTAACTTAGAAGCTTTTTATGCTTTGGGATAGTTAAG
This sequence comes from Scolopax mira, assembly GCA_004320125.1. Lineage (NCBI taxonomy): Eukaryota > Metazoa > Chordata > Aves > Charadriiformes > Scolopacidae > Scolopax > Scolopax mira. The sequence continues at coordinate 29,229 of BJBW01000330.1, read as the reverse complement.
TAGTTAATGATACTTGAACCTAGCATCCAGAAATCTCCCTAAATGAATGAGACTTCTGAAATAACCATTGTAATCTCTATCTATAGCCACAGATATTGAGGAACAAAGAGCGTATTATTCAAGATAAAGTGAAATTCAGGGAATACAGGGGTAGAAAAGATATCTTGCCTTTTGAAAAGATGAAGGAACAGAGATTGCGAGAACACATGGTTCGATTGGAAAGAATACGACGAGCTGTTGAACTCCGAAGGTAGTAATTCAACTTTTTGCTAAAGGCTATTTTATACATTATTGATCAGATACTATATTTAGAAATCTAACTAGAGTGCATTCTGTCAAGCCTTTTACTCAGATGTGAGTGTCTGGGACTCTGCCTGACAGTATCTTTATATGAATTAATGGGCTCCAGAATTTTTATTTAATTTTTTAATAGCCATATGTGTACATGCATAGCTTAGTGTTTGTTATGGGGGTGGTGTATCTCATGAGTGTTACTGCATGCCAGTGTTCTTTTTGAAAAGATGAGTTGACAAGGAGACGTGGCCTAAAATGGTGTTTGGGGTTGGTTAGTTTGTTTGTTTTTAAACAGAGAACTGTGACAAATCAAGCATAATGTAATCTTGTCCCTTTCAATGAAAGGACAGCATGGCTACCCTGTTCTGTTATGCTCTTTTCATATGACCATAAGCTTGCAAAGGATAGTTAGATGACCTGTGCTGTTACTTGTATTTCCCAAGGAATTCCCAGCAAGCATAAAACTTAAAGGAGTAACTGCCTTTTGTAAGCTGTACTATAGCAGGTGGGAAGAAGCAGCAAAACGAAGCTGTTGACAAGTATACCTCACCTGTGCAACTCAGAGTGGTCATGTTATTCTATCTCATTTTTGGGCAGAAAACAATAAATACATTTTTTTGTTAGCTTGAAGAGGGCAAGAGCCAAAATAGCAAGTATTTTTAAGATTCAAATCATATTCTCCACTAAGCTGCTGTTATTGTCTGCAAGACAACAACATAGAAATACAAGTCCAATATAAAATAAATCGAGAATCATGATTTTTGAAGTAACTTTTCTTCGTATCTGTCTGCTTAAATGGTTCTGTAGAATATGCTAATACCACTTCAGCTTCTTAGGGCCAAAATGAGTAGACTTCTGTCAAGAGCTTACTCTAAAATAGTTGGAGTTTTTTAATGTCTGTGCCTAATGTGATGTTAGTTTTGGATAAGAAAAACTTTCAGATGAGTTTCTACTGCCTCTTTTTTTTTTTCTTTAGGCGAAGAGAAATAGCTGAGCGGGAGCGTCGCGAGAGAGAGCGCATACGAATCATGCACGAGCGAGAAGAATGTTTGCAGAGAGAAAGGGAACGGTTAGAAATCGAAAGGCAAAAACTAGAGAGGGAAAGGATGGAACGGGAGCGTTTGGAGAGAGAGCGTGTTCGCATTGAGCAGGTGTGCATAGTTATATTTTGGACCTTAGTGTGATATCATTTTGGATTATAACCCAGTTTGTACTTGCGGTGAATTTTTCTCTTCACTCTTCCACCCTGACCAAAAAGAACTCACCAAATATTTCACAATCCGCAATGTACAACAAGAAGTAATCACCCTTGACTTGTGGCTTGTGTCTGAATGGCAAATTCTTGCTACTGGTTTATGCAGTGGCCAGTGTAGAGAAGTACTCCTCTTTAATCTTAGATGCTATTCAAGGATGAATTGTATCAGATAGCCTTTAATAGCAAACCGTCAGATATTCATTCCATATACTTGCTGACTGTTCTATAGGCATCTCTAATAAGGAGCTGTTTTGTTTGTTGTGTCCATTGACCCTTTCCTTCTGTGCTAGGAACGTCGAAAAGAAGCAGAGCGTATTGCTCGTGAAAGGGAGGAGCTTCGTCGACAACAGCAGCAACTTCGTTATGAACAGGAAAAGAGGAATTCTTTAAAACGGCCACGTGATGTAGATCACAGGTAATCTAAGCCTCAAAACACTGCTCCACAGCACTTTGGTAAAAAGAAACAGCTACCAGCTTGGTGTCAGAAATCCATTTGTACCTGGAACAAGTTTTCATGAGAGAATTAGATTTCAGGCATTTGTTTGGGTTTGCTTTAAGTTTATGCCAAGCATGAAACATACCTTGTCTGTAGGAGAGAGTTTTGAACTAAGAAAAGCATCCCATGAATTAATTGAATTAAAATTAATTGAAAGATCATAGTGCAATTCAGTGCATTTGCTAAGAAAAGCTGTTTTTCCTTAACAGTTGAAATTTCTAGCTTCTACTTTGTTAAGAATTTGTATTTTTGGTAAATGCATGGTTCAGGAAGTCAATGGGATGGCTTTTAATTTTTACTGAAGCTGATGATATCGGTCATTTGCTGTCTGAGCTACATGAATTGAACTGGCTTTGATCTTTATTTGATTATAAGAACTGTACTGAGACCTTAGCCATAAATCTGACACATTGGTGGTACAATGCAAGGTAAATGTAATTATTATGGTGGATATAGTAGCAGAACACTGATATTTCTTGACCAGCTTCATTTATCGAGGCTACTGATTTATACACTTTAGTGTCTCACATTCTTATCATAGAGACTCTGTACCTGAATGCTTCTAATAAGCAAGGCTGTGATGATACTAATCTTTCCTGAGAAAGATGTTCTGGTTTGGGTTTTTTTTGGTTTTGTTGTTTGTTTTTTTTTTTTTCCCTAGAGGGCAATTTTCAAGGCAAAATTTTACTACAGTGATGTTTTTGTTGGAGGTTTGGTTTGGTGTTTTTTGGTTTTTTGTGGATTTTGGTTTGGTTTTTTTGTAACTGTCCAACATAGTATACTATTGCTTAGATTTCATTATATATTTTATTGATATTTTCTCTCTTTAATTTGCAGTTCAAGCAGAGAGGTGTTTTGGGGTTGTTTTTTTTTTTCTTAAATGATTTTGTTTGTTTGATGTTTTAAATTGTCTACTTTTTTGATGGCTTTCTAAAGGTCAAATTAGTGTTTTTAAAACAGACAACTGACTCGATGGTTTTCTGTGTATTAGGCTTTGATTTGGATATGTGTAGCTGATGGGGGTTCATTTGTTTTCCTTAAAGGAGAGATGACCCTTACTGGAATGAGAATAAGAAGATGGCTCTTGATACAGATGCACGGTTTAGTCATGGTTCAGATTACAGTCGCCAGCAGAACAGGTTTAATGATTTCGATCACAGAGAACGGGGACGATATCCAGAAGGTTCTGTTCCATCATCATCTTTTGATAGGTAAGTTTAGGTAATAGGGCAGGAATTTGCCTGCCAGCATTACTGTGGATTTCACTCTGAACTATTCAAAGTTTAGAATGGTCCTTTATACGCTTCTGATGGAAGGGCATTGCAGTAGTGTCCTGAAATTCCTTCCTGTCTTCAGGATTGGTCATTTTTATCATGGAATCCAGTCTGCTTTTCTCTGAAGACTTTAAATTAGCTGCATAGTGGTCTTTTTTGGTGACAGTTTGAAATAATTATTGTCACTATTCCTTTCTCACATCTAGTCATAAGTGGGTTCCAATGGATTAGATCTGTCCTACTTGATAACCCATCTCCTTAAAAAGCAAGGCTTAAAGCAACTGGTTCAGTGAGAGTTAAGAGCATTATTTGTGTGAGTCACATTGGTCAGGGTCTGTGCAACTGTGCAGTAAATGCTAGTTACAGATCTAACTTAATGTTTCCAGTAAACATCTCCAATAAGTACTAAGACCACAAAATTGTAGCTTCTGGGCTTCTACTTTTGTGCTGCAATGAACCAGAATTATGTTTTCTAGCTGACTCAAGAAATCTAGCATTCTCTCTGCTTCATAATAGGCAAGAAGGGAGGCCCTACAATGGCTTAAATTGCACTGACCAGAATGTGAACAGATAAATGCATCAAAAAATGTTAAACTGCCTCTAAGAACTCAAACTAAAAATTATAATTGTAGAAATAAATATAATTTGGAGTGGGAATGGTCTTTGAGATATATACCACATATGTAATATTAAACATGTAATGTAAAGATGAATAATACTTTTGTATACTCATGCATGTGCTTATGTGTGCAGAGAAATGGGAAAATGGGAGACGAGCAAATGACTTTTTCCTACTTTCCCAACGTAGGCGAGAACGTTTTGTAAATCAAGGTGAAGCAAAAAAGACTCGCCCAACAGCACGAAGAGAAGAGCCAGGGTTTGAGAGATACCCAAAGAACTTCAGCGAGTCCAGAAGAAATGAACCACCACAACCAAGAAGTGAACTTCGAGATACAGACAGACGAGAAGTGCGAGGAGACAGAGATGAAAGAAGAACAGTGATAATTCATGACAGACCTGAAATACCACATGGTCGACACCCAAGAGAGACTGGTTCAAATCCCCCTAGGCAAACAAATTGGAAGAGTGAGGGAAGCATAAGCACAGACAAACGAGATGGCAGGTAAATTTGCTGGCTGACCAAAAAATTAATGAAGGTAGTGATTCTCATCAAATTTATCCATATTAGCAATTCCTCAAGAACTGATGTGTAAAAGAAAGAACAGAACCTTCCAAAAGAATGGCGAAGTCGCTTTCCAAAAGTGTTAGAAAAAACTCGTGTGTAGGTTTTCACATATGCTAAACAGCATCTGTAAACTAGATGCTGAATCCCAGCAATCTGTTCTTAATCATGTGAAGCAGAAAATAGTAAGGAGGCTTTTGTGCAGGAATGCAGATGTAAAAAAAATAACATTTTAATTATTTAGTGAGCCACATGTATCTAAAAGAATGCTTCTAAGAAGCTAACTGCAGGTTGCTAGGAACCTGAAAAACAAAAAGGAATCTTTGAAGTCTACATGTGCTATGATTTGGTGCCCGTTCTATTATACTGAAACCAACGTTTTGATAAAAGCAATTTTTACAGAGGCGAGAGGCCGGACCGATCGGGAAGAGAAGTGTCTGGGCACGTGAGAGGCGCCCCTCCCGGCAGCCGCAGCAGCGCCTCGGGGTACGGAGGCAGGGAAGGAGAGCGAGGCGTGATGGGAGAAAGAGGTGGACAAGTGAGTCATCTTTGTGTTTGTGTGCATGAGTGAGAGACTGGAGGATGGACAACCAACCCTATAGCATCACATAAACCATTAACAAGCATTCTGGCTATTTTCCTGTTACTTTTCTTTAAAAAGGTTCTTTTGGGGTTTTCTAATAAGCCAAGAAGTAGCAGAAAATGTACCCAGTTCTTGTTAGGTCTGGCATCTTTCAAGTAAATCAGAACAATACTGAATGAGTTGCTGATTAGGCACTTAAGAATTTGTTGTCATTGATGTTTTCAGGACTGACCTTCTACTGCCTGCTACTGACAGGGCAGTTTGTCATTATAATCTGAAATGTGCTACTGAGAGAAAAACCTTCTTTAAGACTTTTCTCCAGACTCCACAGACCAAATGTATGTTCTGTGCTACTAGATCCAGAAGCATTCAAAAAACCCAGTGTTTCTCTTTCTGCAGCTGTATGGAAGATGCTTATCAGTGATTCTTTGAGTATCTGGGAGTAACATAGGAGTTCGTGGAACTTCACTCCCTTACACCCACACAGTTATTACTGGAAAATAGTTCCTTTCTGTTATCTAGAGGTATTTTTACAGGATTCTTGTAAGGACGGGTTAGCTGCCTGAAACCTTAAAAAATGCTTGACTTCTTCAATCTATGATATATCGAAGCTGTAAGCTTAACTTTCCTGAAAAGCTCATTTCCTGTTGACAACAAAATATGCCCTTCATTCTGAAAATGACTGTCACTTCCTTCCTAGCACTATAATGAGGACAGACATGTTGTTGAACGCCACAGTCGTGAAACTGGACCAAGAAAAGAATGGCATGGACCTAGTTCTCAAGGGAGCGGGTATCATGACACAAGAAGAATGGGAGATGGCCGTGGAGGAGGTGGCATGATGTCTCCACATACAAGGTACAAAAACTACTCCTTCCTCACAGTTCCCTCCTGAGCTCTCAAAGCTCTGGTTGCTTGGGCAGTGTGGTAGTCTCAGTGCAAGCAGTGTGATGTTCTGTGGGTGGGCTGCTGCAGTAGGACACACAAACCCAGCTTTCTGTGCCAGCACATGGCCCCACGTTGTCATGTTGCCAGTGGCCATTGTCGTTTTGCTGCACAGAAGCAAGTGACTTCTTGCAAAGTCCCTTTTCTTGCATGGTTTCTAGTCTCTTCTGAGACTGAGTTGAGCGATAGGAGAAGTAACAATGTTCTTACCTGTACACGAAGAGTGTAGATTCTTGTCATAACTTAACACTTTTTTAAAACCTTTGTTTCCAGTAACTCTTCACCAATTAATAGAGTTGTACAGATCACAGGCAATTCCATGCAGAGGGGAAGTGGCTCAGGATTTAAGCCATTTAAAGGTGGACCTCCACGAAGATTCTAAGATCTACAGCTGCTCGGTTTCAAGATAACTTATTGAAATCTCTTGTAAACTTTCTCTGATTAAAAACAGGAAATCTTGTCTGGAAGTCCTGGTTAAATTTTTTTAATTTAACACGATTACTTTCCTCTCAATTTTGGAGGCATTTTAATAGTTACGTTGTAATTTTGGATAGTTTTTGTGTATCTTTGATAAGCATTTTCCCTGAGGCACTAGAGCTGTGTAAAAACAAATTGGAACCAAAATATTTGTTAATTCTGTATAAAAGACTAGTTTGCAGCTGTGTGCTAGTAGTTTGATTTACCAACATTAGCTCTGTGGTGTCATGCTTTAAAGTTAGCTACTTATCACAACATACACAACTATAACCTCCATTTTGAAGGTTGTCCAGGCTATTATCTCTGCTTTCTAATTTGTAGAGAAATAAGATTGTTCTTTCATTACTGGGTATTATGTAACCTATTTTTGCAGAAGGTACTGTTACATTGAGTGCATTTACGTGTATTCTTGCAAATGTATTCTTTTGAAATAAACCTTCATATTCTGTATAGCTTCTAGCAAGTCTTTGAAACAGTCTTTGGGAAAGGAAGAGAGAATTGAACAGATATGTTTGTGTATAGCAAATCAAACCATGGGTGCCATTAGCTTCCAGCTAAAACTTCTTTAACTGTCTCCTTCAGTATTAGTGAATTGAAAAACTAGAAGCACCTTCGATAGCACAGGACAGATTAGTAGCAAAAAATACAGGGACTCTCATGGGAGGCAGAGCTTGCTTTTGGTGGGCAAAGCTGTGGCAGAACTTTGCCAGCTGATTTTAACCCAGACCCCAGGAATGCTGTTGTGTAGCGTGGCTGGGGACCCCCACACAGGGCACGTTCAGGTACACGCGCGATGCTTCACTCCTGGACTCGGGCAAAGGGATGCCTCTTTGTTAAACCTTTTGGTGTTATTTAACGTTGAATGGCCTGTGCTAAATCTTTTTTAACTGGGCCAATGGGAAATGTTAGGTAGTCAGTCCAAGGCTCATCTGTCACCCAGTCAGTGTAAGTATTTAGTTACAAGGCTGTTGTTCAGCAAGTGAAAAAAAACAAACAACAAAAATAAAACTGTGCAAATCTACTGTGCTACACAGCTTTACCAAATTGGGTTGTTACAGACATGAACAGAGGACCTTCTACTTTACAAGCACTTGTTAAGTTCTGTTAGTATTTGCATAAGAGCTGGAAGGTTTCACTGCTCCAGATTGTCTTTTTCTGTCTGATTTCAGTTTGAAATTTTAAGGCAAGAGGCAGAGAGAACATGCTGATGTTGCACATGGATCTTTACAGTCCATTTGTGTGGAAGAACTGTTAAGTATCTGCAGTCTTCCAGAGGAATTAAGAAGCAGAAAACGAGTTAGACTACATTGGTTTTGAGTCAGTAGCCTCTCAGGAAAGATGGGAGGAGAGAGAAACAGCATTTTCTGTAATTAATCCTTTGTCAATATTGGCAACATCTAAACATTTAGGTTTAATCAAAAGAAATATGTTGTATCAGCAAATGTGTCAGGCCCTGTTTACCCAATAAGTAACTCATCTTGATGCATTTGGTACATCTTCTCTGCTCTTCAATTCTTAGAAGAAAAAGTCTAGTCAGTTCAATTTACTGCATTTTTTTCTTTTGTGTGAGTTTCCAAGAGAAAAGTACAAGTTAACAGTGCGTTTTAAAAATGCAGTATTTCATTAGGTGTGACAAACACAAAATAAATAGTTGCTGTAAGATGAATTTGTAGTGGCTAATGGATCAGATGGCAAATATGGAAGTTTATAACCTTAAAAGACAAAGCCCTAAAGCAGTACAAAAGTTGGAATGATTTGATATCTTGCCTACAGTAAATAGGTCTAGGTGGGCATTCCACCTGTTAATAAATAGTATCTCCTGGCATTTTGTTTTCCTAAATTAAAGGAAAATGTGATTGTGCTTATGTAGATATTTCACTTAAATTAAAATAGTGAAACAAACCAGGATGATGGAGGAAAAAAAAACAGATTGAAAACTAAGTGCTAAAAACGTTTGATTTTATAAAATATTTAGATTAACAGAAGTCTGTTCTTTTCTAAAGCAAGATTATTTTTTTTTTAAGATTTAATCCAACTGTCATTATTAGGAAAGAACTTAAATACCTGAATGAGATGTTTATTTAAGTTTACTAACTTAAATTTATTTACATACAATAAATTTCAGAAGACTGTTAACCAAAATAAATCTCATCAGGGTAAAGACCTTAAACTACAGAGAGGCTGATATAATTGCAGACACTTTAAAAGGTAACAAGAGTTTAAACAGTTTTTCTTTGTGGTACACAAATAAAAAGGGGTATTATTATACAGAAGTAGACTTCTCTGAAAATTACTGAAGTGTTCAAAATTACTGTAACAATTTACAAGGAAAATGTTGTTTCTTACAGTCTTAAAAACACATTAATACAATATAAACAATTAAGGCTTTAAAAATGCAAAACATTCAGTAGTTGACCTTGTAGATGCCATTGCAGTGTTGGGTAAGGGGGTAACACAATGAAGAGGATTTCTCTCCCATGATCGGTACAAGTGATACTGCATGACTAAAGTTAATCATGTCATGCACTTCTAAAATACAACTTCTAAAAATTTAACTTTTCCCCTCTCTTGGTAGATCCACAGTAGCTTGCTCTGGCTTTTATTTTTACATTTCCATTTAAAAGCAGGTATCAAGATTAAGGTAAACAGGCTGATTTAATGCAGCGACAGCACAGCTCTGGCCGGTCTCTGCATGGCATCCTGAAGACATTACTAATCTGGGAGTCTTCTGAAACCTTCCTAAAATACATAGGGATGGGGGTTTTATTATTATTTAGAATTTCGTTGTCAAAACAATTAATGTGGTAACAAATACTTAACAATGGAGAACTAGGGACAACTTCTTCAGGGTTCATTTTTGCATGCTTCATCTGTAGTTTTTTTTAATAAACTTAGATATGTATGTAAAAGGTGATTATCAAAAGCTGTACAAATAATAGCTGTGCATCTATTCACCAGATAAAAGGATAATCAAAAATTATTTATGAAAACTTGGATGAGAACATCTTTTAGTAAAAGCTGTAATATGAAAAATAGCTCTAAACTCTGTCATTTAACATTAAAGCTCTGCCAGGTTATTGTGGGGGAAGATGCTGGATTGTTCACTCCTTTACAAAGCAAGTAACTAAAAGGTAGTTACATTCAGCAACTGGAAGAACTAGCGCTGAGCAAGTAGCAACAGATGTAGATTTTATTTCTCTGGGGCAGCACAAGATACTTGACACTTTCTATTTAAGTACCACTGTCACATCCTTTGAGGCTTGACCTGTAACCAGTGATTATGCACTGCCAAAATATAGGGGGAAAACCCACTGCCGGGTGCCATGGTTTGTCAGAGACGATGTGACAGCACCCGGGGGAGTGTTCCCAGCTTTCCCTTGGCAGGTACAGACCGTGTCAAAAGCAGAGTCCAGCTCCTTGACTGAACGTCTGTGCTGTGACTGAGGCACCACTCACGCTCTTTAGCTTAATGTAATGGCACTCGGCATTTCCAGAGTTACCAGTGGCTTCTCAAAACCTATTTTTGCTTCCTAGCCTCAAAGAGAAAGCATGTTAAAAACCTAGAAATGCAAGCATACTGCTGTAAAAGGAGCATATGAAATGCAAATGTGTAATTATTTCAACTATTCATGTTTTAAAAAATGCAAATCCTTAACTGTATGTAGTTTAAAAATTCACAAGCAGGTTCAGTGGTTCACTGTATCTGCAGTGGCCCTGAAGACAAGCAGCTACTATATTTTTCCAAGCAAAAGGAGGATTTTATTTCCACAGCAATAATTTTTTCCTATAGTAAATACAACTCTATTGCAAAATCTACCAGGGCTGCAACTGGCCAAATCCCCACACTGTTACTTACTCATCTCACACAGGACCTAGTTTTGAACTGTCAGTCTGATGGATTTAACTAAAACTCAATTGTAGTAATTGATACAAAACCAGTAATTAATACCAGTAATTAATACAAAACAGCTTCTTTTGGCTCTGGTTAAACTGCAGTAACAAAAACCCGAAAATTAAGAGACCAGTTGATGCCCTGACACCAAAATATTGCAGAGAAAATGAAGTTTCATTGAAAAGAGGCACAAAATGCTTAACAGGTAACATGCTGAAAAGCTAGCAAAATCACAGTTAAATTCAAAACAGCTTTTTTTTTTTTTCCTCTCTAAAAATGCACAGAATAATCAAACAGTAGCTTTCCTCTTAAAAAATATATGGTAGAAACAGCATAGATTGAAGTTTCCTATTTGGTCTGAGATTTTTCAAAAGCCTAGTACTGGTCACCAGCTTCCTCTGCACCTCTGGAAGCTCCAGCCACAAGGGGAACTACAGGCAGTTGTTTCTCCCAGCTCTCTGCTTGCAGAGCTAATATGCGTTAGTAATTAACTATGAAAAGTTTTAAGTAAATTATGAAACTGGCTTGTGTAAGTCTACGCTGAAATGCCATGTGCCTTCTTCTGGCTGTACCTGGTAACATGAAGCTGGATTGGGTAGATGATAGATACTTAATAAAAGAAGATATTTAGGACAAGTGCTAAGTATTGCAATGCTGCTCCCAGAGTTTCAAAGGATCCCAAGAGGCATCCAGCCACCAGTAATGACTGTGACTGTTGGGCAGGCCAGAACTGTTCCCTATTGCACTTCACAAGGCAAGATAGTAAAAAGCCAAAACATTGCATTATTTTGTTTAGAAAGAATTCTTTTCATAATATTTTTTAAATCCCTTCAGTAGCAAGATAGTAAAAAGCTAAAACATTGCATTATTTTGTTTAGAAAGAATTATTTTCCTAATATTTGTTAAATCCTTCTAGTAAAGTTTCTATAGGATTGCTACTGACGAAGCAGTTTGATGATAGTGCTAAAAGGTGACTGCAACATATATAGCAAAATAATAATACACTGTTGTCTTACAAAGTCAAATCATAAAGTGTTTGTTTTGGTTGGTTTTTTTAAGTAATATTATGTTCCTTACAGACAGACTGCAAGACAAGAAAAAAATTGTGTTGAGTCATTAGAGTTCTTCAGTCTTCAGAAGACTTCTTTTATGCAACCTTTAATTTCCTAAGACTGAAAAAGACAGTACTACAAAGAACACTTCAAGGTAGTGTCAAAGTCTATTAGGAAAGCATTCATCTAATGTTCTGTATTTCTTTCACAAGAGCATATGCACTTATAGCATAGGCAGGAATGATCAAGATAGCTTTATTATAGCTGGCACAGATAGTAAATCGTTGTGTGTTGTCATTAACGACAACACATACTTGAAATTCATACCTGACATGGAGAAGTCCATCTCGCCGTGTCCCCAGTACGAGCACTGTCAGCAGTAGCTGCAGGTGGCACGGTGACACCCGGGGAAACTGCTCTCTCTGTCAGGAAGGGAAGCACCTTTCCCCAGTAGCTCTAACACAGCTCATCTTCACACTGCTCAGCCTGCGTTCAGAGAGCTCAACCTGTAACACTGCTAACATTTTTGATACCTGATTGTATAATTTCCATTAACTTTTATAATCTACCACTGCCAAACAGAATGTTTTAGTAACAGTAAAAAGCTTTATTTAGAGTTTTCCTTTAGTGGTTCTACAGCTCTTGTATTCAAAAGCACCAGAGCTGGTGAGTGCCCGTACTGGTCTGGCCAGTGTTATTTCTGAGTCCCAGGGCAGAAGTGTGTCTGAGCACTCAGCACTGCTCACTGCAGTACACGCTGAAACAGCAGCTCGGCAGCTTCACAGCATAAGCAAGACTTAAGAAAAACTATTCAATGCAAATATTAATGACTAGATACGGTCTGCTCATATAAAAGGGGAAAAATTGTCTGTTTTCATATTGTTATTTTGGAGATCCCCAAAACAAGAGATGCCAAACCCAAGCATGTACCCATTACTCAGACTGATTTACATTTACTGACACAGTGGTGTTTCTTCTAATTGCAATTTTGACCCTTTCCTTGCACGTGCCAGTGAACCAGCACAAAAATCAACAGAAGCTTATTCTGAAATAAATACATTTAGAAGAAATCTAAAAATGCTAAACTACATCAGGTGAGATTTTCAAGACTGCTTAGCATTATCTTAACTTTAAAACATTATAGCTGAAGTTTTAACTCAAAAAGCTGTGCAAGTTTTGCTAATTGCTTCAACAAGAAAAGAGAACATGAAGTTCAAGTTGAGGCAAACTCAGTATCACATCACTCCATCCAGCTTTGATAGAGAACTGAGTTTGTATGAGCTGAAGGCATCATCTCCTGAGACACTGGTAGATGCCTTCTCGTATTTCTGAGCCTCACAACAAGTGTCACTTCAGCTGGATGGGACCTAAAGTGAATTGGGTCAGCACTAGAAGACAGTTCCCAAGAGATCAATTAACAAAATATAAAACTTCTGTGAGTTTGTGTCTCTGTCCAGTCCCAAAATCTGTATATATACATTTGGCATAACGTTTGACTGTATTGAGCAATTGTATTTCACTCACTTTTGGCCCCAGCAAGCTGTTTGCCACACCAGCACCAGCTTCCTTCCTTGCAGGACTCAACCAGTAAGAGAAAGCAGTTGCAGCGCCTTATTTCATGTTTCAGCAATCGATTACATTTAGAGAAACAGATACTTTTATTTTCATCATATCATAACAATAAATTATTTTGCAAGCATACTTTTTATACTAAAGCCAGCAAACTTTTCAGTTTGAATACTGAAACTTTTCTGAATTGGGTCTGAATTAGGTTTCCCAAACCTAATGTTTAGGGGTTTTTTTGGAAAATTTTTTATGCTGTCAAAGAGAGGTAAACATGGGTTCTTGACTTCTAAAGACAATTAACTGAAGTTCTTAAGTTCAAAGCCCGAGGAGTTGCTCAGTTCAACATGTGAAGCTTCTCCATGAGCACCAGTGATCCTACAAACCAGAAGAGGAATTGTAAGGGCAGTAAAGAACTTTTAGGTTTCAACAAGTTCTCCAGAGCTAACTCTCCAGGTCAGGAGAGCTCACGGTGATAGAGCTGACTTAATCACCAAAATAGAACAGTAGAGAACTGACATTTATTAGAAATATTTTCAGTTATCAGAAGGGCAGAACAGCCAGTCTTGACCTAGAAGGATTACGAGTGAGGAACAGCCTGTACAGGGACAGACATTGCCAACCCACTATGACATGTCAGGACCTGGGTGAGAAGATCTGGCCACTGCATGCTGCGTTACAGCTATTTATGCCTGAATTAACAGCAAAACTAAGGACAAATCCCCTATACAATCTCAAGAGGTAGTGTAGGGACCTCCAAGTTCCAGCCTGTCTCTCCTCCTCAGCCTTTCCCTACAGCACTTCTTCCTCATGGGAGCAGATGACAGTTGAGCATAAGTATGTTGCTTTTTTACTGGACAACTGTAAGAACAAGTTGTGAAGAAGCAGGAGCTGTATGGAAACACTATGGAAATAAACATCAGGTAGAGTTCTGTGTAAATGCTTTTGTATGAAAGCACATCATTCATCTCATCAGGTTTTCCCACTCGGAACAGGAGGCTCTTGCTAGGGAAGCTTGCACTGAAGGAGGAGGCAACATGCCAGTGGTTCAGTTCTCGCATGTGACATTTGCTGTCCTTGGACTATAGGCACCTTGCTCAGGTTCACCTTGCTCACCCCATCTTTCTTGTTACCAAGGTCTTGCTATTAGAGCAGAGACGGAAAAATGGGGGCAGCATATTGCAACCAAACTAAGGCTTGTTAGGTTTGCTTTTTTCTAATACGCTTTCTAATGAGGATACGGCATTAATTGACTTGCATTTCTTGAGTCATCTGCTGTTTAGGGAACCTTAAAGTCTACTTTTATATAAAATAAATACAGTTCTTACTTCACTATATTGTACTTTGTATAAACTTCAGCAATTGACTATGATAAGCATCCTAATGGTAAGAAAGCCAATCTGAGCAATGAGCTAGCTTTGGGTTATGGAGCTACTGTAGCAGGAAAAAAGAAAGGTTTGCTTAAAAGTACATCAGCTTCACTTTTCACTCGAGTATTTCCTGCTGAATACACCAGAAGATTCAATTTCAAGAACTCAAATTACCTTTTATTACATACTGGAAAATTTTTTCAGGAACTTGCGTATACAAATTTGAAGTAACATTTAACAATAATGTGAAATACCCAAAAGGAGTGTCGAGATTGACTGGCAATCCAAGGCAAGTGTACACAGCAGAGCATACGCTTCACTTTCAGCTCGTGTGCCTGTGATCCACAAGAAGAGCTCTGTGAAGACAATCTGAACACACGCTTTATTAGATTAACTAGATGGCTAGCTACAAAATATAGTTTTTTGCATTGTGTTTAAGTGAATTTTCAGGAATGCTGATTTCATCCTCTGGTGTTAGAATCTTCCTTTGGATCTGCTTTGTTGACTCACAGATTCCTTATGAGTGTCACAAGAAAAGTGGTATATTTGAGCATTTAAAAAGTGCCTTTAAAAAAACATTTATCACTATGGCAGTGCTCAATTTTTGGCTAATTTTAAGAATACTTGTATTTAGCATTTTTTATTTCACAACTACAATGCAACAACGACAACAAAAAATATCTATGATTCTGTTTTCTGTGCTAGCTTTTATCTAGTGGAAAACAAGTTCTACTCTACTTTTCTGGACACTTTCATCTGTATTATGTAGTTATTTGGAGCATGTGCATGCTAAGTTGTATAAACAGATTTAAAGCATAAATCTGTACCCTTTTGCCAGAACATGAGCTTCAAAAAGCGCATATGAATAGTCAGAAGTAGCCATCATCTTTCTGGTAACTCCATGAGTACTATGCAATATGGTTTTCCAAGCTTACAGATAAAAGCAATTCTGCTCAGTTTGTTTTGATCATCAAATACTGTCATAGATACCAACTGTGACCCTTGCTTTTGGAATGGTTAGTCACAGGAGGGTATAAATTAAGCTTCCAGATTTCAATCACTATTTCATTTTGGATATTAACAAGCTCATCTGCTTGTAACTTTTGCTACTAACAAACAAGCTCTACTCATACATGCCCTAGATTTCAGGAATTTTTTACCTTTTTTCCAAAGCTTCAAGACCTGTAAAGAAAAAAGGATATTAACAGAAAACTGTTTGCATAGCATGCCCATTATCTCAAATAACCTGAAACCCTTTACTCCTTTATTGAAAGAGAAACTGAATTATCTGGAGTTCAGATTCATGATGAGCACTGACATCTAACTCCTCTTCCTTTGTGACCAAATAACAATTTTAATGTAACTACAGGTTTCAGGCACATCTGTCTGAAAGTGGAAAAGTTACATGAATTCTTCTAATATGAGCAAGTATCTTAGGCGAAAAGATATACTCAAAAGCCACAATGCCTATTCCAGCTGAATTTGTTCAAAAAGGAATTTAAAGTGGCAATACTGTCACTGAAAATAATAAGATAACAAACACTTAACTCGACATATTTATTTTTCAAGGTCAATAAATAAATGTAAATACACAAATTTGGAAAAATCTTAGTAACAGAATGTTTTTAAACAACATTCTGGGTTAAAGTCTTTGTTATTGACACTATTGGAATATTTTCTGATCTGCTTAAAGTAGATAAGTCATGTTGGTGATCCTCCATCACATTAATTTGTTTGAAGAAGTTAGGCTGCTGCAAAGGAAAAAGAGACATCAACCTTTGCTTTGACATAGAAAATTATCTGAACTGCATACATTAAGTATTAAAATTACTTTTCTGGGCATGACTTTTCTGGAGAATAGAGAAATTTTTAAGTCTACAGTTCGCATATTAGAGACCATCTACTGTTTGTTACTTCATTGTTATAAAAGGGAAATTGTAACAGAAGTGGAAAAAAACAAGAAAAAGGCATGGAAGAAAAAAGTTATATGAACTGGCCCTTTAGTTTATAAGACATTCTTCCTTTATCTGTCTAATTTTCATTCTGCGTTTGTAACATACTTATGTGATGACTGCTTCCATCACTGCAGCAAGACTGCTTGAAATAACTGTAAAGCGGCTTTTTACTAGTGACTCTGTGTTTAGACACCCTCTCTCTAACAGAGATTCTCCGAACCCCTGAAACCAGGAATGTCATATTCCACCTGGCTGCCTCAGCTTTCCCAGATTATCGCATTCTAATGCGCTTACCCGGGCTTAGAGCATGAATACAGAACTTGGCCAGGAGAAGCAGCCTTTTTCAAAAGTATCTATAAATTGCTAAATAGAAATTTTTTATCAAAAAGGTTCAGCAAGGTATTTGTTATTCACTTAATGGAAGTGGAGGAAGATTTGTGGTTCCCTCAAAATTCAGCAAGTATTCTTTTTCTGTATTTTATAAATACTACAAGACGCAACATGTTTATTTGGTTCCCATAAATTAGAAAAACGTGGTTTCCAAAAATTCTAAATTAGTGATTTAAAAACAAAATATTACACCTGACCACCTTTCCAAACAATCTTAGAGCAGCCTAGCTTCTCTCCCACCCTTCAGAAGTGTGCTTTTTAAGGATACATCATTTATAAAACAAACATAAAGAAGTGTTTTTAACTACAGTACACCTGCTTAAATGTACAAGTGGACATGTTAACGTCATGTTAAAGTTCAAGGTACTTCTGGAAAAAAGGCAGATAGTTAGTTATTTTAACTCTGCATTCTTACATAGAATAATGATTATTATAGACCTTAGTTTCCTCTCATCATTCAGCTATCACATTGAGAGGTCAATAAATAAGAAGTTATCTGGTCCAGTTTACCTAGAAGAGAAAAAGTACTAAAAAAAAAAAGGAAATTGCCTATAAAATTACTTGTTTAACCCTGATAACATCTGAGTTGCCATACCCAGTTTGTAATTGCAAGAAAAGCAAACAATATTTGTCTTGCTTAGTAATAAATGCCCCATTTTCTATGACAATTTTTTCTATTATGTCTAACAAGTCATGTATTCTTGGGGCAAGAAAGCTGGCCAGGAGGTGCAACGATAGCAGTAACAGTATAAATCTGGGTTCAGAAAACCAGATCCAGAAACATACCACATCCAGAAGCAAAGAAATCTGGACACGTTGAGGAGGCAGTGCCCAGCTGTTATTTGGGCTCTTGTGTCATGAAGACTATACCCAGCCTAAGATATAGTTTCATACCATGTAAATAACACAGAATTCTGTTGTGCTAGTGTACAGACTTCAGGAAAAAGTCTTACACAAAACATATTACCTCCTTTGTTTAGAGTAGAAGATAAAATAGCTTACTAACTGATGTAATGAGTAATGGATGTCACTATGACACAAAACTTGCCATGATTTGTGTGTTCAGCTACAAGGTGCAGTATTTCTTATGACTAACTCAAAGCACAGCCGCATCCAACTGTGGTTTGGAATTCCATCTTGAGCAGCACGCACTATGACTTTGAAGAAAGTCTCTATGATTGTAACAAAGTCACCCATCCTCTCTGGAAACGTGAACAAAATCCATGGGGTAATCAGGCACAGGCGGCATGTAACGGGTTTGTCTTCCTTTTTATTCCTTGTTTTTGCTTCTGAGAACATGCACTTGGCTCCAGACTAAATCCATTTTCTATTACAAGAGAACACAGCTGTTCTTCTCTTTTTCTCTCTCTTTCTCTCGAGGCTCTTTACGTTTGCGTTCATTACTCCCAGATTGTCTTCCACTTGCTGGAGAAGCAGCACCTTGCACCTGCTATGTAGAAAAAAAATGAAAGGTTGGATAAACCAAACATTACTGTAGATGCAGTCTGAAGTATCACTATGTTCAAGTTCACAAACAAAAATTTAACTATTATGCAAACAGCAGAATTCAGGTTGGATCTTTTTGCAAAAATACTCTAGAACTGCCACAAAGCTACTTATTTCTAAAAAAACTTAAGTCAGCTGAAAATATATGTCAAGTTCTGTGTGTCCCTTCTACTGTGTCCGCATACTCAGATCAGTTGTTTCAATAATAAAATTTGGCTTCAAGCACTCTCTCGTACTTCTGTATTACTGTACTGGAATTTACTTCTACTTTCAAGAACATAATCCACATTTCAGAAGTTGCAGAGTGAAGGTGTTGGCTTTGACAGCTAAATATGACAAAGCACAAGCTTTTTGTGACTAGAAACCAGTCAAGGACTTCGCAAGGGGGTTAGTACACAAAGGCAACACAAGTTTTATTAATCCCTCATCTATTCCAGCTATTATCCATTCATAGCTGGAAATGAGTGTGCTGTTAAGACCTGTTAAGCAGGTTCTTCAGTTCTGCCTTTTTGCAGCCAATAGTAGTTGAATCTCTGTGTTGGAAATAGCTACTGATAATTTTATTAAAGCAATAAGAGTGGAAATAACACTACGTTTAGTTGTCAAAATTCTTATTTCGTACTTCACAAGCATATCAGTTAATGGTTTTGAATTGCTTCGGGCCAAAGATTAAGCCTTCATACAGATTATTTTTTACATTAGTAAATGAAATCAGTTTTAAGAGTCTGCAGCAGTTAAGAACCCCCAGATCACCAACTTAAAAATTGCCTCTTGCACTCAAAATTCAGTTTTTATGGCAGTTTTTATATCCATGGGCATGAATCAGATTTTTCAAACATTTTGAATGCAACTGCTTATGGGGATGGGACAGATCCATGTTAATTTCCTGATTTGAAACAGGACTGAATAGATTCACATGATATCATAGACTGAAACGCCTAAAAACGTAAAGCAACAAACGTCTGCAAGACAAAACTTAAACTACTATCAAAAAGCTCTTATTTGAATGCTATTTTTCAAATAGCTTAAAATACTAGCTAATACAGTCTTACATATTAACTCATCCCATCATTACAACTTAAATAGTATGAATGAAACCCTAATTTAGAAGGTTAGGCCTGCTTTAAAGTGGCAGCAACTGTGGTATCTGCATGCATACCCCAACGATTACAGCATATTTCTTAAGATTCCTATATTCAACTTGTCACTTGCTGCACAGAATGCAAATACCAGTTTTATCTGTCTGATAATGTAGATGTGGCTATGTAACTACTAAGTTAATCCTCTCTCAAGCTCATGATCAGACTCTGTAAAATGCTTTCTTACCTGGACCTGGGCAGCTGCTTGTTCTTGCTCCTGATAGTACTGAGAAGCTCTCCTGTCCTCCTCTTCCTGGAGTTTCTTTGCCAGCTCTAGATCACTGATTCCTTCTGGGATCTGCTCCCAGTTGATCTCTTGATTCTGCTGTTCTTGTTGTAGAGACAGTGCCATCAGATAATCCTAAACAGGAAACTTGTTTATTAATGCTCTTTGACACAGAAGAGCCAAGTCATATCAAGTGATTTTTTTCAGCACTCAAACTAATGTTTTCCATGAGGCAAATGTATTTATTTCTGAAGCTGTTCATAACCTAAACTGCAGAAAGGCTGAAACAGATGCCTTGCATTTCTCTTATCACAGATAATTTTTCTTACAGTTCCATACATACATAAAATAGTTTGGGTTGGAAGGGACCTTTAAAGGTTATCTAGTCCAAACCGCCTGCAATGAGCAAGGACACGTAAACATCTATTTATGATTAAAAATACGTACTAATTGTTATATATAGTCACAAGCAAACTTGCAACACAACAAAAATCACAAGAAAAATACAACAGAAAAGCAGAAATCCAGTACTTGATCTATTTGATCCTGCTGCCCTCTGTAGACAGTTTCAGGGTCTGATGGAGGCCGTAGGTGGAATTCAGAATCACAGAAGTTTCCATCACCATCCACATTGTGTAAGCTTTCCCAGACAACTTTCTCTTCTGTAAGAAAGCCCTGGTCTGTCACCAACAGGTAAAGCTGACCCTATGCAGAAGAATAAAGAAAATCTTTAGAAAAATGGTTTTTACAATCTTATATAATTAGCAGAAATTATCAGGTAATACAACTGTTGCATTCCAGCAAAATGTTCATTTAGATTTTAGCAAGTTTACAATTTAAATGAATCAGTATACAGCATTAACATGCCAGATACTAGTATTGATTGCTAAATTAACAGCCATATTTCATTTCTGTATTACATCTTGTAATTTGTCATGATTATTAACAATTCATATTGTCTAAGCATTGATACAAAACATGAGTATATACCTTGATAACTCCTTGGAAATACACCTGAAGACTGGCAACATAAATTTTAAATTCCAGGACAAATGACATTAAATTGCAAAGGCAAGATCTGGAGACAAAGGTGATCTTTCCAAATAATCCAAGAGGCATTACTTCAAAGTGACATCTCAGACTTCATGTTTTATAATGCGTTTTGAAAGAATTTGAGATTTAATTAAATTAAAAAAAACCAACCAAACAAAAAACCACACCCCCCACCACACCCTAAATTTAAGATTCTTGTTATCACTTGCCACCAATGACTGATTTGGTTGGATCTTAGCTCTTCTACAAGGCCAAATTTCTCAATTTCTAACTCTGAAATTATAAAATGGGCTGGTCTGGGAGTGAAAGGAACAATCCTAACAAGTACAAAAGCCAAGGTACAGGAAGGATGAAGAGCAAGTTTAGGTTGAAGAAAACGGAGAGGAGCTGAAATCAAAGGGAAATCACAAAAGCAGGCCTCACATAGGAGATAGTGCTCCATGACTGAGGGGCAGCAAAGCAGCACAGAAATCCCTGTTTAAATTTCAAGTTAAAATAGATTTTAATCTTTCCCTACCCTTTTAGAATTATACTCCAAAGCAAAAATGTTATTACTGACCATACAAGCAGATTAAGACTGAAGCTTCCATTAGTATTACTGAACATACCAGATCCAAGATACTCAATGCAAAACTTGTTGCAGTGTTCTAGCTGTAAAAGTTAAAGCAGTTTATTGGGACATCCACAAGAAATTGCAATCTGTATTACAGCAGCTCACAAAGGGTTCTCAAAGATCACTGTGCTAAAGATGTACCAAAACACAAGAGGCAGCTCCTATTGTAACAATTTCATAGGCTGAACAGCAGAAAATGAAAACAGCACCCCTATTCAACAAATACCAAACCAGCTTACTGATTTCTCTCCAGTCATTAAAAGACTGTCTAAAAGAGATGCTGAAATTAAAGTCTTATCTCTTCAATCCTACTCGGTTTATCGCCATCCCTTTCACAGCTGGTAGGTCATTCAACCTAAAATTCTTATTTGAAGATTCACATGCAGCAATTGTTCTAATAGTACCTAATACCACAACACGCTCTTGTACAAAAGGCCAAACAGAACAGATTAAAAAAAACCCACAAAGGACACTATATATGTTTGAGCTTTGGAATGGCAGTTACCCCAGCACAGGTGGGCTTACAGACACAAATACAATTGTCAACCTAAAATCGATCACCCAAAGAAATGGAAATAATTTCACGTTTCCAACTTGCACAGAAAACCTATTTCACAGCATCTTATCTATAAGAGGTCTTTAAAAAATGTAAAAGTAAAAAATCAAATCACAATCTTTAAGGTAAGTGTATTTGAACCTTTTGAGTTTTACTTTGATTCAAACAAAGCCTAGAAAGAAAAAAGCAGGGGCCAAGTTTTCCTCTAACATGCCATACATTTTGAGTTACTTTTTAAACAGCTCATCACCTGTGGAGCTTAATAATACTATTGAAATAGGGAAATGTTAATGCTTTCATAATTTCTCAACTATTGTAAGCTGAATTTTTCATACAGATATGGGATTGGAATCTAGCGTCTGTCAAAGATATTTTAACCTAACACTTAAGATTGAAACTGTTCTCCATTTCAAACAAAATTCTTATTCTTATTTTCTGTTTTCAAGACTTCCTCAGCTGAGCTAGACTTGAACACTTATTTTTAAAATGCCATCTTAGATCAACTTAAAAAAAACAACACTTTTTAATGCAGCTCCCTGAAGAAAGGCAATAAACTGCATTGCATACCACCGTATTACTTAAACAATACCATTCCAATACCGATTGCATAGTTTTAAACCACACTGCTTCACTTTAGCAAAATCTAGCAATTCAGCACACACAGGCTCCCCAGTATTTGTAAAGAGACAAAGTTCCTTTTCCCTTTATTGTAATGAAAGGACAACGGGAAAGCACAAATCAGAAAGTCATCTCTCTCCCCTCACCTTTTTTTCCCTTTAATCAAATGCTCTGATCCCTATTTCATATTCGTATTTTCTAACAGAATTTCTCAAAAAAAACCCCAACCAGATTCCAGGGGACCCTCATAATATTGCTAATACTCGTGTAGCTTTTGGTAAAGATTGGACAAATTCCAATTTCATATACAAAATAAGAAGAGTCAACTCAGCTGCACAGACACCAGTCTTCCTAGAACACCAACAGTTCTGCTTCTTGCAACAAGCAAATAGAGGCCGTATCTACAGACTGGTTTTATAGGCTCTGTTTTCATGTCATGCATGTTCTTCTTCCAGTCCCAACAGCTCAGAGGACAGCTTTTCTGGCACACACAAATTCCACCAAGGGCATTTTATCATACTACACCCTTACCAGGATGAAGAGAGGAGTGTAGCTGCTAAGACAGTGATACTCAACCACCGTAACACTGAGATTGGGACTTGATGTGCCCAGCAGTTTCACACCACAACGGTAGCCTACCAGGGTTTCTGCACTTCAGTTCCACTCAGTGCAACACACAAAGAAGAAAAGGGAAAGAGGACTCACAGTGTCAGAATCAGTAAGAATTATTAAGTATAGAAACATTGATTTACACTGAACTAAAAATTTAGGAAGGAGGCTTTTAAAAAAGGTAAAAAACAGAATGTGTTTTTTACTTAATACATCATGGTCCTGATACGCATTTGCTTTCTAATCAGGGTTAAAGCTAGAACAGGATGATCAGCTCACTAAGGTCATGCAATTAAGCTAAAAAATGTACATAAATATGGTTTTCAAGTACACCTTGTCCAGAGCAGTGTCATACATTACAAAACAAATGTGATTCTACCTTCATAAAATTTCAACTGGCCATTTCCAAAGTATAACCAGTTTATCTTCATTTTTAAATGTGGGGGGATTTTAATACAGTGTCTCGTGGGTTAACACTACCCCCCAAAATACTAGCATATACTACATAGCAAGAATATTTACTAATGACTGTTGTCAACAGGGAACAAACCAATATAAGAAAGTCTTGAGTGTTTAACTGTTAAGGTAAATTATGCCTACAGTAAAGTTGCAAGTAATTATTTACCTTAAGATTCAATATCTAGATATTGTAGAGACCAATGCCCAGATTTTATAGTTTCACATATAAAAAGCTTGAAATAAAGCTAAGGATAAAAGCAATATTATCTTCCTGAAGAATGATCTATTAGTCTTCTGCTGTGCACAAAACTCCACCTCTCTGAAATGCAGAGATGTAGGCTGCAGGTGATGTTACTGGTTACAAGACCTCCCTTCCTGGGCTAATTTTATGACCAGATTAAGTAAAATTAATGCTTTTGAACTGCTTGTTCTCATGCCAACTACCAAGTTTCCAGCAGTTTAGAAAACTGAAAAGGAAAACGTGTCCAATAGCTTCACACAGAAAAGACAAACATTTTAAGCCTTATCCTTTAAAGGTCTACATAAATGTTCTCTTGGACTTCTGGATCAGACCCCTTGGTTTTTACATTGACATGAATAAGTACTATTATTATTTTGAGTTTAGTCTAATCTATCTGTATACTTACTAGGAAATAGAAAAATATTTAAACATGTTTTTAAAAAAGTTACATACAGTGCCCCTACTATGCCAAACTCAGATATCATCTTAAACACCCAAGGAAAAAAAGTGCAGTTATTGCTATGAAATACACTTTGTATTTGAATAAAATTCTGTGCCGAGTTCTGAAACAGAAACCCAGCATTTATAAACTGGAAAACATAATTGCAACACTCATACAAAAATCCAAACAGGTCAGAAGCATCTTGTTACTTTTCAGTAAAGAAAACAGATTGTACTACAGTCACGTCCGAGGGAAAAACATTCCAACTGAACTAACATATTCTTACCAAACTGATCCCCTCTTTACAGTCCTGTTTTTCCTTGATCTAGGGAATTATCATTTGATGTATTTATTATCTGTGTAATGAAAAGCAAAGGCAAAAAAACAAACAAACAACATCTTTAACTGCTGAAAATGATTACTGTATAATAACATGAGCCAAGACTATTAATATGCAATTAAAGGAACAGGCAGTAGAATAAGCAACTACTTGGGCAAACGGACAAATAATAGTAAAAGAGATTTAGAATTTGATAACAGAACTGCCATTATTAACTAACAGTCACCATACTTGCCTAATATATTACAGAATTGCCATATTTGCTTCTCTAAGTAGTAACAAAAGTTTTTAATGTTACAAAATTCTTCTATAAGCATGGTCCTAATATGCAACCTTTCCTCAAATCAGAAGTGATAACAGATTTTATTATGCAAATTCCATTCCATTTCAGACAAATAGTCAAATATTAATTATTCAAGACTATATTAAATAATATAAACTGAGTCAAACTATAATAGATGGTCTCTTCTGAAATGCAATCTCCGAGTCTTCACAATTGCATTGTGATTTCAAGCCAGCTTGGTTTAAAAAAAACCAACAAAACACTGAAGTCTTTAGAGGAAGACTATTTCAAAACATTTCACAATAATTTCTGAAAAAACTCACTGTCACCATTCTTCTACTATTGTTACTTTACTCGTTGACTTCAACGATTCTAAAGTGAATGCTGTTTCTAAAATGGAAAAGTTATTACTGAATGAGCCCTCTCCATTTAACTCATATTCCCAGAATCAAGAATTTGGAAGATATGTAAAAACAGCATGAGAGCTTCCTGCCTGAAGATTAACCTTTGCGAACCATCCATATATATTGACTTGAACTCAACTATTTCAAAACAGCAACAAATATTTTTTGAATACAGAATCACAGAATCACCTAGGTTGGAAAGGACCTCTTAAGATCATCTAGTCCAACCAATAATGCAATAAACTAAAAAATTATTCCCCTCTTTTGCTAAATCAAATTTAAAAAAAATAATAAATATTTTTAAAAATGTTCTAATACAACTTTTCACCTATTGTCCATCTCAAAGCCCAAAGTATTGTCTTCATCCCCATAACAAGTGTAGAAATGCCTTTTAAATATCTGCTAATAGAGACTTTATAAGCGCTTGCCTACAGTCTATAATTGCACTGATAATTCCCTGATAACTCCCTAATCTACAACCAGTATTCATAATATTGCGGTATGTTCACAACTGTCCTATTTCTGGTCTTGCAAGAAACACTTTAGAGAAAAAAGCTCACCACTTATTTTGTTGCTAATTTAGTAACACTTAAAAAATCATATTAAAAAGAAAGCCATATTTGTGAGGAGTCACTGCAGTTCCCTTCCTTACAAATTCCTTTATTACCCATGAAAAAAAAAAAATAACCTTGGAATCAATAGAGTCTCCACCTCTTCCATTTCTGCTCTAAGATGTCCACAAGATTATCCTTTATTAAAAAATGACAGGTAAATGTATATACAGAATTATAATGGCTGGGAAACCTTTAAGATTGAGTCCAGCCATTAACCTAGCACTGCCAAGTTACTTCTAAGCCATGTCCCTGAGTGTACTTTATATTTTAAAAGAGAAAATATCTGCTATCTCTAAAATAAGCTCACCAAATAGGATGGGGAAAGAGCTTAAATACAACTTAAATTATGTTCAACAAAGCACCACAAATATTAAAAATACCTCAATCATAACATTGTTATGTGGCACAAATATAGAGCAGAATTAAGGCTATTTGGGTTTGTCTGTTTTATTAGAAAAACTGGTATGTTGAACTCTAAAATGTCTCTGACTTACACATTTTGCTCTTTGAATTATTTCAGTACCATCAAGTATTTCTTTTTCGTAAATTGCTCATACCTGCTTCTCACTTCTAAAGCAGATTCTAAAAAAACATAAGAGAATTTGGAGCTGTTTGCATTTTCTTTGAAAAAGCTTAGCGATCTAATTTTTTTTATTTCCTCCAGGAACTGGAGTTAAGATCAACCTATACTCTACTTTTGTTGAAACATATCATCCTAAAATTCAAGTCCTTTCACTAAAGTATTGGCCTCAAAAAATCACACTGAATTTAAGAAATACCACAGTGTACAAGTCACCATCTCAGCTGTACATAAAAGCTTCCAAATAGAAGTTTAAGTATCAGCTTCATTAGAATAACACTTAAACAGCCTAATGTACCTAGTGGCTTTATACTATTAATGATAATTATTATAAGAGTAAATGTTTCTAAAAATACACAAGTTTTATTATACACATGTAACTTATTATATTTATAATTCCCTTTTGTTTAACTTCATAACTGTTTTGTTTATGTGTGTCCATATATTTGTTTGGAGGGGGAAAGGGAAGAGCACTATTAGTAAAAGACAAACAAATTACATAGTTCTTGCCCTCAAAGTTCTACACCTTCATTTTCTCTGGCATATGTTGTGTCTTCAGTTTTCCTAATTGATGGATTTTCTCCATAGTCCAGCTACTGCTGACTACTGCTCAAACTGTGAAGTAAAAGAAACCCCATTAAAAATCTGCAGAGCTAGCATTAAAACTAGTAACAGGAAAGAAAAGCAGTCTACGTTCTACAGATAAAATTCTGTATTTACAATTCATGAGGTCAAAGTGATACTCATTGACTGTATGTAGTACAAAGAGTATTTTATATTTTAAAATAATAGTAGAAAAATTAATGATTTCCAAGAGGATTTAAGTGTTTTACCTGGAATATCCCTTAAAGTAAAAAAGGGTTCTTGCACCTCTAGGTACCATTTGTACCCAGAAAGTACATCTGTACTTCTACTTATTATTTTCTTTTTAAAAGCAAATTTTTTTGAGGTTGGGTGTCGTCCCCCCCCCATGAAAGCAACCATAAAACGATGTACAACCCTATATGACAAACTACCACCAATTATTGCACATGCTAAATTTAGACACGTGAAGAGAAGCAAAACTATACCTCTTAAAATTGTGACATAAATGAGCTTCATCAGGAAATATAAGCATTCTAGTTTTGACCATAAACGGATATATTCCATTGCTTTTTTATTTTTTTTGAGAAAGATCCTTGTATCTGTCTTACTGCTTTAAGAGAGTATCATTGGACATAGATTTAAGACAAATCTTAAATGTGCTCTAAGAAGCTATTAGAAAGCTATATGTGTTACTTGTTTGTAGAGCTAATCATTATTTATCAGGACTACTCAGAGCTTTAGTTCAGCTTATAAGTAGTTATTAAAAATGCCAAAGACAAGCACTGGCAGTCAAGATTAACAGACAGAGGGAGAAAAAAGGACTAGTACTGCCAAATGGAAAAGTCAGTGTCATTCACATGAGGTATGCAACATTACTGTTAATGTTTCTTAATGTTTTTGTATGTTACACCTCCCCTTTTATTATTTATTACCATTATTCTTAAGTGCAAGCATACATGAAATTAAAATCTTATTAAATAGATATAACCAAAATATAATTTCAAGAATTCTATACAAAGGTAAAAACTTTGTGTATACTTGAGAGAAGTGTCCAACGTTAAGTACTATTTGACATTGCAAAGCAATGAAAAGTTTACTTCAAAATATTCATATTCATCACTGAAAAGGGAATTAAATCTTAGGAGACAAATTGACTGTTATGCCCTTTTCTAATGAAGTCAAACACATAAAAATACACCATTATCTTAGTAAAGGCAAAGTTGTATTAGAAGAAAGATGCTCCATAAGATATTGTAAAGTTGCCATTCCACGGAGGAATGAGTCCCAAAAGCACTAACCAAGTCATCACTTGCTTTTCATATCCTGGCATAGTCCTTTCACAGTTCTCACCATTTCGCTTCCCCAGTTTCAGATTAAAAAAAACATGCAACAATTTCTTCCTTAAGAAAGGGAACCAAAATTGTAGCTCATATGTAGCATGTAGCAAATACCACGTGTTTGGTATTTTGAACACAGTGATGGAGCTACTTATCTACTAGTTCAAACATAAAGCAAAGTTATATTTCCTCAGAAACAAGAAATTAAATAATTCATTAACCAGACCATTGTCAATCACAAATTGCAAGTAAATTTAAGCCATGTAAGAAATGTATGTCATTATACATACATATACATGAAGGGAGTTAACACAGGGATCAAACTGAACATTAAGGGAAGAATTACAAAGTTTTGAAGTGATAATGGATCCTGGTATCTAAAGCACTGTAATCAATAATTCACAAGTAACATTTGCCACAAGTCTTACATTCACCATAAGCCACACTTGCATATAACAGCAAACTGGAATTTATTTCTGTTTCAACACAGGGAAAAAACAAGATTTGATTTGAAACAAGAATACAAACTACAACTACAGTAGAGATAAAACTGTTGAATATACCTTGTATTTGGTCATGGTGCTAAAATGGTTGTTCCTGAAGAACACACAAAGCTCTCCCTCCTGGACAGCCGAAGTTAACTCGCACAGTCCATGGTATGTCAACTGTGTAGCTGTGTTATTTAGAAATTGCTCAGCTACAAATCCTACAGAAGCAATATATATTGTTATGTGCATCTATTACATACTGCCTAATATACAAAATCAGGTCACAACAGTAGTATTTTCCCTATCTCCTTCCTACTAAGATGCCTCTGTATTGCTTTAAATCTAAGGGAACACATCCATAGAGTAGAAAACAAGTGCAAAGTTCTAAAACCTAAACAAGTGCAAAG
>BJBW01000329.1:663827-692299 GCA_004320125.1 Scolopax mira | reverse complement strand
GATTTAACTCCATTCACCACCACTCTCTGGGCCCAGCCCTCCAGCCAGTTTTTAACCCAGTGGAGAGTATTCCCATCTAAGCCATGGGCAACCAGTTTCTCCAGGAGAATACTGTGGGAGACTGTATCAAAGGCCTCTCTGGTTTTGGGCAGGATGCCCAGTTTTCAGCAGACCGGAGTTTTACAAGTGATGTTACTGGTGTGAATGTCTTCAGTTTGGTTCACACTGCATTCTGTGAACATCACAGGAACTTGCATATAAATTTTATGACCAGCTTTTGTTGCCAGGTCTTTATGGTCATTGTCACCTGAACCAATTAAATTAATGCCAGGATAGGTTCTAGCCCTTACAGAAAATCTAAACCAGCAAGAGAGAGCTCCAAGGAAAACCAACATTCTCCCCCCTCATTTAAGCTGTAGAGTCCCTTTTTGTAAGACATTGTGGATACTGAAAATTTACATGGCTTCAAGAACATACTGGATGTGTTTATAGAAGAGGAGTTCTCTGTAGACACTAATTACTCAAAATTTGCGTGTCTCAGGAAGTCCTTGGGCCTCTGATTTGCTGGAAGCTGAGGGAATGTTTTGCTGAAGCATTGTATACGTTTTCCTTACATCTACATCTGTACCAAGTTTGGGGAGATCTGGGATATGCCTGTGGAATTGCCCTCGTGGTAGATCTCCAACTGCAGACAGAAGACAGCAGGCAGCTCTGGGACACATCTGGAAATGGCTCCACAGTGCTTTCCTGATACTGGTGTCTTATCACTGCTCCAGCAGGAGGAAATAGGTGGAGTTACTCTGCCAGGTCTTGAGGTTATAGTTGCAGAGTAATGTGGATACGCCTTTTCAACCAGCGGAGGATGGGTGCCCACACTCAGTCTGCTTCCTCCTTTTGATCAATATTAATTACACATTTCCTGTTCAGAGCTTTTCAGCCCACTTAGTTGTCCTTTCCAGAAACCTGGTCATTTGAGTAATACCTCTATGATTTCCCCAGGTGGGTTGTGGAAGAGTATCCCCAGGTGGGTTGCTGGCAGCTGCCTCCTGTGCTTGGCATGAGATACGGCTCACTCATATTGCTCTTCCCCTCCCGCCAACACACCCTTTCTGTTGGCCGCAATTCTGAAGAACCTGCTTGCCCACACAAAACTCTTACCCTGCCTCAAATGAAATTAGGGATTAAGAATCAAATGCACTTCAACAGAGGCCAGAGAGTCAGTTTGCTAAAGGTTCTGCATATCTGCTCTTCAAGAGTTGATCTTCAGACCAATGTTCCTCAGAAACATGATATATCATGAGAAATTTCAGGGTTCCAGGTGGAAAAAGAATGGAAAAGCTCTCCCAACACTACTTTTACATTTCAAAATGTGTGAAGCAAATACATGTTTTTGAAACAAAGCAGGTTGAAAAAGGCATGAAATTGTACATGACTCTTTTTTAGGCTGATCTTAATTCTACACACCCCTCCTCTTTCAGAGGCCCCATGTGAGACTGCACAGTCATACAATCTTTTCATTAACACAAAGAGATTTTACTTCTATTGACACAGAGATTACCAACCCATGAAAAGTATTTTTGCATTGAACATGAAGTAAAGACAAGCAATTGTAGTTTATTATTTTGACACTAAAAAAAGATGTGAGCACTAATATCAGCCAGGATTGAGTTCATATTGTTTACCTTGCAGTGGCATAATTACTTATTGTGTATTGATTCTCCTGCTTAAAAAAAATAATCTTATTGGTTAATGAAAGCAAATTTTCTGTAGTGGTGTAGCCCAGATATTGTTTTGTAAAGATGAGAAACACCAGATTGTTATGTGTACAGCAAAGAGCAGTAAATGTTTATGTGCTTCAAAACTTTCTGTCTCTCTCCCTTTTTTTGTTGAAGAGGGATTAATAAATGCTGGGCATAGAGGAGATGCTCAACTCTTGGCTTGGGAACAGTGAGCTCTCTCTTTTGATAAGTATGTAGATATGTCTTTTCATATACAGAAGATGATGCTTCTCTTTTGCAAAACTATCCTTAAATTTAGTCTATATGACCCGGTGTATGATTTGAGACTAGTTGTCAGCCAGCATTAAGGTTGTTTTCCATCTGTCTATAAGGGGCTGACCTTGATTTTTGTCCCTGAAAATTGCAATGTCTAAGCTATTCTGTTGAATTAATCTATGATAAAGTTCATTGTGATTCATAAGGGTGGTTCAGCCCAGAACACAAGATGTGCAAATCAAAGCAAGAGACATGGTGTAAGGTCTGTAAGGTCCCATGAGCCTCCGCTGTCAGCAGACAGATGCTACTTGTGGTGAGCAAAGAAAACCGCGACCTCATACTAGGATGCGGGGTGAGGCGGGACTAGGGAAAGGAAATTACAAAGGGGGAGAGGATGTTATTTACATGTTGCACAAAATGTGTTGTCACATCTTCAAATGCAGAAGTGACATAAATGTGGACTGACTCAAGCCTTCACTCACTTCAGCTTTGCTATATTTAACAATGAACAAATTCATGTTGCAGGGATGATGTAAATATCCTTGAAAATCTGAATAGAAGAGTAAAATCATCTGAGCTATACAGAATTGCCAGAAGAATCAGGTTAGCTTTGTGCAGCATTTACCTTGAATGTGGCTTCCCGCTGTGAAGGACTCTCAATGTTAACTCGGCCTCTCAACACCTGTGAAATGCATTTATCACATAGACAATTCCTGAGATCACTTTTCTTGGACAGAGAGATTAGGCCTCTTTTTCTTGGACTGATGTCCAAAATTGTTGAACAAAACTGTAGCTTCCCCAGTGGAAAAAGTGGTGTGTTCCTCAGAGGCCTCATTTGGACTGGACTGAAGGTGGGAGATTCCTCCTGCTTTTTTGAGGTGGCATTTGTGTGGAGGGAACTCTTCTGTCAGGACAATTATAGGTTTGCATGTGATTATAGGATTGCTTTGAGGTGTTTTTTTTTTTTTTTGCTTTGAGACACATAATTTGATTTAAGATTGTGATTTGAGACTCATAATTGGAATCATTTGAGGAACTGGATCTCAGTTCCCTCTGTGATAGATTGGAAGAGTATATCGAGTATGTAAAGAGCATTCCAGCAACTGGCACTGGTTAGCTATTAACCTGGGACAACATGCTGCCACCACCTCACAGCATGTGCACAGGGATGGCTGTCCAAGCAATGACCAGGGAGAAAATTTGTCTGCACCAAACCTAACTGCAGACTACCAAAGTGAGTAATAATATGATGGAACCCCCAGGTGACTATGTAGAGGGGTTCTATGAGCCTGATGCTGCTATGAACTGATCCGGGACGTTCCCAGAGGAGGGCACTTAAGGTGGACAGGAGACCGGCCTGAACTATGGGCACATCTGGCTTTGTGGGTAGATGTGGCAGAAGGTTGAGAGAGCGATCTGGGAAGACTAGATCGGTGGAAGACGTGATGGCCAAGTTTCATGGTGAATCTGTGCAGAAGGACCTGGTGGATGTCAGTAATTGGTTAACCACTAGCATCTAAGTTTAGAGTACCTGAAGTGGCAAAGTGGATCTGTCACATCCAAGAAACTGGCTTAGGGCAGGCTTGAATGCACCCAGATAAAGCTTGATCTGATACTGAGAGGGTTTTGGTAAAAGTAATGATCTAATTAGGATGAAGTTCCATCTCTGAGGCCTACCTGTTTGGGACGGTGGAATAATGTGAGAGGAGTCATCTCAGCACAAGCCAAGGCTGCAGGGGTGGGGTTAATGAGGCAATTCTCTGAAAGGCATTATTGCTCTGTCAGCTTCATAGGTTGAATTACATCTTGAGTGGGTGAGGAAGGAGACTTGTTGGAAAAGCCCAGCCTCAGATGCAGGCTCCAGGTACGAGTCTCTGAAAGGCTAATGCTTCTGGCTGCTTTCTGAGGTCAGAAGTTTGCTGCTTCTTAATTGGGCCTTTCTCAAGTGCCAAGGAAGTTAATGAGTCAATTCCTGAAACTTGTCAACAGATCTGTATCCCTTATCTCTTCCACTGGTGTCTCTTGGCAGAATCTCACCTCTGGGATGATGACACCTCTGCTCTATGCACCATTCCTGGTTTGTGGGTGTGCTCTCGGTACATGACCACACTGCATGCCAGAGCAAGAGCTGGAACCACACCATCTTCTGCATGCTCAGGGATGTGCAGGTGCGGGCATGTGAATGGGGAGACAGAGCCATCACGTGCTCCAGTATGTCCATCAGACTGGAAGGGTCTGAAGGGAGATGCAACAGCTGTCATCTCCCAGTCCTGTTGTGTGAGCAAAGCCCGTGAGCCAATGACCTCTGGGGAACAGCAGAAATGATTGGCGCTGAGCACTGAGATTTCTGGTGAAATAATAGGGTTACTGGAGAAGAGCCATGGCTCTTAGAAAGATCACTATCACTTGACAGAGGATGTGACTGTGCCACAATCAAAACTTTGACTTCTTGACTACATGGTCGGACTAATTGGGTCTAATTGAAGATCACTACTCTTACAGAGCTGAACTCTGAGCTATCGTTGCTAGAAGAAATTATAGGTTAACCTATGCAGAAACCAAGCAGTAAAACTTACATTTTTTAAAAGTCAAAGAATCAAAGAATTACTTGAAAAAGAAAAATTCAATAACAGCCTGTTATTTTTTCCCACTTTCAGCCTCTGGTATTGCAAAACAAAAGGACAGTAGTTGATATTAAAGGTATTACATATGGAAAATGCTGAGAAACAACTGCTTAGTTAAATGACACAGTCTGTGTCTTATCACAAAATTAGACCCAGCTCCTATCTATCTGTAAGTAACCATTTCCAAGGTTAAATGCCAACTTGTTTTTATTCTTCCAGCTAAAGTCATTGTTACTTACATACAGGTGTCATGCCATAGTGCTTGCCAAAATATTCAGCATCTGGAATGTTTTATTATGTAAACTAGTGGGATTTGAACCCCGCAAATTAACACACTATCGCTGACAATATGAAGAAATTTTCATTCTTGGGTCTTATAAGCATAGAGAAAGCCTGTTACACCCAGCTCTGCAGGTGGGAATCAGGGAGGCACAGGGAAGGCTGGAGAGAAGTGCAGGTGGACTACGGGTGTGCTGTAGAGCTGCCATCATAAACTAAACAAGATGCAGGCAGGAGGATTTTAGTCTCTTCTCCTTAGCCTTTTCTTTTCTGTCCCTAAGTCTCTGTACTGCAACTTGAAGAATGTGGACCAAGAGTTTCAGAAATACCTGGAGAACCTGAGAAACTCAGGTTTAGGGGGTCAATCTGAACTACTTGGAAATAATTTGTTGTGCAAGACTTACTAAACAACTTTGAATGAGAAAACTGTCACAAAGCACACCCTCTGCCCCTCCTTTACACTATTGTATGTGGATCAAGCAAGAATGACATGGTTTCTCACAAATTTGCAAAATAATCTTACCCTGTGTTCTAGAATTTTAACACATGGAAGTTGCATGGTATTGGCTGTAGCTGAAAGACTAATGCCCATTTATTTGTGGTTACTGATTAAACTCTCCTGTTTAGTGTCCAGAAGGTGCATTATTGGAGAAAGTTTAACATCTGTCTCTAATGTGTTATAAAACTCTTTCATTTGCAGAAATACCACGCAAACTGTCACATCATTCCCAGAAACTTTACCTGTAGTCTAAAATTGTGAAATATAGCAAGTGGGGAAAAACATCCTAAATCACCTTGTGTGCTGAGAAAAGGCAGTGATCTTAAGGTAATGAAGCCGTAGAAAATCAGAGGAGGGACACAGTAGTGTCTTCTACAGCTTCGGCAGAACAACCTTGATAGAAATAAATTGTGTGTGTGTGTTCATTTTGAGCAGATGCTGGATGAAAGATGCCCTTGATTCCTCTGAGACTTCAGCAGAGCTGTGTACCCCACCTCATGGGAGGAAAGGAATGACTGTGAATCATGATGCTATTCCTGCCTAGGCTAGCAGTCTCCTCTATTTAATTTTTCCATTGAACCATTTTCCATTTGCCATTTCCAGTTTTTTGAGTCACAACATTCCCCTTGTCTTCCCAAATTCCTCCATTCTGTTCCTCCTCCCTTGTCCTCTGGGTCATTCCAGTAACCCTTTTTTTACACCACTGAATGTTATTCCTCTCTCCTTGAGCCCTCAAATTTCCAGAGTGATGTCTCACCACTGAGCCCACTGGATTTTGCAGGAGCTACCTAAAGTTTTGAGGATTCAATGGAAATATCTCCCTTGATGAATCATCTAGGACTGTTTTTTAGAATGTGTAATGACAAGACATTTGGTATCAAATTACATCAGATCAAGGAATGACTAACTACTATATTTAATGGAAATCACAGACCTTTGGTAGACAAGAAAATGGTAAGTCAAGGTGGAAAGGCATTTCTCGTATGTCTCTCATATGTCTGGCTCATAGCTCTGGCTTGTTCCTTTGTTTTCCAACAGTCCTTCTCAAATTGTCCTGCCACAGGCACGATCCAGGAGGCTACAGCACCTCTGCTCTGCCTCTGCTCATCTGCATGCCTTGACACTATGGTTCAAAGAGGGCTTCCTATGGGTACCAAGCAATCCAGCCCTTTCCTCAGTCATGGGTTTGAGCTGTGCTGTCCTGCATGCAGCAGCCAGCTAATATAAACAGGGTGAATAGTTCTCACTGCAGTAGCTGTTCTCATGGCAGGGAAGTCATCTTGCTCCTGGAAATCACCACTACTTCTTGCACAATCCCTGGCACCCATAATGCATGATGACATGCCATGAACTGCCTTGCTGAACTGCCAGGGGACATCTACACAATGAGTCTGGAAGCCAAGGGCAGCCCTCCCTCACAAGGACAAGTGGGTTCCCCCAAACAGTCCAACACTGGCTTGTGCACTTGGGCTGCCCATTTCACCTCCATGGTGGGGCATGGTCATTTGGATGACCATCATCTTTGGAAAAGACTTTCAGAAATAGCTAGACAGCTGTTTATGGTTCAAGGTTGCTGAGCACTTGTTCTCAAAGTATTCTTATTGAGCTCACATGGAAAAGAGTGTCTGACATAACAGTAAGAGGTGCTGTCATGTATTTCTGTCTCTAGCATCTCTGTAACAGCATGTCCAAATCAAGATGTTCCCAGAAAACTCAGTGAGGATTACTAGAGATGCGGAGAATGCAAACAGCATAAGGTATAAACACAGATGAATTGTGTGGCTAAAAGGGAGCTGGAAACAGTTGCTACATAAAATGCCCCGGAGAGGAGGTCACCCAAGCCAAAAACATGAAAAGGCAGAGACAACAAGGACCATAGAGGAGGCACAGCACAGCCTGCTGTTAGATGGTTCAGAAAGCCAGGCTGGAAAAGCACAAAGAGGGTAAGATGCAAAACCTCACCCCCAGGGATGCTTTGCTTTTAGCCATGTCAGATCTGACCAGAATATTTCTGATAAAAAATCTGAAGATTTTTTATCTTCCTCTGGAAGAAAATTTTGCTTGAATGGACGGAAAACTCCTGGAGAAGTGGCACTGTCATTGTCAAGAATAATCATCTATAGGTTTCATTTCAGTTATGTTTGATTGCCTCATTTTGACCAAATTTGATGTAATTTTGAACTAATTAAACAAGTTTTTTTCTTTGTCTTGTTCAAAATTATAAAGAAGCACCTTGACTCTTCTCAAATCTTAGCCAAATTAAGGAATTCTATTAAGAAAAACGTTTTCAGCTTTTCATTCTGTACTGGAAGAAAACAAATTGAAACATCTGAGCACTGCCCACAGAAAGGAAATTCCAGGTATCCTCTCAGGTTAGTAGTGATAAAGTAAAACCTATGGCTGTCATGGCATGAGACAGTTCCCATGAGAAAAAAGAGTGTTTTTTTGTAAAGCAAACATCATTTTGTCCACAATATGCAGAAACACATTTCCAAAGTTGCCTATTATGACTTGATTTCACTGGTGAGAAACCACTGTTGCATTATTTTCTTGTGCAATATCTTTATCTTCTATATTTAGAAAAGAGATATGCTAAAAATAGAAGCAGAATTTTACACTGTTCCATGATAAAATTGGTATGAATATGGTGCAATCAATAGAATGTTTTTGAGACAAACTCAAATGTACAGTCATGTCTATGTTGCTGTGATGATCTTTTCTATGGAGATTAGTTCATATTTGTCATTTTGAGCTATTGCAAATGTCCTTTGAGGTTACCAGAGAGGGCTGGACTGAGCTTCAGTGAATGCCTTAACTTCTAATCATTAACCACTTCTCATCTGTTCTTCCACAGAAGAACAGATTAGAAATGACTGCATGAGGAAATGTGAAAGGCTGGGGCTGAGATCAGGCTTAGGCACTCTCCACATATGGCAGATATTGCAGAGGTGGATTGCTTCACCTTTTGATACTTACCTCAATACAATTTCAAGCAGATGTGCTCTTCTCGGCAAGCTACAAAGGCTCTTCCTAGGTGTGCTCACAGCAGGTAAAGCTGGGGAGAACCTCCTGACCCTACATCTGGACTGAGAGTTACACAAATTGCTGTTTCAGTGCATCTGCTGATACCAATAGATGTTGGTCTATGTGTAGTGGTCCCCAACAGAGTTTTTGCTGAGAAATTTAAGAGAAAAAAAAATGTCCTTTTCTGCTCATGCATGGTGGACATGCATGGTGGACCTCTTTCACAGCTGGCAGCTCCTCAAGGAGCCCAGGAGTGCCCAGACCTCTTGGTTGCAGTCTTGCGTTGAAGCAAGTCACTTGTGGTGCCTCCAACTTTGAGACCACTTGAGACTTTGGTATGGTGTTTCAGGTCAGCATCACAGCACTCTTCAACTGCGTTCATGCAGATGCTACAAGTTCACATCAACATTCCTCCCCCACCATTCAGCACCATCTGAGGAATGGGTTATGTCTGAGCTGAATCAGGAGTGTTAGTGCCTTGGGAATGTCCCTCTGGTCACTTTGAGCAACCTGAACTTTACAGAGAAAACACTTCATGACCGCCACCCATTGCACATTTCCTGAGGGAAATGTTCTGGGGACAAAACTGATGAGCACAGTGTGCTGGGACTCCTGGCCCCTAGGGAGGTTGTGGTTAACAGGTTAACATTGTTTCAGTCAGAAAATGTTTCAGAGAGATTGCAATTTTTTTTTTTTTAATTTTCATTGAAAGACTACATTCATTTTTCTTTCTTTGTTGATGGAACAGAGCGTAGGAAGGAGGGGTAACCCTGTTTAATTTATAAAGATCTTCAGCCATGGTGGAAAAACTGCCCAAAAGGAGAGGAAAGTTTCAGAAATACAGCACTTTTGTTTATGTTCTTGTACTATTATTCACATTTCCAGTGAAAAATACCTGCTTCCATCTCTATATATGGTTTGCGTAAAGGTAGACCTGGGGGAAAAATAATAATAATAAAAAAAAAAGAGTAAAAATCTGGAAGCTTACATGTGTGACATGGGATGAAAGTCCCATTTCTTGCCTCAACACACCCTCTGAAAAGTACTTCCTTCCCTCCGTGCCCTATGGAGGCAGCCAAGGAGGCCACCTCTACGCAGAGAAACTCTGCGTCTCCCTGACAGATGAGGCACCGAGGTGTGACGTGGGCGTTCCAGCCGCAGGGAGCTTCGTAGCTGCCAAGGGATAAAAGAGATTGAAAATAAACTTCTTTCCATGTACCTGGGCTTGAAAGGGATGCAGCAAGAGATAATGTTCTTTGTAATCCTGGTGGTGTGACACTGTTCATTTGGGTCAGGGAGTGGAAAACTCCCATATTAAGGGAAAGTGGAAGGGAAAACACCACTATCAAGGAAAGGAAAAATCATTCAAACTCATGCTCTGTGGGCAGCTGGCAGTGTTGTCAGGTTTGTGGCAATGCCAGTAAAATATGAGTGCGTGATCCCAGTGAAATAAGTGGAAGATATTCCATATTCCACAATTTTTGTTGAAGTTTGGACTCGGGCCTCATTACATCACGCTAGGGTGTGGGATTGTGGGTGTGGATGACAAAATAAAACAGCTTCTTTATATCTTGATAAAAGTCAGGGCGGAGAGTGTCCAGCAGTCTGAGGGGTATTGTTAGACTTGCCCATTTGATGAGGGTAAGAAAGTATTATCTGGAATATGGTGTCTAGTTTTGGCAGAAGAGAAGAGAGAGGAGAGGAGAGGAGAGGAGACGAGAGGAGAGGAGAGGAGAGGAGAGGAGAGGAGAGGAGAGGAGAGGAGAGGAGAGGAGAGGAGAAGATATTTCAGATGGTACCTAAAATGATCAGTTCAAACGTCTGACCACTTCAGGGCTGACCAAAAGCTGAAAAAAATTATTAATGCTTCGTAAATACTGACAGGTTTAAGGCATTGACCACCTCTCTAGGAAACTTGTTCCAGTGTCTGACAACCCTCTCAGTAAAAAAATGGTTCTTAATGTCCAGTCTAAACCTCCCCTGATGCAGATTTGAACCATTCCCAGGGAGAAGACTTCAGCACCTTCCACTCCACTTCCCATGGGAACGACAAAGATGCTCAGTGTTCTGGGCAGCATGACCTGTGAGGAGAGCTTGAGGGAGCCATCCTGGTTTAGTTTGGCAAAGGGAAGACAAAAAGCCTTAGAAATGCCAGATAATATATCCAGGAGCTATTCACAGCCATCTACTGTATTTTAAGAACCTGATGATGGAAGTTAGGGGAACCTTTTTCACTTGGAGGGTGATACAGGACAAGAACAGGCCATTGGAGGGAACCTGAATCCCTTTGCTGGGAATCTGTCAAGACTTGGTGAGAGAAAGCCATGGACAACCTGGTCTAGTGCCAGTGCCAGTCTTTGTGTGAGCAGGAGGATGGGCTAGAGATGCCCAAATATACCTACATATGATTCTTAAGCTCTTTCAGCCAATAATTCAGACTAATTAGAGGGGAATGTTATTAATAATAATTTAAATAGCACCACTGTAGTCTCAAGTTGCTCACATCTCAGATATTGTGCAAAGTGGAAAACAATCCTTAGTTATGTAGCCAAATTACTGTATTCCCTAAGCTAACTTCCTCCGTCTTTGCTTAGCTTAACTGTGAGAATTGACCAGCAGAACAACGCTTTTTCAGCACATCAGGATGGGTCTGATTATCACTTCATAGAAGTTTATATACCGGATAATGTGCTTTGCCTGAGATTTTCTGGGGAGACATTTTGGTGTCATCTGAGATGCAACTGCAATGACAACAGTTGCTCAGTGTCAACGGGGAGATAGGCACTTAAAATGCCATTAAGAGAGAAAAAAGATGAGAATGAAGCAATACTGGTCATCAGGGTAAGCAGCAACACACAACTTTAAATATGTCATTGTTTAATTTTTCTAATTCTGAAACAATGACTGTGAGCAGAGATGGAGAAAGCAGGAGGAAGAGTAACAGCAACTGCTATGAGTAACCAGAAACATGGGTTTGGTGGAGCCCTGACTTCACATGTAGAGGACCTTTGGGGATCAAGTGAGGCTCCTCCACCTTTGGTAGCCTGTGTTGGGCAGAGCTGCTGAGATGGCAGTGGGTACCTCACCCTCCTTTTGACCTCCTTTGGGGCAAGGGAGACCTTCACTGTGTGGATACTGAGCAACATGTAGAGCACACACAGCTTCCCCAAGGACGTTTTAGAGTTCCAGGGAGGGCAGGAGGCTTCATCTGAACTCTGTGATGGCAACTGGACTTTCCTCCTGTAGGACTCCACATACCAGCTATGGCTGGCAGCAGCCCAGGTGCATGAGAGTGAGAACCTGGAGGAATCCCCAGAAAGATGTGGCGATGGGTTATCACCAGCAGCACAGTGAAGCTGTAGGAGATGAGGGAGTTGTCTGGGGCAGGGAAAGCCCAGTACTTCCTGCAGTGTTTTCCTACAAATCAAGGTCCCTTCAGCAGGAAAACAAGTGTGAAAAAGGCTGGTTATTTCTGTCAGCTCGGCCAGGGCACTCGGGTCAGGTGAGGCAGCAAAACCATGTCTCCAGAGCTGAAATACCCTTTTGCTTCCCCCCCTCTTTTTTGGTGGGTGCAGCGTGAGGGTGTGCTGAGCTGTGTCATGCTGCTTGGGACGGATCTTAAGTTTTTCTCCCAAAAGCCAGTCTTCCCTGCCTGCCAAAACCAGGCTAATTGTTTGCTGGATTGGCCTAAATCCTGGAGTCATTTAGATCCCTGGCAAGTTTCCATTCATTTTGCAATATCTGTTAGTGCCTGGCCAAATGTCGTCTTTCAGATTAAAGAGCCCAACATCTGTGTGTTACAGAAAGAGGCCAAGAGGAGCAGGAGACAAGTGCGGGGTTCCCTTAATGTCCACAGCGCAGACTTAGGCACAAAGGAAAGAAACTATGACGGGAAATGTAGTATGTCCTTGAGGTCTTGCACCGATGTTAATGAAAATATTAACATAAAGCAACGTCAATGCCTCTCTGATTAAGGTGAAGACTCTTTTTTATTTAATAGTTCAAACCATTTGAAAAGGGGAGAAGCTGTTTCAGGGCACCATGGTTGTGGTGGAAAGCGGCAGAAATTAGATGGTGAACTTCACAGGCATGTCTAAACACATGGTGAAATAGGAATGAGCAAGACCTGGGCTGAGGGGACGTCACTGTGTTGTTAGGAGATTATTTAAGTTGTTTTCTTTGATCCTGAGTGAGAAGGCAGATATACAAGAAGAGTGTGGAAAACGTAAGACAAATTGGTTTAGCTCCTGGGCTTGTGGTCTTCCCTCTGGTGCTTCTCACCTCCCTTTTCTTTGTAATCCTTGTTCAGTTTCGGAAGAAAGTGGGAGATAGTATCATCACCTCCTGCATCACAGGATGAAGCCTGAAAAAGGGAGAACATATTTAACCAACCTATTAGCAGACTGCATAGGTATTGCTGACTCGTGTCTCATAAGATAGATACACTCATTCTCTAATCACTTTTTGCTTTCAGTGGAGTAGTACCTGGTAATGCCAAATGTTACTATTTCAGAGACTACAGGTTTCTTGATTGTTTACATTCAAACACATCTTCCACTTGCACAATACTTGGTCATAGGCCTTTTTCCACCACTGAGATAATTAGAGATTCTGGGCTGCAGGAGAGGACTCCTGCATGGTGTGCAAGTTGCCACAAAAGCCTTGCTGTTGAACTTGTGATAGGCTCCAACCACCTCAATGCCTGACAAAATGTCTATAAAAATCATTGCTGGGTGTTCTACTTTGAGTAGTTTCCTTCTGTTCCTCACTCAAACGATTCGCTGTGTGAATCAGGGCCTGGGGTTTTTGTTTGTTTATCTGGAAACCTACAGTGTCTCTTTTAGAGCCTTGCATTGTTAATAAAGAGTTACCACTTAATCTTGTGGCTCCATTTGACCCATGGAATCACAGGGAACAGGGTGCAAAAAATTCTTTCCTCCACGCTGTGGAGACCTGCAACTGTGATAGGAGAAATGCTAGCAGTCCCGAAGAAATTCTCTGGGTGGTTGGTGTCTGGCTCATCAGGGGAAGGGAAAGACACAGCTCTAGGGGTTTTCCCCTCCTCTCCGTGGCCTTGATACATCCAGTCCTGACTGTAATGAACATCAGGCTGCATGACTTCATTAGTGACAAACAAACATTGTGCTGAGCCTGTGCTGCAGCCAAGAATCAGTAGGAAAGTTGCTATTCTAGGTTCAGCTGCACCCTGGGTTGGGATGGCTTCATCTGGCTCTGCTGCTGGGGCACCAGCTCAGCAACCTGGGGACTTCATGG
The DNA here is from genome assembly GCA_004320125.1 of Scolopax mira. NCBI lineage: Eukaryota > Metazoa > Chordata > Aves > Charadriiformes > Scolopacidae > Scolopax > Scolopax mira. The sequence continues at coordinate 678,605 of BJBW01000329.1, read as the reverse complement.
GAGAGTGTAAAAATCAAAATGGTTCTTGAGTTGGAAAACTGTGCTTGACGTCTGGTAACTGTGAAGGGAGGGGTGATTTCCCCTTTTTGTAATAAAAAAGAAAACGAAAGAGCAAGGAAAGTGATGAAAGTAATGCTTGTAGTGAAGCACATGAATAAATGCATAAATGTCGTTTGCAAGGTTTAGGGGATTCAGCAGTTCCAGGGGAAGTTGACTGGAGTCTTTTCGGTGCTTATAATTGCTTAAGACCTGTAATTAATTTTTCTTAATATTTTCTAGAAAATAATTAGAAGAGGATTTGAAAAACCTTCCATTATATGATACAGATAATTATTTTCAGGCGTAAGGTTAGATTTTTTTTTTACTCCATCTTTCTCATTATATTGAGTCCTAACTTCTGATACCACACGTCAAGATTAAATTATTTCAAATAAACTGAAATATTCTGAATGTCAGAAATCATGATTAAGTAGCAGCACTTTGAATGGAGGAATACACTATAATTTAACTTTCAGCCTAAGAAGAGAAGTTGGCATTTGCAAAATTAAACTTCTTTCTTTACAACATTTTTCATTATGATTTGTTCCTTGGAAGGCATCCCTTTATTTGCTGTTGAGATGCATAATCCAATATGTGAGGTATGGTTGAAATGTCTCCAAAATATCTTAAGTCTAAGCTGTCATTCTGGATCAGTTCTGCTTTCATAGTTATTATTTAAATCCTGATCAATGATACCAAAGGGACTGCCCATAACACTTCAGTCCCATGGGCTATATACCATGGGGATTTGTGCATAACCAATATTGAAAACTTGCCCTTTAAAGCCTTCTGTGTCTTCTACAAATACACCTGTCATCGTTACCAGTTCCCCTGTTGATGTCATTGTGGTAACTTTGGAGCATCTGTCTGATGATACAGAGCTAAAATAATGTTCGACATGTTATATTGTGGGTCAGGAAACATAAGCCTCAGCTAGGAAATGGGCAGATGTTTTCATAGCTGGTTATTCATTTTGTACATGTGCTTTTGTAGGATGGTGAGGTCAAGGATAGATCTCAAGTCAAGTCCAGCTTTGCTGTCCTGTGCTTTCAAAGCAGAGACTGAGATAAAACAGAAACAAGCAGTAGGAGATTGTGTGAGATTTGGTCAGGGGTGGGAAAAGAAAGTGAACCTTAATATGGGCCGAGAAAACACCTGCCTACAGGTGAGCCTGGCTAGCCTCACTGCCTGCCTTGTAGCAGCATCAATGATCCTAGAATCCTTCTTGCTTCACACCCCAGCCTCACACCAGGGATGGCATTTGTCACACCCTCACCCTGTAGGTTTTATTCCACCAGCATCCAACACTGTGCCTGCCTGATGCTGGCACCAGGTCCAAGAGAAACCCTGCCCTTCAGTCGGTGTAGGCACAAGCATACCGAGTCAGTGGCAAAGCTGGGAATGCCAGGAATTTTTTAAAAGCTGCTATGCAAAGGTCAGTGAATTTCTGAGAAAGCTGTATATTCACTCTTTTAAGGACTACTTGGAAAACCCCAGTCAGAATCTATCCTGAGATGTGGCAAGTTAAAAGATAATTCTTTTCAATTTGCAACAAAATTTTCTTGTTTCTTTAACTACTACGGGAGTTTCTCCTAAGAAGAGGAAGCAGGCATTTTTGTCCCAATGCCCTTCTACTAAAGAGTTTCTCTCTCCATTGTCGAGACAAGGTGCCTCTCAGTTGCATGACACTTCCCGAGAAGCTGGAGAGGAAAGTCCCGAGACTGGAAACTGGCACACCACATACCAGTGGTAGGAGAGAAACATACTGGAGAAAATGCAAAGAGGAAGCTCTGGTCAATACCTTGCACTTTTGATCTTTCTTTGTTATGAAAGAAAATAGCAAAAAAAAAAGACTGGGGCATATTTTCCAGGGATTTCTACGTGTTCAAGAGAGGAGGAAGAAGCTGATGTCAGGAAGAGAGTGAGGCATAGCTGGAAAATAAGTGTGAATATGAGTGAGGGCGAGTACTTTAAGGGTGGTTAAGCTGACTGATGCTGTTCCAGGTACTCTTCCAAGGGAATGATTCATAAAATACAGAAGGGACGGGTACCACCTCCTCTGAGGAGTTACACAGCCATGGATTTTCCAGAGGAGTTCCATGACTTTGGACTGGGTTGAAAATCACTCCTGTGTGTTGCAAATATTTGCAGTTCTCCAAGTCTCCCTTCAGAGCTTCTCCCATCACCTCCAAAGCCCCAAACCAAGTATCTGAAACCCATTTACTAGACCTCTGGTAGAGGAATAAGCCACTCTGGTTCCATGGGGTGAAATCAGTAATATTTGCACCACCAACCCTTCCAGCAGAGGAGTTGCATGAGGCACCTTGAGCAGAAGCTCCCAGATTTGTTCTTCAGCACTCAACTCCTTGATTAGTACTTTTGTGCTCTTCAGAAATAGCCTGTTGTTAGCAAGAAAGCATCTACTCTGCAGCCAATGAGAGGGACACCCTGACAGGATGTTATTGCCCACGATAAAATTCTTTTAGTAACCAACAGAAATTTGAGCAGCGGGGCTGTACTGGTGGTACTGGGGAGGGTAGCATCAGGGACTGGAGCTCTCTGCAAGGCTGTCCTCCGTCAGAGGGCAACCAGTGTAAGGCTCTGCAGCCAGGTCCTCCTGCCTCTGGAAACAGCCAGATACCCCGGATATTTTGTGTTAGTGTCTTTGGTCTTGCTGTGGTTTTGACTAGAAATTCCAGCCTGGTTGTAGCAACTTCTACTGATAAGTGTTTCAATGAAACTGGTACTTCCCAGAAAAAAAGACCAAAAAAGAGAGAGAGAAAAAATGTGGCTTTGTTGAAAAATTTGTAGCTTGCACTTTCTGGGACATCAGTTTTGCTTGTGGGGTTGAGCCCTGCAAGGTTTGGGAAAAGAAAGGAAAAAAAAGAAATTCTTTCAGTATCTTTGAGGTGATAGTCCCTTTTGCCTTTAACATAATCTATTTATTTTGATTCTCTGGTGGGCACTCACTAATGCAGAGTTGAGAAACATATCTTTTTCTTCCCCTTTGGAGCGTGTTCTTGCAGAAAAAAACCTCAAACTGTATTATGAATTATGTGAGTTAACATATCAGTAATACAGATTCCCACCAAACAGGGATGTATATTCGATCTGAGTAGCTTGAGAATCTTTTAAAATCCTAGAGGATGAATCAACTGTAGCATATTAACTTCTAAAAACCATTAAGGAAAAAAAAATCCTTGCTGTTAAAAGCAGGAATTTTTGCTGATGAATGGGAGTGGATTTGAGTATATTTTCCTGGATTATGTGTTGTAGTTACCGTTGTACATCAAATTAATTTTGTCAACTTGGCAGGATTTTGGGTCATGTGATAAAACCCAGACTATTTCTAAGAAACATTTGTGATGCGTAAAACCAGATTAGTTTAATTCTCTCAAAAATTAAGTAGAGCAGTGTATAACTTGGCTTTTTTCACTCAGAATTTCACTGCTTTCTCTCAATCTTTAATTTCCTCTGTGCACAGTGTAGTTACAGATGTTTCCTCCTGGTATTTACCCACTTCGTTTTGGTGAATGGCTCAAATAGCAACAGGAGATAAAACATGTGATATGGACTGTAAATTAAACAAAATCATCTCTGACACCTCAACTGAGGTACACAAGTCATTTTTGCTTTGGGAACACGTTAAGGAAAGCCAAGCAAGAGTGTGTCATCTGATATAAAGGACATAAATTAAAAACCATTCAGAAGACAGATTTTCCCCTCTCACATTTTTGAATAATTAGTCTGTGGTTCTTGCAGTTCCGGACTTTTGTGAGTTACGAGATTTTCATTGGATCTCTAAGAGCAATGAGGCATTGCTCTTATGAGGATATACTGTCATGGCTTAACCCCAGTTGGCAGTTGGGACCACGCAGACACTCTTGCAGTTCTCCCCCTTCCACCCAGAAGGGCAGACAGAAGAGGGAGAAAAGGAGGAGAAAGAAAGAAAAAAAATAACTCAGGGATTGAGATAAAGACATTTTAATAGAACAGTAACAGAAAAAGGAAAATACCAATAATAATAATAATGGTAAAAGAATATACAAGATAAAGTAATACAACACAAGTGACTCTCACCACCTGGTGAATTGGTCCCCAGCTTGTCCTGAGCAGTGACCGTGGATTCCCACCCCACTTCTATACTGAGCATGATGTCTGTGGCAGAAAATATTCCACTGCCCATTCTGTTGTTCTATCTATGCTTCTATGGGAAGCTGAAAAAAGTCTAGTATAAACTAGTATAAACATCACATAGTAACAACTAAACCAGTATGTTTTATTGTAGTATTATTGACATTCCTGTCATACCAAATCTGAAACACAACAACCACTAGAAAGCTGAAGCCAGGATATATACATATATATCCATATATATGTTCAGAAGAAGTGAAAAATCCTATGTCAGAGGTCCAGGTGATCTCCAGCAGTCGCTGGTGGAATGATGGGGTGCATGGGAACATGGTCTTGCCCTTTTTCCTGGTGTATTCATGCTGGCTGCTGCAGATGCCAGGATAACAGCTCTTGGTTTTGACTCAAGGTTGCAAGTTTTTCTTTCCTCTGCCATATATGAACTGTCTTTACTTCATCTTTTAAAAGGATCAGTCTTTTAGCTGGCAATGTCTAATAATTGATGCTAATGAAATGTATCCTTGATAATTAATAACATTCTAGTGAATCTGCTACAATTAATCATATTTTTGTTCCACTATACTCCTTCTGGTGGTAAATCTCAAACTTCAGTAAAACAAAAAAAAAACCCTTCTGAATTGTACATGGCAAGTGCCTCATGGTGTAGATTATTTGTATAGCTGTTTTCTGATTTCTGTGTCTTTTACAATAACGAAGTGATTTTGTCTTATCTGCACAGCATTTACTATAAGACGAATAAATGAGTCATGTCTATTGTATTTTCTCAAACTAGTAGTTAAACTTTTAAAAAAAAATTTTCTTAGGAATTTTTTTGATCTTTGGCTGTTTAATTCCTGTTGTCCTTTGAGTAACTTTATGTAATATCTAAGCAAAATGTATGCTGAAGTCCTTGTTTCTTATTGAGTTTTACAGCCTTTATCTTGAAATGAAGGTATTTGGAGTTCAAAAATCCCCTAATCTGTATGGTAATGTAAGATCGAAGTCTAAGGAAAAGCTCAAGTGACTCTTTAAAAATACTGACACTAGGCAAATGTACGTTACTGAATTGTTCATAAAATGCCATGACCCAGAATTGCTTAGGCACCTAAACCTATGCACTATGTCTGTTCCTACTGAAAAACACTCGTCTCTTGCAATTAACACCTGCTTGAACTGAAGTGTACACTGAAGTGTTCCTCTGAGTCAGAGCAAAAGTTCTGAGCACTTTCCAGGAATGAATTTTAAAACTTTAATCGACATTCAAATAAAATGTTTGAATCATTAAATCTTCATGTAGACATTTTATTCTCGTCTGAGAAAAACAAAAACCTGCCAAGCACTGAAAGATGCTGCTAACTTTCTGCAAACTTCTCTGCATCCGTGCAATGCAGCTCTTAAATTTTTGGGCCCTATAACATCGAGTGATACTTGCAGCTGCCTGGACTCTGATGCCACCCACTCAAGAAAAGCACAGTCTGAGCCAGGCTTTTGCTCTGGGAATGGCTGCACAACCTCATCCCGCTGCTGTGGGTCTGAGCGAGGCATCGGGGACCACCCCCATCCACTCCAAGGTGTGTTTCAGCTCACAGAATCACGGAATGCTTGGGGTTGGAAGGGAACTCTGGAGAACACCCAGTCCAACTCCCCTGCCAAAAGAAGGGTTTCCCAGAGCAGGGTGCACAGGAACGTGCCCAGGTGGGTTTTGAATATCTCTAGAGAAGGAGACTCCACACTGTCTCTAGGCAGCCTGCTCCAGGGTTCTGCCACCCTCAAAGTAAAGAAGTTTTTCCTCATATTCAGATGGAATTTCCTGTGTTCTAGCTTGTGCCCGTTGCCTGTTGCTCTGTCTGAGCACTGGGCAGCACTGAGAAGAGCTTGACCCCATCCTTTTCCCACCCAGCCTTTAGAAATTGATCAGCACCAATCAGATCCCCTCCCAGTCTTCTCCAGACTAAACAGCCCCAGATCTCTCTTTCCTCAGCAGAGAGATGCTCCAGTCCCCTGATCATCTTCATATCCCTCCATTGGACTGTCTCTACCAGTTTCCTGTCCTTCTTGAACTGGGGGTCCAGAACTAGACCCAGTGCTCCATATGCAGCCTCACCAGGGCAGAGCAGAGGGGGAGGATGACCTCTCTCAAACTGCTGGCCACGCTCCTGCTCCCCAGGAGACCACCACAAGACTTTTAACCCAGCCAGCATTTCATAACTGCTTCCCAAGCTTCAAGGCCATAGTCAGTAACAGGCCAACTAGACCCGTGCAAGAGTGATGCTACAGATGTCCCAAGAGTCCATGCTCCTGGAGAGAGGCAGATGCTCACCCCAGTCCCCTGCCCGAGTGGGTATCCCAATGTGCTGCTGTGGTCCAGCATCAGGTGAAGTCACCCATAAGGAATAGGTTTGTATTTGGGTAAGCTGCAGGCTGAGGTCTGTGTGGATGTCTACTTAGAGACATGGTCTGTGACACGTTTGAAGATGATTAAAGACACACTTACCACGATGTTATCGATCAGATGTGTTTATTCAGGAAAACACCCATGCCCCTAATATTTAAACTGCAATAATTAACACAGAACTATTTCATTTAACATGACATAATTATTTTGACATTTCATACATGTCTATTGCTGAAGGCCCCAGTGAACCATCTCACAACACAGTCGGGTTTATACGTGAGAAAAAATACCCTTTAAATATAAAGGCTCTGTTATACTGCACACAATACTGCTTGCCAGAGGCAGAAGTTCTGCTCTTCTACCACTGTCAAGATTGAGGAACTTGGTTGAAGCCCCTGAAATTACATTCATATAAAGTATTAAAAAATTACATAAAATTCTCATTTTTAAGCATTAAACTTATTCACCCTCTAAAGCATTAGCTTTAGAAATACCTTTATTCAGATTGTTGCATATGCCAATATTAACTATCATCCTCGGAGTCACAGCTTCTGTAGAGCTCATTTAACTGTTCAAACAGGGGGGTTTTCCCCCCAATTCTTCAGACTTATTTGATTTCCTTCTTTCACCCTCCCTTTATTTTATATTTTATTTGCTTTTTCCCATCCATTTTTATGCAGAAATAGAGACAGAAAAATAGAAGCCAAGAGGGGAACACGCAAAATAACAGAAACGCAAGGGAATTAAAAATATGTAAACTGAAGGGATAAAAACAAGTCAAATATTTACTAAACAGTTTTAGATGAGGAAAAAGTTACTTCAAAACCTAAGTATTGAAATGGTGCCTAATTTCAATATTTTGTAATATTTTGTTCAATATTTTGCTCTCTCTCTACCAGTTCTGGACAAGTCCAAGCAATAGGTGCTGGTGGGAATGAAAATGACATCAAGCAGAAAAATCTTACTCCTTTGTGCCCATAAATCTAACAACTTAGTTGGTAGTTGTGTTTTACCTCAAAAACATATTATGCTGGAGAGCCATGGGCCTCCCATAAACCTCACACAGCTCTCAAAGTGCTCTGTGGGAAGCTGTGGAAAGCATCCATAAACTATAAATCCACAGCTTTAATGATCTCTTATTTATCTTGAATGGGATGAAGCTGTTGAGACCGAGGACTTGGTGACCGCACTGAGTAAAGACTCACTCGGCAGTTGGCGATGTCTGATCTAGTAGCTATTTTGGGTGCCGTGACTCGCCTCACCGAGTCTTGCTTCACACCGGCTATAGAAGGAAATAGGAATCTTAAATTTAGCTGCTGTGGACACGGCTGAAGGGAAATGGTGTGTCAATACTGCAGGGTATGGCACGTCAGGAAAAGCCGATGACTTTACCCATGGTGTACGTCCTCATCTTGAAACAGAGCAGGGTGGATGGTGCCTGCAGCCCAGAGGAGATGCTGAGCATGGAAGGGGTGACGCTCTGGCCCTGATGAAAAGGTCAGGCTCTGGAGGTTCCTCACCTTCACTCTCCTTCGAATCACCCCAATTTCAGAATGTGCCATATTGCCCTTCTTTGGGCTCTACCCTCCTCCACCCCAAATCTTCGAGCTGCTGGGATCAGCAATGAAAAAAGAAATGGGGAATTTAAACCACTGTAGTGGCATTACCCTGGGAGTGGGGGAGGAGAGGACAGCTGCAGAATACACTCTTACAAAACATTTTTCCAAGCTTTTGTATCCATCATACTTTCTTGAAATTAAGCCTATTATAACCGTAAAAGGCCAAGGCTGAAAGAAGTTTGGAGGTCACTGAGTGCAACTCCTGCTGTTGCAAGTGTTCCTTGTCAGAATTTGCATTTTTATATTTATTCCTCCTACAGAAACTGCCTTTGCTTTGAGTTTTTTTCCCTTGCTATTTGGATCATGCACAAGTTGTGAAGACCTGTCTGTAAGGCCCAGTTAGGGGTCGTAAAAAGCCAAGGCTTCTTATTTATTTTACTTTTAGGTTGGTTATTTGTGTTGACTAGTCCCGTTCATACTTTAACTACAGGATAGGGTGCTTGAAAAAAAAAAAAAAGAGCTTCTCATAATTTTCATATCTAATAACATTATGAATAATAATAATATTAATTTAAGAGCACGAGCAAGTGGCCAACAATATTGCAGAATGCTGCTTGGTCTCCAAAGCAATCTGAGAACAAAATCAGGAAGTCACCTTGCAGAAGGTCAATGTTCTGTTGATGCAAGTGGGATCTTTAAAATAGGACTGCTGTGCATTTTTAGGCATCACACAGCCCCTGGTTTGGCTTGTGGCATAGTAAAGGATTGACTCTAAGTGCCTCTGATTTTTCCTCCCTGTGGGAGGTGCTGATGAAAATAAAATGAAACAAAACCAGATGTGAAGTGAATGCAAAATTCCCAAGTCCCTCAGTAAGCACTTGCGTAGCCTAAATAATGAATCTGTGTCATATAAGCCATGACCTATTTGTCAGATCTCAGTTTTGAGGAGTTTGGATTTGGGACAATTTCACGGGAAGCATCATCAAACCTTGAGAAGTCTAATTGCAACCCTGGTTTCAAAGTCTTCACAGCTTTGGTGAAGTTGAGATCCAACTCTGTAATCTCTGATACTAACCGTGATCTGATTTTCGTTTGCTGCCCCCGGGTGAGCTCGGATGGAAGTGTATTGCATTGACTTAAAGTTCCTATTCCAATTTTCTATAGCAATCAACAACAGCCAGAATTAAGCCAATAATAAGCATTTTTTTTCCTGTCAAACACCATTACAAGTAACGGCATGTATTAACTCCCATAGATGCTTTTTAGCCAAGCAGAAAATGGTTTAAGAGTGCAACTTTTTCGGTGTCTGAGGAGGGCCATGAAACCTCAACAGAGCAGACTCGCTTGTGAGATTGATGATGCTTCCTGTTTCTGGTCAACTTAGCAATTGAGCATACGCACAGAAAGCCACATGTTTGCCACATCTGAGGCAAAGGGGAGGAATTTTCACAATTTCTCCGTGACTTCAGTGCTTTCAGTAGTGGCTCCCCCTTTCTCATGGCCTGAGCCTGGTGTTGGGGACACAGTCTGAGATGCTCCTCAAAAGAGCTGAGGACCCTCCTGCAGAAAAGCTCGTCTGCTGCCAGCCGTGATGAAGCTGAGACCATGGGAATGGGTTGTCCCCCAAAGTGCATTGCAGTTGATATTGCTGAAAAAACACAGCATTTTGTGAAGGATCAACCTGGACTTTTCTTTTTTTTTAGTACAGGCTTTTTGTCAAAAATGACATGCTTCAAAAAGGCTAGGAAATAAAAGAAGGAAAAAGGATGAAGGAAAATGGCTTGGAGTCTGCCAGAAAGAGGGGAGGCTGTTGCTTGGCCCAGGGCCTTGTTTCAGTGAAAGCTATTTAACATTTTTATAACTGATGGCAAAATTGCACATTATTAATGGGCTCTCTTTATGGCTATAATTTATTCTTATTTCTCAGAGACAACAGAGTAGAGGCCTGAGTGCTTTATTCTGTGGTATTAAAAAGACTGGGGCTGAGAAGCTTAGCTCTGCTTTGTCAGGATTTTCTCCATCTGCTAAAATAATAGAATAAAATCATCCTACGCAGAAAGCTGATTTATTTTTTTAAAAGAATGGTCTTTCTCTTTCAATTCAAAGCCTTCAGGAAAAGGTGTGGGGGGGTGGTATGTGTACGTAAATGCGTGTTTTCATTCATTAGCTGCCTTTTCTATATTCAGGAGCTATGATTCTTGATTGCCAAGCTTGCTTAAACTTCTCTGAGCATTAGTTGTGTGTATGGAGAGGAGGCAGAGTGGTTAGAAAGCCTCTTCAGAGGGAGATTTAGAGTGTCCAGAGGGGTAAGGAAATCCCAGTAGAGGCTGCAATGTCACAGGCAGGGTAAACTGAGTCTTATAAAAATAAATTTCTTTTCTTTAAGGGGAAAAAAAGAAAGAAAACATGGGTTATTTTTCCTTTTTTTTGTTTTCCCCAACCATTAGTAGCAAAAGGATTTTTTATTTTCATCAATGTTTATCAAACAGAAAGTAGATATCTCTAGCAATGAATCACACCAATCACTCAGGTCCCTTTGAAAGTCTCTTGTGTATTTTGCAGTCACCTGGTCAATAGGACAAAGCCTCACCAATACATACCATGAGGTTCTGGTGACATAACACAAGTAATAAATTACTACTATTAAGGGTATTTTGAGTGTGCTCACAGAAGCTCGACAACTAAGCTTGAAAAATAAAACACTTACTGAGTTTCTGAAGCCAGAAACTAAATCTGCGACTAAATGTTTTGATGTGAACAGTTTTCCAAGCTCTAATCATGTAAAAGAAAGAAGGTGCAGGTACACGAGGAGAAAAAGTTGGATACCAATGAAAATAGACCTTAGTAGGATATCAGGGATGAAGGGAAAAGAGGAAAGAGTGAACTGGTACCAGCTTTTTTAACTTTTGGGCCCCTTCCCACCCCACACCATAAGAATTACATTTCAAGTAAATACCTGTGTTACTGGAATTCATAGAATAAGAGCGCCTGAGATTACTCTTTCGTCCTTCATTATCTAAGCTTTCCAGTCTGCCCAAGTCTCTGGACTTCCAAACACCTCAGCTCTCAGCTGAGGACCAGGTCTAAAATTGTCTTTGGGAAAGTCTGGACCTCTCATGTGAATCCTGGATTTTCAGAAAGCGCAGGTGTTAGAGGTGTATTTACACACCAGTGTGGTCTGGTGTCACACAGGGCACTGTCAAACAGGCAGGACAGGATTCGAGGAAAATGCATCATAAGGAATTTTGTTACGTGACACAACTGTATTACTATTTAATATTTGTTATGGAAAGGTCTAGAAACCCCAAGTGAGAACAGAGGCTGGGCACTGTGCATATACAAAGCCTCTGCCCCAAAGAGCTTAATATTTAAATAGAAAAGATGGATAAGTAGTGAAAAGGAAGACACTTTTGTAAATTGCATAAAGTCCATAGCAGAACGCATCACAGAAATACCCTGTAAGTCCCATATCTTCTGTGTCCTGTTCCAGAGTTTGACCTCCCAGCTGAGAGACAATAATTTCATCATCTTTGCTTTCGTATAATCTGTCCAGAAACCTACTCCAGAGCTGTGGTTGCATGCTACAGTTGTAAAGAAAGCCTTGATTGCAAACTTTGACTGATAGATTTTTTTTGGAAAGACCACGTCAAAAGACTACTCCATAAAATTCAGTTCAAAAGGTTTCCCCATCCCCTGAGGAGAGGCACCTCGCCAGTGGTCCATTAGCCAAAAAATCTCGATATTGCATATTCTTCCCATAATCTGGTTACGTTTTAAGCTGTGTTTACACAGCATTGTTTGGAGGAACCTTTGGCAGATCTGTGGATTATATGCTGGAATAGTCCGATAACAGTCCTACCCTGAGCCAAATCAGAGGAATCTATCAGGTGTGGGTCTCACAGTGTTTTAGGTTTCATTCTGGGACACTCACTAAGTTCCTTGTTTACCCTAGCGATGAGGTAAGATAGGAAATTTATAAACAAGGTGTGGCCTAGCAAAAGCAGGCGACTATTGTTCAGAGAAAGATAAGTCTGGGCAGCAGCGGGAGGTCAGAGAGCTGCTCACATGTCATCGCTATACCTCAAAACCCCAAGAACGTTTTCATTGGGAAGAGAAATTTCATTCAAGAATTCAGGATGATTAAGTGTTACTGATACTCGGTCCTCCACATCCAGGTATGTCAAATGGAGCTGGAACAAGGTCTTAAACGTCTTTTCTTGGCACGTTTCTGACGCGCACCACGTGGATAACGTTTGCCTGTTGACTTTGTCGTTCACAAGGAACTCAATCTTGAGGTCGGTGGGGCTGTTTGAACAGTTGGGAAAATGGATATTCAAGTGGCAATAGATCAAGTAGAGCCCTTGTGTCGTTATCACCAACTCGTCACTCTTGCACTGGATGTCTTCACAAATACCCTTCTCGACCAAGGTCAGTTTTGAACTTTTTACGGGATTGGACACTAGAAAGGAAAGCAAACAAATTTTAAAATGAGCTGCTGAGCTCTAGTGACCTGAATTCAGCCTTATGTGACTTGGAGCAGTGTTTTTGCTGAGAAATGGAGATACCTGCTCAGTGGTTTTCCTGCCAGAAGCTCCAAGAAAATGTCCTGACCATACGTCTGGGAGCTCACACATGGAAGTGGGGTGTTAAAAAGTTCAAGGACTTACACAGCCCTCAGGAAACCCAAGACAGAGAGATGCAGTAAAACAACCTCCTGCAATATTGGAAGGGAAATAATGGAGATGTATATTCCTGCGTATGTGTGTGGAAGGTAACTGCCTATTTATTTTTTCTTATCAAGTTAAAAATACACATTTATGTGATCATATAGGGGGTTCATCAAACACACCCGCATTTCAGGATAGCTAAGGAATGTTTTTTGCTATAAAATGCCCATTTGGTCAAAAAGCTGTTTGCCACTGAAACCAGTTTGAATGATGGGAACAGCCTGCCCTGTAGCCAGCTTTGCAGTCTCTGTGCCAACACTTGCCCTCCAGTGGGCTCCCCACTGACCTCTCATGTACGCAGCGGCTCTCTTGATCGGGACATTCTGTAGGATTCTTAAATGGTCTTCGGAGATGTTCCCTGAAGGAAACAACAGATTAAGTGACCATTCCTGATTTTTATTTTTTTTTTTGTACTGTAAAAAAAGTGCTGTCAGCATTTGGCACCTCACATATTTGCTGTAACAGTGCTCTTGACAACCACCACAGCAGCAGCTCCAAAGCAACAAGCAGCAGCTAGAAAGGCATGTAGGAGAGCTGGTTCTCACTCCTCAGACAGTATCTGATTTGCATATAGAATTCACAGAGAATCTCAGAATGATATGGGGTTGGAAGGGACCTCTGGAGATCATCTCCTCCAGCCCCCTGCCAGAACAGCTCCACCCAGAGCAGGTTGCACAGGAACGTGTCCAGGTGGGGTTTGAACGTCTCCAGAGATGGAGACTCCACCATCTCTCTGGGCAGCATCTTCCAGGGCTCTGCCACCCTCAAAGTAAAAAAGTTCCTCCTCAAGTTGAGGAGGAACTTCTTATGTTCGTTTGTGCCCATTTCCTCTTGTCCTGTCACTGGGCACCACTGAAAAAATGCTGGATTCATAGCAGTGCAACTTGATTGGTAAATGTAGGACAGTGTAAAGCTGCAAGGTAGATTGCAGCTATCAATCCAAAAGAAGGTATTTCTTATTTTTCTTCTTACAAATAGCAATTACGTACAGGTAAACTTAATTTAAACAAATTAATTGCATGGCGAGATTACGGACAGAAGCTTTTAAACGTTTAAAAGTGGAACGTACTTCTGAAAAAGCCCCTTGAAGCCTTGCTCTGCTCTCTCACGGTTGAAACATGGAGGTTGCCCTAAAGTTGCCAAGATTTTGGGAACGGTGTTGGTTGTTCCGTCTCCCAGCTGAAGGAACAGGGCCAGCTTTGCTCCCGCATTGACACAGCGCCCCTGGCACCTCGGTTCAGTGCAAAAAGGCAGCAAAAATCACGGGAATGCCCCCAAGATCCAAGCTCCGGGACGGGGAGATGCCGGGGCCGCCCCTTCTCTGGGCGCCCGGCGGCGGCTCCGTGTCTCCGTGTGCGGGGACGGCTCCCTCCCGCGGCCGCGTCCCGCACGGCATCCAGGCACCGCATCCCCGCACGGCAGCCCCGGCCCGGCATCCTGATCTGCCATCTCCTGCATCCTGGCATTGCATCCCAGCACTGTATCCCCAAAAGAGCAGAAGAGCATCCCAGACCCTGCATCCAGGCTCTGTATTGTGTCCCGTCTCCTGCATCCTGGGCACTGCATCCCAATATCCCAGCCCCACATCCTGGGATCACAGAATCATCACAGAATCCCCTAGATTGGAAGGGACCTTTTAAGATCACCTAGTTCAACCAATGCAAAAAAACCCACCAAAACAAAATCCCCACAAAACAAACCAAAAAACACAACCCACAAATGAACAAAATACCAACCAACCAAACAAACAAAATCCAACAAAAACCCACACCAACCCTATACCAAAACAACAACAATCCACTACTAATCCATATCTCTGAGCACCACGTCAACTCATCTCTTGAACACCTCCAGGGATGGTGCCTCAACCACGTCCCTGGGCAGCTCATTCCAAGGCCTGACAACCCTTTCAGCAAAGAAATATTTC
>BJBW01000329.1:627432-663815 GCA_004320125.1 Scolopax mira | reverse complement strand
CATCTGTGACCTGGGAGAAGAGACTGACCCCCACCTCTCTACACCCTCCTTTCAGGGAGTTGTAGGGAGCAAGAAGGTCTCCCCTCAGTCTCCTCTTTCCCCAGACTGAACACCCCCAGCTCCCTCAGCCTCTCCTCACAAGGCTTGTGCTCCAGACCCCTCACCACCTTCTTTGCCCTTCGTTGCCCTGGGATGGCATCCCAGACCCTGCATCCCAGAACAGCATCCCAGGCCCCGCATCCTGACACTGCATCCTGGTGTCCCATATCCTGCATCTCACCACTTTATCCAGAGACAGCATCCCAGGCCCTGCATCCAGGCCCTGCATCACCGTATCCCAGCTCCTGCATCTCACATCCTGCACCCCGCCACTTCCCCTTGCATTTCACCTCCTTTCCAGGGACATTTCACCTTCCCACCTGCTCTGTGCAAGCTTTTCCTTCTGTCATTTTATTGGGCGTTTAGTGAACAGCACTGATTATTCCTCCTTTCACTTGTGATTGTATAGAGTTTGTACTTGCCACGTGCAAGACAAGATATAGATTCTGGAAAACTGTGTATATCCCAGGGGATATACAGACAGGTTTTCGTGGTTTCAGCTGGGATGGGGTTGACTTTCTTGCTGGCAGCTGGTGTAGTGCTGTGTTTTGGAGTTGGGACGAGAATAGTGTTGGTAGTGCACCGATATTTTTGGATGTTGCTGAAGAGTCAAGGCCTTTTCTGCTCCTCACATCACCCCGACAGCGAGGGCTGGGGGTGCACAAAAAGTTGGGAGGGGATGCAGCCGGGAGAGCTGACCCAAACTGACCAAAGGGATATTCCCTGCATTATGACACCATGCTCAGTTTATAAAGCTGATGAAAGAAGAAGGAAGGAGGATACATTTGGAGTGATGGCCTTTGTCTTCCCAAGTCATCATTATGTGTGATGGAGCCCTGCTTTCCTGGAGATGGATGAACACCTTCCTGTCCATGGGAAGCAGTGAATTAATTCCTTGTTTTGCTTTGCTTGCATGTGCATTTTTTGCTCTACCTATTAAACTCTCTTTATCTCAAACAACAAGTTTTTCCTCATTTTTACTTTTCTGATTCTCTTCCCCACCTCAGCCAGGAGGAATGAGTGAGCGTGGGCTTAAACCATGACACAGGTGAAGGGTTATTTCCCACTGCATTAGATCTCCTTTTTTTTTACATCTCCTGGCCCTGCTGCAGCTATGGAAGGGATTTGCAGAGGAACTCTGATGGGAGACTTGGAATTTCCTGTGTTTTATTCTACAGCTGAATACCAGGAATTAATTGAGAAGAAGTTTCAATAAAGCCTCACCAATTATACTCCCCTCTACCAGGGTACACAGATCACTTAAGTTTTCCTATGACTTGGTATATAAAATTGGTATAAGAGTTCCTACAAAGGTCTCTGAAGAATCGGGTATTACAAAAAATCAAGTTCTACTAAATCTTGATTCTACTCTGTGATATCAGATGAAATATTTCTTGTTTCTTACATGAACAAGAAGGAGTCTGCTAAATGCATAGTGAGACATGGTTCTTAAGTTTCAAATAATTCCCGAAACTAAGGGTACAAAAAAGAGACTCAGGACTCCAGACCCTTGCAGCACCTGTTTGACCTGGTTTCTAAGAGGTCCTTGGTCAGGGAGACTTGGTCCCACACACAAGTGCCCCTGGTTCATGATTGCACCCGTTGCACTCACTGTTGGAGAAGGAAGCCGTGGATACCTTAAAAGAATCAAGATCTTTCTCTGATTTCTGTAGTTGAAACACTTTTGAGGGAAGGAGGTCTTGCTGCGCTCCAGGAATGAGTAAGTTTTGTGTCAAACTTGGCTGCACTGGAAATCCCCAATGAAATACCAAATCCTACTTTCCGGATATTTAGTCATGTCAACATAGTGTTTTAATGAGTACACAAACACTACAGAGATGTCAAGATATGACACAGGACAGGAGAAAACTCTTCTGGACCTTATTTAAAATTAAAGCTGTTAACGATGGTGGCAACAGCTTCTTGTAATGTCTGAGCCCACTCACATCCCAGGCCTCCTGCAAGAAGGCAGAGTGTTTTTACAGCAGCGCGGTGGCATTTAGGGGGTTTACCCTCTAAAGCAGAAAATCCCCTGCTGCTTAAGTAGGGTTTGGAAGCTGCCCTGCAGCATCTGCTAAGTCAGCAAATTGCTCACCAACAGCCTGGTGCTGCCAGGAGCCCCATTGCTCATGAGCTGTCTCAGGATATTCCTCACATCTCTCAAAATCTGCCCCCCTTCCCCAATCTAGCTGCACTTAGCATCTCCAAAGCTCTACTTATATTTATTGGTGTCAGCAAGTTTTGTGTGTGTGTTTGAACCATTTATTTGTGATATCAGCTGTATTTCTGAGAAGGCAAGTTATGGGAAAAAAATAGAGACATTTCCGGCTCTTGCTCTGCTGAGACAACTTATAACTGTTTTCTAGTTTTATTTCTCAAGTTAATTCTTTTATTTGAAACATTTTCAGCAGAAGCCAGGAGAGGCTGAAATGACTAGAGTTTCAGGTGTGATCGATGGACGTGTTCAATCACATTGCTTAATTGTTTTTGCACTAGTAGCAGTGTAAATCAAAAGTAATCCCAGTGAAGATATCATCTTAAAAATACTGTGAGAAGGAGGAAAAAACAAAAGCCACATTTTGGGACTATGTACTGAGGAGACCACACTGGTTTCACTGTCTGGTCTGATATACCAGGGTTCCTTCCTTGCTTGAAGGAAGGCTGCTGATAAGGAAGGAGCTTTAGTAGGAAGCCATTTGGGCTATTTTGTCCAAAAGAAGCCACTAGGAGATAATTCACTTTTGTCTTCCTTTTACCATAGGAAAAGTATCCAGAAGATGCAGCCGTGAGGAATCACAGAATGATATGGGGTTGGAAGGGAGATCATCTCCTCCAACCTCTGCACGTCCACCCAGAGCAGGTTGCACAGGAACGTGTCCAAGTGGGTTTGAATGTCTCCACAGACCGAGACTCCACCACCTCTCTAGGCAGCCTGTTCCAGGGCTCTGTCACCCTCACAGGACAGAAGTTCCTCCTCATTTTTAGATATAACTTCTTATGTTCAAGTTTGTGCCCGTTACCTTTTGTCCTGTCCCTGGGCACCACTGAAAAAAGCCTGGCCCCATCATCCTGACACCCATCCATTAAGTATTTATAGATTTTGATCAGATCCTCCCTCAGTCTTCTCCAGACTAAAAAGACCCAAGTCCCTCAGCCTTTCCTCACAAAATAGATGTTCTAGGCCCCTCATCATCTTTGTAGCCCTACAAAAAGACTTGGAGGAGCTGCAGCCTCATTGACACTCCCACGGCTTCTAGCCGGGGTGCAAAATTAAAAGAGTCTCATCAAAAAACAATTGGACCCTGTCCAGCCAGCAGGAACCCAAGGGCTGTGGGTTATGTGGACATATGTGTTGCTACCAGCCAGGTCCAAGGAGATGTGAGTGCCTGGGGGACTGTCCTCGCCGCTGACTGCCTCAGTTTCCTCACTGCCAAGATGGGTATAACAGGAGCATGGACAAAGGGCAGTGAAAGCAGGAAAGCGGCATGCTATCCAGACACAGAAAACCCCTCAAATGGGGTTTCTGAAGCTTGTCCTGGTACCAGTCACCTCTTAAATGGAGGTTCCTCTGCCGTGTGCATGGTGTTATGGCCAGCTGGGGGCTGAGTGTGGACAGGCACAAGAGAAGGCACAAAAACCCAAACTTATTTTACTGAGTAAAGTATGAGCAGGCAACAGATGGGTTTCAATCCCTCCATACTCCACACGGAGTTTAGTGCTTATAAAATTAGGCAAGGTGATTTTGTACATCCCTGTCAGCACGCTGTAGTTAGCAGAACTTGCCTAATTTTATTGCTCAGTAGCTGCCATCTGAAGCCCTCATAGCCATCTTTAACTCTCTCCTCCCAGTTAAGCGCCCTGCAAACAGCTGGTACTGATGAACTGTCCCAGCTGAGTGATGCTGTGACAAGTGCCAGCTGGGTGATGTCCTCTCCTGGGCTTGGTGGCAGAGCTGGGCTTTGCTCCTGGCTGTGCCTGTCACACATGCACCATGTGCCTTTGGTCCTCAAGAGTCATTCTGGTCCTGTGCAATGCAAGGGGACTGAACTCAATGTTACCTCCTTCCAAAAATACAAACTTCAGAATTATGCATTTCTTTCCTCCAAATTTAGGAAGAACCTCTTATGAACTCATCACCTCACACCTGACTACTGCAAAGCTCATAGAGTTGAAGGCCAAAATAATTCAAGTCAGTGTAGCACAGGTCACATAATTTCATGAGCTATTCGTCGACATATTTATATATTAATCTATAACTGAGTTTTAAGTATTGGAGAAACAGAAGATCTAACATTCAGCATTTTGTAGCAATACCAGCCATCTCGTTATTAATTAAATAAACAACCCGTTCCAGTTATGACTAACTGGAATCTGTCTATCTGCAGTTTCCTCCGGATGCTTGCCTAGGAGGATGTATGTGCAAGCTTTCTAACATTTGCAAGCCCACACTTGCCAATATTTTTCTAACTGCAAAACCCAGTTCATCTGCCCTGACCCAGGAGCAGACAGAACCTTACACAGTTTCACATATGTGCACACCAACACATATATGTACTGAAGCTGAGAAGGCAAAAATCTATATGGTCTAAACGGGAAATATCCATTTCTGAAGAACCCACCATCATCCCACCATCAGCCCAGCACTTTCATTAGTGTTGCAGTGGGACAATTCTGGGCTGGAAGAGACTAGATATAGCTGCAGAAGGTCAAACTGCCCTCAGTGAGAGTGCTGTAAATCTGGAAAGACTTGTCTGCTTCACTGGCTGATTTGCTCTAGGGTAACAAGGATGCGAATGTCACCTGTATTATATTAATTTCTCAGAGCCAGATTTTTGTTTGGGAACCTATTTCCCATTGAAAACATGAATGGGGAGCTGGATTTCCTTTCCTGGTCTGTCCATCAACTGCTAACAGATATTAGTGCCAGGCAAAAGTATCTATAAACAGTGTGTGCGTGACTATGTATCTTCAGTTTTTTCCTTATATAAATGAGAAGAGATTTTTGGTATCACATCTTTGCAGTCCAAAATAACAAGAAAAGCCATCAGTCCAGGATTACAACATCTATGGGGAAATGAGAGGACACCATGGAGGTGATGAGGGCTGACCCTCTCTAGACATTGGCAGGTCAGAAAGTTCTCTTTGACTCCCTCCAGAAAACAGATCTAACAATTCATGGGCCTCTCAGGCCCAATCCAGTATGTTATTTGATATTTATGGGATTTGGATGAGTTTCCACAGAGAAAATTTCCACTGAAAGAATATTCACAAAGACGAATTTAATTCTTTCCCCCTGTTGCTCAGGTACTGCACCGACAATGGCACAGGTGTTTTGGGGAGATTGATATAATTTTTCACACAAACATTCAATTAGCTGACACACCATCAGCTACAGGTTGCAGATTCCTGCAGACCCATCCATTGAGGACTGACAGCCGAGTCGGGGATGTAAACCTTCTATAAATCTGCTTTAGTGCCCACTGCTGTTTAGCTAATAATAGAACATAATGTCATTGGAGATCTAAATGAAATCGTCGTGTTTCCCTTGGTTTAATATTATGAAATTAATTCAGAGAAGTAGCCACATCTGGGCTACTGGCCATTTACATTACAACACAGCCCCTGCCCAAGTCCAAGCTTTTCCCACCAGCACACTCCAGCATCCCCCACTACCACCTCCCAGATGTTTTGCACAAACATGTACCTTTGCCCTCCCCATCGGTACTGACACGGGGCTGGAGCAAACCTGAGCACCAACCTGGCAAGTCAACAATGCTCATTTTTTTTCCCTTCTTGCCCATTTTTACAACTCAGGGCTTCAAAGCCCAGATGTATATTCACAGTGGGTGTTCCCATCCCAAAAAAATGCACCCAAATTACATCACCTGGGCTGCCTGAGAGGCCGACACAGAACCAAATCTAAATCCACAGCAATTTTCAAATTTCAGCCTCACCACACTCCCTGTCCTGAAATGTTTCTGATGTTTCTGTTTCTTGCAGCAGGATGGGACCTTGCAGCGATGGCCACAACTCCCTCTTTAGAAGTCAGCAAGCGATGCCTGGAAGCGTGTGACAGAGCTCCCTGCCGAGGGGGCCTCAGTAAATCACCCCCTGGGATATATTAATTAATTAGCTTCACTTTATGCATTTTAAAAGATAAATAAAAGGCCATTGTAATTCCCTTACACTTTAATGCTCCATTACCCTGCCAGAGGCACACAACAGAGACTGATGGGCGATGAGGGGTGGGCTGACAGAGCACTCACACCCACGGGAAAGAGCTCTGGTGGGGTTCCTCTGCCATTCCCTCCTTTGTCTTTCACTAATGGCACCATCTCAGATTTAGCAGCAGAATTCAGAGCAAGAGGGTGCCTGTAATTGATATTGACCCAAAGACAGAAAGGTTTCTGGTCAACGAAAAGGGCACCTCCTGGGTTCCCGGGGAGAGCGCACTCCTCCTGCCTGGCACCTGCCAGCTATTGATAAGGAGAAAAAGCAATTGACACAGGTTGCCTGATACGACATTTAAAAAAATAAAGATAGGTAGATCGCACTTTTGCATTAGTGAGATCTGTCCTCCCTGCCCTGGGAAAGCCAGTGTTGCTCAGGCAACCCCACACCAGCAGCTTTCACTACCTTTTCCTAAGTGCTGGGAAAACTCAGCCATGGAAACCAGCGCAGTTCTGGCATCTTCTCTGAGATTAAGCTGTTTTACAGGAGCAGAGGCCATACAGCCTCGCAACTGCTGGGGACTCTCCATCATCTCGAGGGACCATCAGCAAGCTCCTTTTTGGGCATCTTTTGGGACACACACTGGAGTGGGGCTGTGATGTGACTGTCCAAATGCCCTTAGCCAAGTCTGCCTTGTATGTTCAGACCCTCTTTTATTTCTGAGGAACTTCAGGTACAAAATATAGTACTAGAGGACTTAAGAAGGACATAGAAAGACTTAAGGAACTACTTAGGTTGATAGAGAGAAAGCAGTATGTGCTTAGGATGTCCTAGTGAACATCTCTAGATGTTTCCTAGAAGAAAACCTCTCTAGGAATTGTAAAACATTTAAAAAAAATATATGAGATGGTTAGGCAAGATGGGTATTTCTCAGTAAGGAGAGTCACGTTCAGGTACTACTTTGAGACCTGTGGGCTGAAAAAAGCCCAATACGGAAGAATCTCACATTCAAAAGTTATCCAAGATAGAGTATATGTTGCCCAAATGCTGCATTATATCATCTGTGTGCAAAAACGTAGCTGTAGAAAAGATGACTACATGATTAGGACTCTACAGACCTTGAACTTCAATTTCCCATTCTGCCAGCATTTCTAGATAAACACTAATAAACTCATTTTCCCCCTCTGTAGAGTGGGAGGTCATGATATCTCCTGTCCTCCAGGACAGTGTATGAACTTTTGCAAGAAGAAAAAATACCTGATGTTAAGGGTCATGTAACCAGGGAGGCAATGTCAATGACATAAATTGTTCTCCTCCTGATTTATGCTAAGGAAAAGCAGAATTTTAATACACTGTCTCTGCTAATCTAGTTAGACAGTTTTTTCCATTTTGGGCTCCTTGTGCTCATACTCTGCCTGTCTTAATTCCGTGGTCTGTGCCTCTTGCTGTGTTCTCCATTTACCCCTTCCTTTTCCCCACAAACCAGTAGGAACACATGACTGTTCCAGGCCAGAGAAGTATGGGAGGAGTTTCGGTTATTTTGAAATATGTGCCAGCTGGGTCTTGTGAAGACAGGGCAATTACACCCACATGTGCAAGAGACAGCCCTTAACAGAAGACCTAATAGTCAGAGTGATGTTCACATCCTCTGGCAAAAAGGCTCTTCTGCAGAGACACCTCAGGACACATTCAGACATACTTGTTATTTCCTCAGCCACATGCTGGTTTCCGGAGAGACCGAGTAATTTGAAAGCTTTTTAAAGCTTTTTTCTTCTTTTATTTTTTTTCCCACTACCTTGACTTTTCACCAAGAAGAGATTTCATGTTAGATGTTAAGATGTGCACGATTGGCTTGTTTGGGATCCTGGGCAATATTCGTGTTACAGATGAGACATGTGGTATGTATAGTCAGTTCAGGTGTCTTACCTGTCCTGATAGGTTTTGCGATGCTCTCTGTGGCAGGATCAGCTGCCTGAAAGAGAAGCAAGAGAAGGGATTGTTATCCTGGGAGCAGACACATGTTCAAGCACAACCCTGCTTTAAAAGTGGATCTTTGGAGTTTCCATTGCGTGCCATGAAGGGAATACACAGCCTGATGCACAGGGAGCCAGCTCTAGGCACTACAGAGCATATGGCTCCTATGGAGCCTCACATCAGGGGGGGGTTGGTATGAGAGGTCAGAGAGGGATTGGTATGGAGCTTCAGGAAACTCTCTGCATTCAGTATCATATTCAGTCATCCCTCATCCTTCATGACTGTCCTTGTTTCCTAACACAGAAAATCTACATTTCTGACACAGCCAGCAACTCTCAGTGCTGTAAGAAATGTGTGTGGCGTTTGTTGGGGGTGTTTTGGAATCAGAACCCTGAAAAATCTTACTCTGTGTCTCGCAAAGCTTGGAAAGAGGAGGACAAAATGGGACTGGGCACCCTTGAGAGCTGGTGTCCATCCCTGGGAAGCCAGTGTCTGGATGAAAATAAGAGCAGTATAGACCCAACATGGACCTGGGGGTGACAGTGTTGTCCTGCTTCACATCTCCTCTGTTTTCATGCTGGGATGTAAACCCAAGGGTCAGAATGTCATGGCAACTTGTCATCAATCAACATGGCGTGAAAACTGATCAGGAAATGTGCTCTAAGTGTTACGTGGTAGGCTTCATCTGTGGCCTTGCTTCTGTTTTATCTCTCTGCCATCCAGAGATAAAACCCTGCAGCCTGTGCCTGCTTGCATATTACTTCCACGCAAGTGAAGTCACTGACAGCTCATAAACGCCCAGCAATGCCCTCAAGCAGCAAACAAATTCTCCTAACAGCCAAGGAGAAATACTGATAGTCCTTCAGTTTTGGGAATGCTATGATGTCCCTTCACTCAACACCCACCGGGAGTTCCATGGGGATTTCAATATCCGGGAGTAGGTTTTGTTCAGGCTAGCCTAAACCAGTTCCTCTTATTTGCATGCTAATTACCTGGGGTAATTGTGAGCTAACCAGGCCAGGACCAATTTACCATGTCCAAGAAGAAAGAAGTTGGAAGCTGGTACCAGCTTTAGCAGAACATCTAATAATCCCCTGGGAGAAATGAGGCAGACCATGCACGTGGTGGGGGGTAACTTCATCCACAGTGGTCTTAAAACATAAGCACTTTATTCTGGGTGTAAATAAGATAATGTGTGATGCGAGGAAAAGGAAGATGGTTGGACAGTGAGAGAAGTCATGCTGTGTCTGTTTGTGGTACTTCAAGTTCTAGCTTTAAATGTTTTAAGAATACTTTTAATTAAATTTCAGCGTAATGTGACCATGTTTTCAGCCATGGCTGTAGTGTAGAGCTGCATATGATCCCAGCAAAACAATGTTATCCTCTGCTCTGACACCAAAATGCTGCATCCTGCAGAGATGGCAAAGGTTCTTCTGTATGTAATATCTGATTTGTTTGGTTTCTCTCCCCACACCCGTGTAAGCCAGTTAGGGGAGAAGTTATCTGTTGAGACAAAGTGTTTCTGCAGGTGATCTTCCTAAGCTGTGCAGGAAGGTTTCTGGGTTAGGAGCTGAATGGGATTCTAGAGCTGTAGTTTGAAAAAACAGGGATTTCCAAGCTTTTTTGGTCCTTTGCACAACATTCTCCCTCCCAAACTCTCATGGATCATATATGGTCACATCATCAAATGTGGGAATGAGAACAGTCTCAGCTGAAAACACTCCCAAGGACCCTCTGCCACCTGGACCCTTTCACTGGGCTGTCCCTCTTGCACACACTTGGGATGCAGGGAAGCATTACTTTATAGTGCAATGATGAGCAGTTCTGCCCTCTGCAGAGAATTCAAGGCATTTTTGCACATGAATTTTGGGGAACAAGGTGATGCTCTGTCCCCAGCTAGATTATCCTAAATGCAAACAGGCAGCAGATCCACTGCACCCTGTGGAGAAGCGTTTGGTAAAGTGATTGAGACATTATCAACAGTGAGGTCTTCACTTGCATCACTCCCTCAGGCACGGCGTGCAGGACAAGGCTGATGGCTCACAGCTTGCTTTGTAATCAGGGCAGCAGAAACAAAATTAAAATGTACTAATGTATTGTGTTCCTCACCTGAGTCATCTCCCAGTGAGTGAAACCAGCAGATACTAATGCAATTTATTTTAGTGACAATTGAATAGAAATTCAAATAAAAATTTAAAGCTTGCTTTGAAATATTTCTGGCACTATTTCTTTCTTTTCTAACAGCAAAAGTATTGCATGTAATGCTGTAATTTGGAATGCAAAGAGACACACAGCAGGAGCCCTAAAAGATTGAATTCTACAGCATCAACTCAGGAAGAATTCATGACAATGAATTTCACCCTGTCTGGAGAGATCTGGGTGCTGCTGCTGAAAGATCTCAGTCTTTTCTCAGCAAGTAGAGTAATTAGAGTTTGCTTCATTAGAGAAAATAATAATCAAATGTCAATGAAATTAATTTTTTTCTTCTTTTCTTTAATAATTTACAAGAAATTTGCCCAAGCTAAGACAGGTTGGTGATGCTAGAGGATCATTCTAGTGTCCTTGTCAGAACTGTGAATGTTGATTTAACCAGAGGTCTCTGAAGTGTGTATCCACCTCTCAAAAGTTCAAGAAAAGACACCTTGAAAACTAGCCTGGGGTCAGCTAAACTGGGACTAGGGCTCTTCCAAGACCTTGTCCATACAGTGGCAGGGATGATATCTTTGGACTTTATAGAATCATAGAATGGTTAGAGTTGGAAGGGATTTTAAAGATCGTCAAGTTCTAACCCCCTGCCCTGGGCAGGGACACCTCCCTGCCACAACCCAGAGGTTGTTCAAAGCTCCATCCAACCTGGCCTTGAACTCCTCCAGGGATGGGGCAGCCACCACTTCTCTGGACAACCTGTGCCAGGCTCTCACCACCCTTGGAGGACTTCTGTCCTCCAAGTTAGTTTTGCAGCTGGAAAAAGAGCATCAAGGTCATGTGCCTGCTCAGCCTCAAACCATCATTGCCCATCTCTCATTGAGGGGGAAGGCAGGCAGTGGCAATTTAGGTAGGTGGCTCTGAATTGCCAAGAGGCAAAGGGAGAAACTAGATGTGAAAACTCCGGAAAGTGGAGCGCCCTCCCCGCAGCTGCTCTGATAATGAGCATCATATCATACAGAGCCCCGTGTGAAATTCAGTTTTTCCACTACTGACAAAACCTATTCCAGTGATAGGACAAGGGGCAATGGGCTCAAGCTGGAACATACATAGAAAGTTCCATTCAAATATGATGAAAATCTTCTTTTCGGTGAGGGTGGCAGAGCCCTGGCAGAGGCTGCCCAAGGAGGTCACGGAGTCCCCTTCTCTGGAGATCTTCAAGACCCACCTGGAAGCTCCTGTGCTCTGGGCAACCCTGCTTTGGCAGGGGATATGGACTGGATGATCTCTAGAGGTCCCTTCCAACTCTGACAATTCCGTGATTCCGTGAAGTGACACCTCTAGACAACAACAGGTGGCTGTCACGGAATAGCCATGACAAGAGTTGGAACAGCTCAAGTTTTTTTTCTAAAATGCCTCATATTTTCCCTGTGATCTTCAACGAGTGGGAGATCTGTTTTCAGGGGCAATTTCAATTTTCAGTGCTTTACTTTTGGTTTTTTTTTTTAATTTTTTGTCAGGGTTGTCCACCAGAGGGGGCCAGTAGGCACCCACAGGGGCAGCCTGGGACAATATTCTTTTTAAGCAAACGTCAGTGTCTGAATAGATAGTGCAGGGACTTTACATTTTTGAGTCCAGCAGCCTCAAAGAGTGGATCAGCACATATAAAAACCCATGCTGACTCCTATCATTTGCCGTGCTGGTGCCTTAACTCTTCTGAAAAGATTTGTCCACTCAGTTTAGAGCGTAAAAATGGGAAGTCTACAAAATCCAGAGCTCTGACTGACTATCCAGATTATGGATTTTGGGCATTCACACAGAGTTTTTTCATAGAGGTAGGTGGCCTAGGTGTCCGATACAGCATACCTTGCAGTACAGCATCATATCTGCTAGGGTCTGTGGGTCTTAAAATCACATTTTTCTAGTCCTTTCTGTCCCACACTCTTTCACTGATTTTACATATCTCCTTATATATATGTAAATATCTCTCTATATGTATATATATACACATAACCAGCAGCAGTGAAATACAGCAGGAAGAAAGGTGTTCTTAGCACGCTTATGACAGTGTTAAGAGAAAAAAATGAAGGCTACAGGCCACTACACAGTGACTTTTCTTATTCCAGAGAATAAGAAAGATTCAGACAAGTGAATGGCCTGAAGCCAAGGGTTTCTGCAGATGAAAGCTGAAGAAATGAACTGACTTCAGCACGGCATGTAGTTAGTTCCAAAGAAAGCAGTTTAGTTACAAAAAAATTATAATTTCCAGGCCTGACACTAATGTGCTGTGCCACCCTTCTTGAAAACAAGTCGTATAGGAAATTTCTTGGGGTGTTGGAAAATGTGGGGGGAGGGGATAATGTGTATTAGAAGTGGTGTTAAATTCAGAGGAGAAACTCTGGAATCTCAGTTGCTTTTTTTGTTTTGGTTTTTAATGTTGGATTTCCCTTACTCAGAGCACCCAGATTTTGGGTGACGCAAATGCCTTGTTTCTACGCAGGTTAATTTTCCCTTTCCAATGCATCTTCCTTCATCTTGTACTAAGCAAGTGTGAATTCATCAAAAGGGTGACAAGCAGCCAACTCCCACGTACCTGCTTGCCACCAGAAGCATCCTCTAAATACAGTGGTACCCGAGGTACAGGTCACAAGGCCTGTATGGTTCCTAAGACCCTCCAGCACTTCTTTGAACAGGGGAAAATAAAAAAAAAATATTTATATCTCAGCTTAGCATACGGAGGGCATGAAGTTGCCACCGTTGCCCTTGTCATCAGGGATCACTCACATAATTCAGCTGACAACATCTGGAGAGAAAACCAGATCATCCCAAGAGGCTGATCATACAAAACATCAGCTCTCTCTTGAGCAGTTACGAAGGAAATAATTAAGCCAACAGATGATGCTCTACTTCCAACACCAACAGGACTCAACAAACACAGGATTCCAAGTACAAGAGCACTTCAGGCCTCCTGGAGCTGCTGAAATCAATACTACAGCCCAGCCACAACTCTATTTTTATCATTTGTGCCTAACCTTATGCTGCCAGGGTGACTGTGAGCTAAAGTGATTTTGGAGCAAGGCCTGTTCCCTGGTCTGGAAATTCAAGACCAGTCATGGATGGAGAATGACTATGCTGCCATTGAACAGCTTTCAAAGAACGGTCTTTCAGCTTCTTGAGAACAAGAACAGAAACTATGCTTTTATTGCAAAATTCCTCTCACAGCATAAAATTTCTGCTTGATTTTATTTGTGTTTTTTGCACACCTCGGCTTCTGAATTTCTCCTTCAGCCAAGCTCATTTTGAAAGCAGCTGCAATAATGTCATTATTCTTTTAAATGAAAACCTTGACTCTTCCAGTAATATTGTTCCTCTGGCAAACAGTGTAACTGCATTTATCCTGATGGAGAGGTAATTTAATGCTTACTTTCATAATAAGTACAAATGAAAACTTCATTATATAGGAAAGCTGTGGCAATTCTGTAATTATCCAGGCTGTTATTTTAAAGATCTCCCTTAATGTTCCTCTATTTTTCACTTGAAAACTCCCATGTCTCATTCTAACTGTGCCCAAATTGCTTCTCTTTTGGAAGAATGCTGATTTCAGGTAAATGATTCCTCCCTGGTGCAACTTAAAGACGTATCACTCAAGCCTTCATGGTTTAATTTCTGGATAATGTGCATACACAAACACAAAAATTGCACAGGGTAAATTTAGTAAGAGAAAATACTGAACTGAAAGATTTTGTTTTTCATGGCCAACTTCCTCCAGTAGCCCCATGTTGGTGTTTTCATTCTATGCATAGTAGTGGAGACACTTCAGCACTTAGATTTGTACAATAACATTTCAAAGCCTATAAAACTTCTAACCTGTAATTTCAGCCCAGTAAAGTTCATGGCAATGTTCCTGGTAAGATTAGAAATGCACTTTTTATATTCACCACCACTTGTACCTCTGCCCCAGCTGTAAATGTTTCACTGATTCCTCATTCAACCCCAGATCCATTTGAGAGCAATCATCCTTATTTTTAGAAGGAAAAAATGTCTGTAGGCAGAGAGTTGTTTTTGTCCAACCTTGCCCACTTATATCCTTCAGTCACCCTTGCTGTAACTCTACTTTTGCATTAAAAATCACCCCCAAGAAGAGAACTGACACAAAAGAGAGCAACCATGAGGTACTTTGCCCCCATCCAGAGCTCTGGGTACTTCGAGAGAGCTCTGCTTCTCTGCATCATGGTACATTCCAGCAGACAGCACCCCACAGAGTCACACAGTCTTGCGCTATGTCCATTACTAAAATTTATCAGTACTTCAGAAGAACATATGCAGACACTGACAGACAAGACCAGACTGTCTTGGAGAGTGCTCACTCTTCATAGTAGCAACAAGAGACACATCTAAAACCAGGGAGTGGACACTGCTCTGTCTTTCCACCTCTCCTCTTGACTAGTTAGGACAGAGGGTGAATTGCATCTTGGATTATAAGCTTTCCACTTTCATTTACAGAGTAGAAATTGCACTCTAGAAGTTAAGGCTACCATGAAGAATGGTCTTCTTTATTGGAAAATTCTATCATCTCTCTCTTTGTTTCATCTTTCCCTCCACTAATTCATGTGTTCATTTATAACAGGAAGCAGTGTCTGATTTTCTGGCCACAGGATATTTTCTGGAAAGCAGTAGCTTAAAAAAAAAAAAAAGAAAGAAGCAGCTAATGAATAAAGTAAGAAATTGCTTACCGTCCTCTGAACAACTAAGACCATGATGGTGGCTATTGCAAAGACGAGTAACGCAACAAGGGCAGCGATGATGAAATACAAACATGTTTTGTTAGTGGCTCCAAGCCTCCTTGAAATGGTGTCTTCACTCATATGCATGGCTGATTCATGAGAGTCCTTCGCCTGAAAAAGTGTTTGCTCTTGTGCCGAGCACATTCTTATATAGCTCTCAGGGTACGCTCTGAATCTCCCCTTGATCAGGTTCAAGTTGCAGCCCATCTCTGCTCCTGGCAGGATTTTCCCCCTTCATCCTGGCTCATGTGATCTGGAAAAAAAACTTCATCACTTGTAGTACAAAGAAAGAGGGACCTGGGGGCGTGAAGCAGGACGCAGTTGTGAAGAGGGGAAGGAGCTTCATGTTCTCGATCAGGGATTTCACGGCGGCAGTCTTGTCTGCTGCAGCGGAGGTTTCTGATGTCAGAAGATGAATAGTTACCAAGATCTGTCTGCCCTGTGTGCCCCCCCCCCCCCCCCCCCCCCCCCCCCCCCGTCACTGACTTTCTGTGAAATGGAGAGCTATGCAAATTCTGTTTCATTTTATGCTCAGTGCAGCTAGGGTTTGGTACAGTAAACCACCCCGGAGCTCTGCCTTCCTGCCTCACAGAGCAGCCTCCTCTCAGTCCCAACAGCATCCCAGAGCCCCAACCTCCAGAGATCTGTGCTCAGAGGTGATCTTGGCTTTGAGTTTGGCGTCTGTAGCTTCTGCCTGTGAAGGTCTGGAGATGTTGGGTGAGATTTTCATTGGAGTACTTCACAGAAATGTGTCAGGAAGACATCTTCAACGCAGGAGACAAGCTCTGGGCAGAGGCATGGAACGAAAGAGGTCACACTGAAAGCAGCTGCTGAAAGCATGATGTTAGGATGTGGCTGCATTCACCTTCCTTCCGTGGCTTAGTTGCAGTTAGAGAATTAATGCTTGTTTCTGTTCTGTCCACAAGCCTCTCCTCTGTTCTAGCCATGAGGTTTCTCACAGAAACCAAATGTGGAAAAACTTTACTTTGAGGGTGGTAGAGCCCTGGGACAGAGAGGGCATGAAGTCTCCTCTGGAGACATTCCAAACCTGCCTGGATGCATTCCTGTCCAGCCTGCTCTGGGTTGACCCTGCTTTGTCAGGGGGCTGGACAAGATGATCTCCAAAGATCTCTTCTAACCCCTGCCAGTCTGGGTGATTCTAAGATTTTTTCAGCTGGAAATATTCCTACTTCACACGTGAAAGGACCAGCCTTTCCTAACCCTGCATTTTTTGTAGGACAACTCCATGCTTTTTGGCCAGTCCAGCTGTGAAGACAAGTTAGGTATTTCTGAAAATTTTCAGTCAGATGGTTGTCCTCTTTTGATTCACATCAATGGAACTAATTAGCTCATGTAACATGATCAAAATTACTCTGAGTATTATTTGTCTCAGCTATTCCTGGTTTGGAGATACAAGGACATCAGAGAGGCTGAACAGGTTCTTATCAATGATTTCTCTAGCTCACTATCTTCCCTTCAGTAGAGAACAACAAAAGATGTCTTGGGAAGGATATAAGAACAAGAAAAGCAGGTAGAGTTATTTATTGAATTTAATTTTCCAGTTTCCTCCTGTTTGGGCTTGCGGGACTCTCAAACCAGAGGTAATATCTTTCTTTTTTAATCCAATTCTTTTTTACACCCCTGAATTAAAGGGACTTGGCATCTTACTACTATCTTTTAATAAAATCACTAGAGCACAGCACTACAAAACTCTCTATAGATTTCTAAAATAGTGTTTTTCAAAGCATCTCTTATTGCCGTGGAAACAGGCACAATCTATTTTAATGAGAGACAAAAAGAAGCAGCTTCCTCTCCTTAAGGGTGAGATGATAGTGTAACAAGCTTGGTCAGGGCTTCCTCAGGAAATCTGTTGCTCAGGCTTGATAGGCTGGATGAGATGGGCCCTCACCTGCTGGGTCCCACCTGGTCGATGCAAAACCTTGGACAAACACTAGCAGCAGTGGTACTCAATCACCTTGGTTTTTACTGGAAATGAATCGTGATTTGCAAGGGAAAGGCTTACACAGTCTTGCCTGTGAAAGTGTGTTTGGCCTCTGAAGTCCTGCAGAACAGAAAACCCATCTTTTGAGAAGCAGATCATGGAGGTCCACTGACACCATCGTTGCTCCCCAGCCCTCCTTGACAATGTGGCGATTCTGAAATGTGAAAAACTCAAACTCTCAGTGACTGCAACATCTACTGTGCTTGAAAAGCCCATGGCTAAGCAGATACATACCTCAGCAAGGAAAATGATTTTCAAGAGAGTAATAATGGTGTAGTTCTAGGAATGTCACATCATGCTTGATGTCATGAGGAGGGCACGGTCCTCTGTGAGCTTGTAAAGCTTTTGTGGTTGCACTCTTCAAACTGTAAAACACGTGTGTTAAACTTACTTAGAAGTCAACAACTAGATACTGTAGTAGTGATGACTACAAAAGAAAAAGAGACCCGTGAAAGCCAACGAAGAGAAACAGGACAAATTCGTCCCCTGTGTAAAAAAATGCAATCCAGATTAAATTTGGCCTGTTACTTTCTAAGCTAGATTTGTTTAGTCCACTAGTATGGCCGGGGACACCCATAGAGTTTAGTGAGTTGGAAATGTGCTGGGAAGGTTACACAATAATGTACAGGACCACAGAACATCCAGTCACACAGTGACATCATGCAAGACAGCAAAGACAAACACCTGAGATTGCTCCAGAATCTGTGAATGATTCCCCTTTAGTGATGAAATACCTTGAAATGTAGAAGTGAAATACTGCTCAGCAGAGACAGGTCTGCTGTTAAGGCAAATAGTAATTTTTAAATAGGACAACGCTGAAGAATGAGGAGATGCTTCCTTAGCTTTGCCTTTGGCAGTAAATAAACACCTGCACCTCGCTGTTAAACAGGGGCTCCTGAGGCTGTATACCCTGGCTTGGAGGTGATGATGCACTTTGAAACAAAACGTTAGTACAAATCCCCTGTTACCCTGTAGTTCCTAACAACATCAGTCTGCAAACCCTTTCACGCTATCACCTGCCTGATCACCAGAGCACAGCTCTCTGTTTTCGTGCCTTCTGGCCAACACTGCATCAGTTCACACCAGCTCTAGTTCAGAAGGCTAAAGAGCAGGTGCTTACCCTATATTTGCATTGGCACACGCTGCGTCCTCCTCAGCAAAGATCTTTGCATAAAAGGACATAGTGGGAGAAAACAAATGAACCACAAAACCATCAGTTCTAATTCTTTCTTGGTAGAGTTTGCAAGTGACTCTCTTTAGCAGAAAATTACAAAATATCCCAGCAGCTTGTTGATATTTATTTATCTACTCCTCTGCTGCGAGGAAATAAACTTGCCAAGAACTGAAGACCCATCCACGTGGTCGATGGAAATTCGCTCTTGACTGAAGTCTGTGAGAACCAAAAACTTTTCTGAGAGGTGCTAATGGCCAGTTTTCAGAGATGTGTAGCCATCTGAAATCCAGCGGGGCAGAATGTACAGGTGCCTTCAGGAGTTCATGGTTTTATCCTTAATGGGAACCAAGAGCATTTGTCATCAAAACTACCACACATATCTGCACCCAGATAGTTTGCTACCAGAACCTTGTCCTTAGCTTTTCAAGATCTAAAAGAGCTCAGAGAAGGTGGATGTATACTTTATTATCTTGAGCAATTCTTGGTACCCCCTGATCAGGGATCCTAGATAGCAAAGATGCTATTTGGCTTCTTATCTTCAAAGAGAGACCCCATTACAGATAGAGGTATTTGACTTCAGCTGAGTTGCACCTGAGTGCACACATATAAACATGTAAGCACATGCAGGCACTTGTAAATCACTTGATATGGAAATGCAAAATCAGTAAATTGAGGTTACCGCAAAACGCCATTAGCGCTCAAGGTATGAATCACCTTATTGTCGGTGGTTTTTAAGTTTCCTCCGATGAATCACTCTCTCATGTTGCACTTCAGCATTATGTTTGTACTCCACATCTCAGCCCGAGCCAAGGGAGATGGGTGCCTGGGCCAGGGCTGACATACCTGTATGTTGGGTTTGTTTTTTTAAAATTATATTTCTTATAGAATCTGTGTCTATTCATGGGATCCTGACCCAAAGATTGGTCACAGAATGAAGTAAATGAAACTCCAATATCACACTCCTAACACTGTTGCGATGGTGTTGTTAGATGCTGCCATAAATTGGTTCTTTGAAGGAGATGCTGGGTGTATCTCATCCAAGCCTTCTGCTCCTGAAACATATGGGAAGGTTGCCAGGAACAGCAATGTTCTTTTCTCATTTTCTTTCTCAAATAAAATTACTGAATAAAAATAGACATCAGACAGGAGGAAAATAAGATAAAAAAAGAAAGATTAGAGCTGTCATTGTGCAGCATTATCTCCTTGGGAAGCTCCATAGTGTTTATTTGTACTGTGCAACTGTCTTTCTTGTTCAAAAGAATTATATCATTCAGTCTTGTAAGGCAATATAAAAACAGGTATATTAAATTAGCTGAAAATGGGCTATAGGGGGAAAACTATCCTTTCATACTGTGAGTGATGTGTACCATCCATCTCTTTTGAAATGCAGGTAGAAACCAGAGGCATTAGGATAGGTAATAAAATGCAATAATAAAGCAGTACAAATGAAACAGTTATAAAAATGCAATAACTTCCACTGATATGTCAGAGAGTGCATGTGCTCAGTACAAGTTATTGTCTGCCCAAACAGTAACACTTCTTCCCATGTAACTTCTTCCCCAAAGAAGGGAGTTACCTGCTTTGCTGGAAAATCTTCAGTACCTTTCATC
The DNA here is from genome assembly GCA_004320125.1 of Scolopax mira. NCBI lineage: Eukaryota > Metazoa > Chordata > Aves > Charadriiformes > Scolopacidae > Scolopax > Scolopax mira. The sequence goes on along the minus strand of BJBW01000329.1, from coordinate 643,856 downwards.
AGCATTTGCTGCTAACAGGCAATCCAAGTGGAAAAGCTCTTTTCTGCATACTAAGCCCCTCTTTATTCTGATTAATGACTTTGGAGTGAGATAAAGAAGATAATACAAGAATCATAAAACTGGAAGAAACAGGATAATTAATAACATAACCTAAATTTAAAAAATTACATCTATTTAGACTGTGATTTTCAAGCATATCTAGAGATTTCAGATACCTGAAATTCCAGTTATTCTGTTACAAAGCACTAGAAGGTTCTTTATTTCCAGCACAGTTCTCATTAATTCCTGAAAACCAGGCCATTTCTGGGTGATTCAAGCAGCACAATAAAAAATTCAACCACTCAGAAATATATTCAGGCTCTGGGGCCTAAATTCAAAAGAAAGAGGATTTTATCATTTTAAAGTTCATTAAGAATTAAAAAAGGAAATTTATTGAAGCTAATAAAGAGGGGAAAAAAGGATATTTACACTTGAGTATGGGTCTTAAAGTCTCTGGACACACCTGAAAATCTCGTCCTGAGCAAATTCTCAGGAGGAGAAAGGTCTAATAAATGGATTTGGGTGGCAGGAACAAATTATCATAAGTGATGAAATCCACAGAAATGTAGGGAAAGGCTCCATTTCATCATCCTGGACTCTGGATGAGGTCTGCAGACAACACACCTTTGCGTTGGCCATGTGTTGTATGAGGGGCAGTGGCACTGGAACCAGATGTATCACCATACCTAGCCATCAATCACAGCACTCCAGTTGTGTGATTCCTCCCACCACGTTTCTGTGATGACAACGAGATCATAGCTTTCTTCTTGTATGATGGCCTCCAGCTGCTCCTGTTTGTTGCCCATGCTGCAACACAACATTCATGTAGATGCACTTCAGTTGGGCTAATTGTCCCACTATATTTCTGGAAGGGCAAGCATTAATTCCCACCTGTCCATGTGCAGATATTACTGCAGTTACCATCTTATCATTAGTCCTCATGTCTTCACTGCTACACGTGTCTTTCTCTCCCACATTTACAGGTGTTAGGTCAAGAAAAGGCCTTTAGAGCATATAATCTGACACGCTACTCAGGAAAATGTCATGTGGTTTTACCCAGAAAACCTGGAAAATAGTAATGCTGATGAGCCAGACAAAGAAACATCAGGTGAGATCTGGGTTGTGGAACGTGACTGGACTTGAGTAGTGTTTTGCATCTGCATGTGGCATTCCAACCCCACTCAAAGAAGAATGTGAGGCATGTAGACAGATGGGGATGCAGATGAGCAAAGGTTTTGGAAACTATGACAGTGCCTTCTTAGATGGAAAGGGAACTCAGGTGTCTTTGAATAAATAGATATAAGGGTCTAGGTTAGGAAAGGCATTGCTCTGGACATGTTAGGTTGTAATAATAAGTATTTTCCTGCGTGGGAAGATGGAAATTTTAGTAATTGGCCACAGTAAGAAGTGGAATCCTGAAATAAAGACTAGTTGGTCTAATTTACGTCAAAAGCTATTATTTGTGTTCCCTGTGCATTAGAAGTGCGTTGAAAGCTTTTGATTGAAGAGAGATGCAAATAATGAAAATAATGAAGGTCCTTCATAGGACCCGCTCATCTCTGGTTAAACTTCACAAGAAGAGCAGAATTATGTCATGGCTGAATTTAGAAGGCATGTAGCCTGTTTAGAAATAAAGACCACATGAAAGAATGGTGTTCTACATTTGACAGCTACTGAATCTCCCTGTGTCTTACAAAGAGGGAAATACACAGCCTGCTCAGTGTGGCATTCACATGAATGGAAATAATATGTTGGGAAATAATATGAGAACCAGCAAAAAGCCAAAATCGCAACTAGCTTGAAATGCAGTCTATACATCACAGGAAGAGCAGGAATATAGGGTGAAAGTATATTTGTAATTCTGGCAAGCTGAAAGGTTTCAACTTTCTCAAAATAATAGAGCTCCATCAGTCATCTTCTCAGGGAAGCAAACGTGAAATAGTTTATTTTTTCCACCCCTATAGGGCAAGGAAGGAAAAAGCTTGCAAAATTTCTGTTGTGGCATATGTGAGAGAGTTAGCTGCCTTCAGTACCAGAGTACCTCAGGTCACCTCACAGTCTGGGATGGTTTCCTCACAGCACCTATTTAAGGTGGGCCAGTGTTGATGTTTCTCCTCCATCTCCCTGTTAAAGACAAGTAAAACAACGTCAGAAGCTGGAAGTGCTTCTATACAGGCTCAGTGGGTAAATACAACCATGCACTTGAGTCTGGGGAACCCTCTTCAGGTGTTGGTGCCCACAAAGCTCCCTGAAGAGGTCCTCAGGCCTTTACAGTGTTGGTGTGACATGGCTCAGGAGAAAAGCTGCAGCCAAGGACATCTGAACTTAAGTGATCTGCCAAAAGCCACAGAAAAAATTGATGGTAAAATAAGGAAATAAACCCTATCTGCTCAGGGAGACATTCTCTAGATGTGGAACTGGTAGAAATCCTAGGAATGAGGCAAGAATGATGTTTCAAAAAGCCTTAAATTATGAAAGTCACCTGCAGTGTTTTTTTGTTTTCATGGCAATTAGCACAAGGTCATCTTGAAACTACTGATAGCTTTTGGATATGAGCTTAGGCCCAGGACACCTGCAAGCAGTAGCTGCTTTCTAGTCTCCCGTAATTATACGGGACTATGGACAAAAATGACCATACGAAAAGCTGTAAGTTCCCTCCTTGGAGCAGTGTAACACTTGGCTGCTGTCAACATCTCTGCGTAGAGCTGTTCAGATCCCAGCCCTCTGCAATTTACAATTATGCTAATTTGCAGTTGTGCTAATTTACAACTCTGGATAAGCATTTTTCTGCAGTTAATTTTCAGGGTTGCTTGGCTTCTCACAGTCTCTACCTATTGGCAAGGGGCAAGTTTGTTATAAATATGTTGTATGAAATGCTCCTTGCCTTCCCAGGCCAATTCTGAAGGCAGGCATTGGTGCTTTCTTGGTAAGTGATTCATCCTGGCTTAAAATAGTTGAGTTAGGTGGGGTGAATCAGTTTGGTAATGTTTATGTCCCCAGCCTATATACAGAGGAATTACAGAAACAGCCTAGACAACTCCAAGGAGGAGCAATAAAGGTGGGATAAGGAAATAGAGGCATCACTGTGTCACACAACAGCTGTGACTGCCAAGGCATGATCACCTGGGTGTCTATTTGCGTAAGCCAGAGAAAATATATAAGTCACAGGAGAATGAAAAAGATAAGTCAAAATATTCAGCCTTGAGTGACAGTCCTTCTTTGCCCCTACAAAGGTAAATGTCAGGCAAAATACTGCATCTGCCAGAATTTTCACTAGAACAGTTGCTCTAAAAATATCCAAAGCTTTTATCAAAGCTGTATTTTTCATCCACAAGAAGGACATATTCACCATGAATCCTGTTTTGTTTGCCCTCCGTGGAATTAAATTTGATGTTTCTGTCTTTGATTCCAGTCACAATGTACAAAAGCTCCGTGCACTTCCATTGATATTCATATCATTTCTACTTTGACTTCTCTTGAATTAATGTAACCCAAGAACCTTAGCAATGTCAGTTTCAATTTATGCAGGCTGAAAAATTTAATCTTGTCCGTTCTTGAATTCCAACACCCATCCCACCCGTGAAGTCCTTTCTTTCTTTGATGCCTTTATGCAAATGTCTTAGTACTTCCTTGGGCATTCAACACACAGCAGGTTTTTCTGATGGAAAAGCAGGTTTTTCACTCTGCCCAGAAGAGTAGGACAGTGAGAAGCCTGAGGGATAATCAAGATAACCCATCAACATGAGCCTCTGTACCAAACAGCAGGTGTTTTTCTGGCAATATTACTTCTCTGTACTTTTTCCCCAAGTCTTTCCATGCTGGAGGCCTATGAGCCTACACATGGATTTCCAGCTGATTAGAGCAAAGCAGAAGGAATGCCACAAGGTCAGGCTCAGCCATGCATTCAAAGATTCTACCTTGAAAACAAAAGTACTTGGGCACCTGTGCGTTCCCACGGCAACTTGGGAAGTCACAAGTAGCCAAAGATTCATGGGGTCCACCAAAGAGCAGCCATGGTTGGGTGATCAGCAGCAAACACCATGGAACAACTCCAAGTGGTGTTAAACTCAATTAGCAAACCTGACCTGTGGTTTCATGCAAACTCTTTTCCCTTCTTTTAGACTATATGGGTTCATGCCCCCTGAATTTCACTCTCAGTTTCAGGTATAAATGAATTAAAAATCTTTAGGTAAAATTCAGATAGAAGAAACTAACTAGTTTGGACTAGTTTCAGTACAAACCTAAGCAAAACCACAAAATTGCTCATGGTTTCCAGACCAAACCATATATTTCACCTAGTTTTTTGTGAACCCCCTAGTATTGGGGGTTTCATTATGGAATCTAAAAAAAAAAATAAAAATAAGCATGAAGTTTAAGCACTTTGAATTGTTGTCTATACACTATTGGGAATATAATGGTTGACAATGCAAGTCTTTGCTCTCCAAGGCCTGGTTGCAACAAGAAAGGTCTCTGTACTGTGTGAAACCCCAGTTGGTTTTAAGTGAAAATAGATTGGTTTCTGGTCCTCCTTGGCTCCTGAGCTTTGGACTTGGTTTTGGCCCTTGTATTGGTCTTGTTAGTCTAGGTTTCAACTTGAATACATACCTGGAAGACAAAAATCAAGGCTTCTTTTTGTCATGGTGGGAAATCTATGGACAGTGCAGCCTTGGCGTATACACATCTACATCTTTTACATGTCAGTGTTTAAAGAGACTGGGAAAATACTAAGGCTCTAGTGTTGTTCTCTTTTACTAATTGGCAGTGGCTTCTTCCACTAGAGAATAAAACTTGGATCATTTCTAAGTCAGACCAGAGAACTCATCAAGCAATTCCTAGCTCAGGCTACTCATAATAAGCATGTGAGTGTGGTGCAGCAAGGGCTGTCCACAAAAAAGACAGCTTCAGCCTTGAATTCATGACAGCCAAATAGTAGGTAAATGAAAACAAGATTGAGATAAAGGATGGGCAATACTAGAGATATATTATACTGTAGAAAATTTGTCTTGAAATATAATTCATTTTTAGTGATATATAAGCAAATGTGTGTATTTTTGCTGGATAAATTTCCAAAGGCTGTGTCTCACCTACTGAGCCAATTCTGTCATCCAGGATACATCACTACTAACTATCTTGCTGAATTCCTTAGAAATTACCTTATTGAGCACAACTGAACCAGTAAACTTGATTAGACCAGATTTCATTTTAAAAGACACCTAGCTTTCAATTCAAAGACTTCAAGTCATGATGGACCTGACATTTCTTTCAAGGAGTCATGCCAATATAACTAACTTCACGGATTTGCTTCTCTTTCCTATTGGATTAACAGAGTCAGACAGAAAGACAGAAAAGAAGAAATCTTTGGGGTTTTCTTTCACCTCATCTGTCATCCACTCTCATTTCCATTAGTCAGCTTTCCTTTTCTTAAGTTAACATGGATCCGCGTTCAAATAATCTTCATGCCTCAGTTTATTTAAATAAATAAATAAACCTAATTGCTCAAATTTCTCTCATTAAAGGCATTCTCTAGACCCGAAATCATTTGCTCACTCTGGCCACTGCAAGTGTTTGTCAGGGAAAATCTAACGGAGCACATTCCTTAGAACATGCAGGATGGGAAACTGCAAACTACAGCTTCAAATGCAAATAAACACAACAAACAACTGAAAGTCAGAGGTACCCATTCAAATGCAAAAGTATCCCATTTTCTCTGTTAAGAGTAATTAGTTACAGGATGTGTCTTGACAAGATGTTTTGGTTGGTTTTGGTTTGGTTTAGCTGTTTTCTAGAGGGGTTTGGCTGTGGGTAAAACTCGAGACTGAAAGAAAAGTTGGTTTCAGGTCTGAGCTCTGCCACAGCCATCCCACCGGGTCGGTGCCATGTCACTGGCCATGTCCCACTGTCCTCAGACACTCCAGGAGGAAAGTGGCACCTTCACCTGGGTGGGAGCTGGGCAAACACACTGTCTCCCCATCTGTCCACATCCCTGGGAAGAAGTGGATCATTTTGGATGACACGGTAATGACTTTTCCTTGAGTTTCATAGGACAAGAATGGGAGGAGACCAAATGACTGCTCTGCAAGGGAAGGCTGAACTTGCCGGTTTCTTCTGTGAAAGCTTTGGGAAGAGTCACATTTGAATCCACCACCGAGCAGAAGGACCTGCTAACGCCCTTGGGTATATTGCAACACACCAATCTCCAACTTTTTCCACCCCAGAGCTCAAAAACTTTTACAAGAATGATCTACCTGATCTCTACCATTTTACAGACAGAAAAACTGAGGCAGAGGATGGATAAATCACTAGCAGAGCAGAGATGACCTGTGCCGTTCCAAAGCCTTTGTCAGATACAAACATGGACAAGTGAGATCCATGGAGCTACAGTGAGTTTCTACCCTGAACTCAGTTTGCAGAAACATCATCACAGGCCAATGGAAAGCTCCATGGGCACTTGTAGGTTGTCCCTGCCATCTCAGCTGGACCAGGACAGTCTAGTCACACAAAGCCGATGCCAAGACAAGGAATGAGGGATGGAGTTTGGTGAAGGTAATGAAAAAGGAGGAGGTGGTGGTGTAGGTTGTGAGAGAAGATTAAACAGCTTTGACACAAGCAAAGGAAACTTTATATTGGGAATTTCAAAACCTCGACTCAACATTTCTGCCGTAGCAGATAAACATCTATCTGCTTTATTACTGGGAACCATCATTTTCTGTTTATAAATAGAAAAAGCATGTTACCTCATGTTATTTCCTCTGGGGTTTTTTGGGGGCTGGATATATGTGGGTGGTAAACAGCTTGCAAAGCAGTTGTTGTTATTATTAGTCAATATGAAGAAGAGGAGGGCAGGGGCTGAGGCTGCGATGCACCAGGTACAGGTTAGCCACAAGCCAAATATAGGTCATTCACTTATCTTCAGTGAAGGAGGGACAGCACAGCCCAACCACTAATCTGTGCCTGTGATTGGTGTTGCTTAGTGATATTATCTATATTCTTACTAGCATTTTTCTTACCGAAAGACAACGTAGACAAAGGCACAAAGACCTCAAAGTCTAAAAACTAGCAACGAATCATAAAAGCGTCAATAAGGAGGCAGGCAGGGTTATCAGTGCACTTGTTTAAGAGAGCTTTTCCGCCTTGACAAAGCCTTGCTGGGGTCATGGTAACAGTAAGCAATGGAAACATGTGGTATGGGTCGCTGTACACACATGCAGCAGGGCGGCCGTGTGAGTCTGCAGCCTGAACTGCCAAAGCCTGAGAGGAAGCAAAAGCACGGAACGACGGTTTATCTGGTCTTTAATGCTCCATCTTCCAGCCCAATGTGCATTAACTGCCCCTCCTAGTCTAGAGAACCCTTGGGGGTGGGCAGCAAAGACCCTCGGTGCTGGTGCATGAAGGATGGTTCTGGAGGAAGCCAGGGGAGAGGAAAAGGGAGGACCAGCAGGAGCAGGGACTCTGGAGAGGGGGGTCCTGGGGCACCCACAGGCATTTCTTCATGCCCAGCTGTGCTCTGGGCATGGGGAAGAGTCTCAGCAAGTGATAGCTGGTAGAAAGATGCAAGTTCAGTATTTTGGGAATAGAGTAATTTAATTTTTCTATGAAGATGACATTTTGTTTTGGAACATTTCATTTGATAGTACTTTGTTTATTCAATGTAGTTATTTATCTGGAAACTATGGGAAAAATCAAGCCCTTTGATCTCCATTTGCTACACTTTGGTGGTGGAGAAAGGGACTTTTGCTTTGTGACACATTTCTAGGTTTTTTTTTTTCTGAATATAGGTTATTCTTAAACTGCAGCATTACAACCCAAACAACAAAAGCTCATTCTGATCACATATTTGCATGACCCGTGTTCTCCAGTGATAGCATATTCTGTCAGCACTTTTTAATCAGTAATTCAGGAAGACTTCTCTTACTGCCAGTCTAATGAATTTCATAACACTTTGAAAACTGCTTGGTTTCCTTTGCTTCCCAAAGAGACACCTCAGTGCACTAAGACATGGGGAGAGGGGTCAGAGACTGGCCGACAGGCAATGTAGGTGGGATATAGGAAGAGGTGGAGGAGAAGTAAGGAGTTGTAGCAATAGGTGAGAGGCTGGATGGCTGAAAGTTTAAATCATTGGTTCCATGGGAATGGAAAGGATGTTCTTCATAAAGACAAGTCTGTCATGACACGGCCTAGAGCCGGGGCTCCCTAATTCTGCCACCATTAAATCTCAGTTAGGAACACTATCAAATGCACTGGGCTTCCCTGGAAAGGGAGTGTAGGGCCACCAAAAAAGGGTTATGACTATTCACAACTCAGCCACATATCAGAGATGAACTGCTGCACTACCAGTGACTTTATTAAAGCAAAAAGTGTCTGAGCTGCCTTACTGCAGTGCTTGAGAGAGGGGCAGAAGGCTGGAGATGGGGTGATGGGACAGCCATGGGATGAGCATCAAGGTAGGAGTGTGGGTGCAAAGCAAGGGTGGTGTACACATATTGTTGGAGAACAGAAGATGAACAGCTAATAAGAGGTGACTGGGGGTAAAGTGGAGACAGTGGAGGCTGTGTGACCTGAGCTGACACCGGGGTGATATGCAGGGGCTGGACCGTACAACCGGTGGTGAGTCACTATGTAGGCAGAGGATGTGGTGCATGGCTCAGAAGAGCGGGGAAGATTCAGCCCCTCTGCTCTGAAGAAGAGCCAGCAGCAGCAGGGGGAGACGGCCAAGGACACGGCTTGGCCAGGCTTCACACGACTTGGAGACCTGGACGTGAGGAACAGGCAGCGGCCACTGGGGATGGAGACAGGCAGAGGTCGGGCAGTTCCTCCAGTGAGTACTCCAGCAGAGCAGGAGACAGACACTGGTGACTGTGCTTAATTTCATATGGGAAATTGATGGTTCGGGTACCATTTTTCTTATTAAAACCAGTGGCTGGGATGGCGGCCTTCCACACCAAGGGGAATTCTCTATAGGCCACCTCTGAGACATTTTATCTCTCTTTTTTTTATTATAATTTTAAAACCTAAATATTTAGCCTGGCCTACAGCTGACTGTGAAACAGAAAAGGAAGGGAAACGAGCTGGGTGGAAAGCAAAATGACAGAGCACATGATGGACCTGCAAATCAAAGCATATCCCAATCATAAGGAGACTGCAAATTCTGATAAGTTAAACCCTGGTTTAACTGAATGCAGGAGTTGAATGGCAATAAATCTGTTAGATTAATTGAAAGAAGGTAGAGGAAAAGGTTCAAGTTACCACAGAAGACAGTCCTAGTCAGTTGCACAGCCCACGGCCTGCGCTTTCAACACTCCTACGGTGGAATCAGTTGTGATAGCCATCTCTCTGAGCAAAGAGCTGGCTTCCATGAAATGCTGTGGCTCTAAAGCTGGGAGAAAATGGTTCAATGAATCATTAATTCATTGGAAAAGGCACTTTCAATTTGGCCAAGCCAGTTCATGAATTTGAGTTGAGTTTTGCTGAATGGTTGATGTGAAACCGCAAGTGCTGGAACCTTTTGGAAGTGCTAAAACACTGGAATTAGACAAGATTAAACAGTGGTTTGGACAGATCTAAGATTAGCTGCTTTTATACTTCTGATAGGTTTGGTTCTTGCCGAAACATGAGCTTGGTGATGGAGACCTTGTTCATCATCCATTAATTGACTAAGGTATTAATGCACACCATAACAAGTGCAGATATGATTTCTGGCTCTGAGTAATTCAGGCCACAGATCTGAGCAATCTTCTGCCATCCTCAATAAAACATTATTATTAAATAGCACACACAAACCATCATACCATAAAATGAATGAAAGGGCAGTAAAACACCTGGTAATAATTACCTGAAAACTACAAGTTAAAACTCCCTCCCTGGGATTCACTTTTACAGGATGATTACTTATTAGATAAGTCTGGTAGTTCGAAAACTTATGGCCTGAATCTTGCAGGAGAACAAACCTTTCAGTATAAGTTGGATAAGGAGAGAGTTTTATTTTCATGCCAGGAACAGCAGCAGCAATAGGCATTAGGAAGGTGTGCTCCATACGTACAGTAAAAGCATTCTGGAGCCAGCTGATGCAGAATGTCAAGAGCCACTTAACGAAACATCAAATAGGTCACCACCCGCTGTCTTTGGCCACTGCAATGAATCACAGCACTGTATTGAGTCAGCCCAAATCACCATCTAGCCCGATACACCATCTGCAAGCACAGTAATTAAGTACAAGATGCTTTGGGCGAGAGTGTAAGCAACAGGCAAAATATAGCAGGCATTCACCTGTGTTAGCTAATTCCCATTTGAGTCCACTCACACACGGTGACAACCATAATTTAATCATGCAATCTATAAAGCAAATGTTCTTTTCATTTATTTTAAATGTTTTGAAAGGTTTATTTTCCTGGGGTGGGCCTTAGGCTTGTTAGATAAAGAACTGAATTAATCCCTGTCTCGCTGCCTCCATGCACTCAGTATTTCATTGGGCTCTTTCTTACCTCCTCTCAGGGATGGTGGTGAAGCCAGAATCTGTTGCGTCCTCCAAAGCTCCCTGTACTGTCCCCTCTGCCTGGTCCTCTTCCAGACCTTCCAGCTCCTTGCAGGAGGAGGCAGCATCTACAACACCAAAAAGTGCCTTTTCTAGTACATAATAATGTTGCCCAAACACTTTTTTTTGTTGGAAAAAATAAAATAATAGCCAAAGACATCAACTCTATTGTGCAGGGCTTTCTCTGTGATCAGACCTTGGTACAAGGTACAGAGAAATCACAGCTGCAGCCCTCTGGATGCAGGGGATGGATGTTGACAAGGAGCTTTCCCTTAACCAAAAGGACCCCTAGATGTGTCCTCCAGGTTTTATGGCACAGACTGGGCCAGGAGAGCACTGAGAGACAGTTTATCTGGCGGCAGCTGCTAGTTTTGGGGGGCAGGAGAGAGTTATCTTCACCTACCTTTAGACATTGGCAGTGGGACTTACCTGCACATTGTGCTCTTTATTTTCCAGTCAAGAGGGAGAAATCATTTTCAGGAGTTTGTCTAACATTTTATATCTGTCTGCTTCGTGATTCCTCCTCTGGCAGCAGCCCTCTCCCAGCAGTGACTCAGATGCTGATCGCTTTTGCTGAGAGGGCTCCATCTCTGAGATTCCCAAATCTCTGGGCAAACAGAGAGCCCGGATGTACCAGGGAGCAGCTGCCTGAAGCCTCGGCCCATGGGAAAGAGTAAGGAAAATAAAAATCAAGGTGTGTTCTTTAATATGAGCTCTGTGGGGCAGCCAGAGCTGAAAGGCTGTGACCCCCCAGGAGCAGCCCCCAGCAGCCACTAATGAAACCCCACAAGACAACAAGCGAAAAGAGTTCTGTGACAGTGTTTTGACTCAGAGGAAAAGACATTAAATATAGGGACGGTGAAAGGGAAAGGTGTTGCTGTGGGTTCCAGGGTGGAAGCAGCACAGGCAGAGGGCAGGACTCCCTGCCTGTCCCCACGGGAGGACTGGAGCTACCAGCCCCATCCTCTGCAGGAGGAGCCAGGAAGGATGGAGTCCCCAACCAAAGGAAAGCACCGAGAGTCTCCACTTTGCCTTGAGAGGTCTAGCCAGGAGCAGGAAATCCCAAACTGGTCAAAATTATGAAGAAAAAATTAAAAAAAATTTATATTTAGTGGTTAAAAGAGGTGAGGCAGGTTTTAGGGTTTGTTTTCCTTTTAGCTGATTCCAGGTCAGTTTTTCTTTTGATCTCCCCCCATCCCGACTGAGGTAGGCACAGTGAAAACACACTTCAGACTCGCTGACAGATATCTGGTGTGGTTTTGTATGGTTTCCTGAGAATCGGGGGACATTTCTTGTTTTGCAATTTTACAGAAACCCAGAAGTGTGCTTTAAAGACCTAATAAACAGGTAGGTGTTGTGAAAGGTTAGCAAGGGACAAAAAACAATATAGTAGCACTGCCAGGGTCGGCTCCTCTGCTGGCCCCTCGCAGCAAAACTGCTTTGAGGTTAGTGGCAGCTGCAGCGAGGACGCAGTGCCGAGGGATTGTGACACACTGATGAGGCAGATGGCTATGAAGCTGCAAGAAAAATGCGGTTAGTTTTACTAGCACCTGTGGCAAGTTCCTCTCAGAGGTCCTCCCACAAGGCTCGTGTTGTACAAGATGATGCAGAACGAACAGGAGGAGGGAGGTGATAGTGTCATATGTTCCCCCAGGGCTCGCTATTTAAAAAAGAAAGAGCTTTACAGATTTTTTTTTTTTTTTTCTTCTTTCACAGAGGACATTCAGTGGAAACTATTACAGCGGCGTTTCAGGAAGGGGCCAGACAGACTCCATCTGTGTGCTGAGCTCATCCCAATCCCTGGGCCTCGAGGAGGAGAGAGCCAAGGATGAGAGCGGGCTCAAAGCCATGGGGATGGCCATTGAGGGAGGAAGGGGATGATGCTTTTGGCACAGGCAATGACCTCCTGCACATATAGAACTGGGAGTTTAGTGCCTCTGTGCTTGGGTTTTGACGTAGGTACAATGTAAATCCTCAGGAGTGAGGAGGGCTGTTGTGGGGGCTGCTGTCTCTTGATGTGTTTGAGAGATTCTAATAGAAAGTGCTTCTTATGAGATTTCTCTATCAGAAGAAGAATTTAGCATAAGAAAAGATGAAGAAAGATTTAAAGTGCAGAATGGCAGTAAGTAACTCTTATTTTGCCCTCTTCCCCATGCCCACGTGTCCCTGGCTACAGAATTATACAAGCACATGTCTAAGGAAAGCCTTCTTCCGTAAGCGGTCACCTAAGAAGAAAGCAAGAAAGCTAAAGAATCAATGATACTAGAAGATTAACCAACCAAAGCACTGCTCTTCCCCCAACCACAGCACCACACAATGGGTTTTCACTTTCTCCCAATGGCCTTGAAAACATCCTCATCCTGAGGAGCAGACTGTTTCGAGCTGATGTTTCTGTACGTCGTTCTACAGAAAGGTACGCTTTCTGTGCAGAAAAGTGCTCAGAGGGGAAGGACTTCTGGACAACTTCTGACATACCTCTCTCTTGGTAGACGGGTAAGAAGCTGTGATCTCTTACACAAAAACATAGGAAGCAACTCTTGGAAGGACAATGACGTGATAAATAATCTTGTGACTCTTACAAGGACTAGTGTGTAACCTTCAACTCAGTAAATTAGAAATAACTCCAATGCCATTTATTGCTGTACACCCAGCTAGAACCACTGTAAGCACTGAAATAATAGCTGCCAGATGTGAAAACCGGCCAAAAATTATCAGATATGGACAATAGCTCTAGGTTGCCTGCTTTTTGAAGTCCAACTTGATAAACTTTGTACTAATTTTCTGAGTAACAGCCCCATTGGGGCTGGTGGTGACAGGGAAGCAGCAAAGCTTGGCTGAAGAAAGAAGCCTTGAACTCTCCTCACCTTGGCCAATTGGAAATGAAGGTTCCCAAAGTTAGAGGTGATGTCTAAAGAGTGGTCACATTGGCTAGAGTGAGAGGCCTTACTGCCTGACTTGGACCTACCTACACAGGTTGTAGGCTAAAGAGTGTCAGCAGGTCTAAACCATAAAAAAAGAAAATAGTCCATGAGGCAAATTGAAGAGCACAGTGCCAAGACTGCAGTAATGGCTGCCCATACATACCTGTAGTTTAAAGAGAGGGCTGTTTGTTGTAATTCCATTGAAAAAAGCTGTGGTAACTTGAGGGGAAGAATTTTCCTTTCTGGTGAAGTTTATATGGCACCTGACCCACAACTGGTCAAACACAGCAATGTTTTTGGAGCCATGGTGCCAAGTCACAGCATCACTAAGGTGCAAAGCTTTTGTTAGAAATAGATTTCTTTTTTTTTTTTTTTTTTTTAAGAGTGTTTGTTTTCTATTTTTTTCCAGGAAGAGATAGCTGAACCTCAGAACTGATGCACTCCAAACTCTTAAATGCTGGCACTGCTCAATAGCTGCTTGCTCAGTGGAGAATATTCTTCCTTATATAGGCCTTTCAGAAACTAGGTCAGAGGATTAACACGAGTACTGGTTGCTAAAAATCCTCTTTGACAGCCTGCCTTCCTTTATTATTTTCTCACTTTGCCCATCGCAGAGGCCCAATGCCTGCCAGCTTCTCTATTGATTTCTCCCAGGGTGAGCTCTGATGGCCACAGATGGGATCTCTGATCCCCACCACCACCGCACACCCTGCAGACACCCTCGGCCCCTTCGGTGCCGTTGACCCCGGACATCAGTCATCTTCCTAGGAAGGAGAGGTTGGTTTTCAGAGAAACGTGGCAGCACCTCACCAGCCGGAGCCGTTGGTTGATTTGTCAGTGGAAAAATATCTGAAACATCTGAAGACAGACGCCCTGGTGTGTGGAGGGATGGTGTACTCAGGGCACGCTGCCTTCATTTTCCTGAGGTCCTATTCTGAGAAGAGGGCAGCCAGGTTAAATGCCAGGCAGGGTGTTAGATTTTCACACTAACACTTAAAAAGCTCCATCTCCTCATTTGGAGTTTCTAGGAAATATTGCGTGGCAAATAACAACAGTTATTGTGAGGCCTTCTGTGAAATGTTTGCACTGAAACTCCACGGAATATTCTTGCTTCTTTTTTTCCTTTTGTTAACTCTGAAGGATCACACATAATACATTTATGCTGATGGGACATTTCTTACCATGCTGTTTACAGGAGATAGCATCTTTCTGTGAGACATACATATATACATATACATATATTTATATATATTTATATATAAAAGATATACCCACACATATTCATAAATGCAGATCATGAATAAAAGATCTTAAAAATATAATCATACGCCTACTTGTGCAAAATACAAGTGATTTCCTAGCAGCAACAGCACATACTGTTATCAAATATTCACTTTTAATCTGATTCATAACCTGTATGCACATCCATAAAATAAGATTCTGGGTAAGGGTTTTCAAATCTCTAGATGGCCACTTAGCACAGTGAGCTTTGTTCCAGGAATGCTAATTGCAGAACAGCCCCCAAAAATCTGCTCCACCTTCAGCACTTGGAAAATCTGACCACCTGGGAGGGAGCAAAGCCCTCACAATAAGTTCTGCGTTTGCAGCTAATCACGCAGCTTTTAGCTGAAAAATAAATCAGCTGATGTTCTTTGGCCAGTAATATATGCAGAGCTCAGAGGTTTTTTT
Organism: Scolopax mira; assembly: GCA_004320125.1. Classification (NCBI taxonomy): domain Eukaryota; kingdom Metazoa; phylum Chordata; class Aves; order Charadriiformes; family Scolopacidae; genus Scolopax; species Scolopax mira. Next base: position 628,679 of record BJBW01000329.1, on the reverse strand, counting down.
GTTATAGAACCCTTAAACTTTCATCATGCCATGTTTGCTTTGCAGTTGGAATAAAAGGCGCTTGCCTTTCTGCTCTTTCTTCTCCAGATCCATGGTGTAACCAAGTGTACACACAAGTTACCCACTTTTTGTTTGGGCACTGACTATTCAGACACCTGAGCATGGCGGTGATTTGGTTTTTTGCTCTGCTCTAACTCCAAACAGCCAGTCATTTGTATCTGCCCTTGGTTTTGTTGCCTTTGTGAGAGCACCAAAGGAATATCCTCATTTTTACTGCCTCCCATTTAGATGAAAAGTTGGGCTCTTGTGTCAAAGGTGCCATGTGTCTCCATTTTTGCTGTACTGTGAAGTTCCCTGGGCACCCAAACAGGTAACACAATCAGATGGTGTTTATTCAGCATTCAAGATGAAGAAAAAGGCTTCTCTGGAATCCAGGCTACTGCAAAGACTCCCAAATCAATGCTTTATTGAGATGGGAAGTTTGATGAGTTGCCAAAGTGTAGCAAGGAGAGAAACTCTAAAGGCACAGATCATTAAAATACTTCCCCAGGAGAAGAAAAACTTTCCAACCAGGAGCATTAAAGAAAGCTAGAAGTACACGATTACTGTTCCTCCACTTTGATTATGTACCCCACCTGCTCAGGCCTCAGGCACATGAAGCAAGCTCTGATCTGGGATGAATCTGTCCCAGGACAGAGACACCTCTTTGGTTCTCCCTTTCTTTTATTTTTCTGTAAAGCACTTTGAAGCATTCACATAAGTGAATGAACTGATTGCTACAGAAATCAGAGAACTCCTACTCATAAACACACTATGAGAAGAAAGACAAACGTGCTTTTATCACACACTGACAGGGGAGTGGAAGAGCGTATCCATTCTTGTTTTGGATCAGTGGTGATTTCTGCAGGAAGTGTGGGGCTGGTGGCACTCAGCAGCCACAGGCAACTGCTGTCACCTCCCCAGGGCTGCTGCTGAGATCCTGTTACCTGCTGCCACCTGACACCTCAGTGGTTTCTGCTCCCTTCCTAAGCTGCAGGAAGTAATATCAAAATTTATGCTGAGCTGGTAGCACTTTGGGGTGTCTATACCAGTGATGCTCAGCTAAACACCTCCCAGCCTTGCATTGATTATATTTATATACATAGAATGATAGAATCACAGAATGGCTTGGGTTGGAAGGGACCTTAAAGATCATGCAGTTCCAACCACTCTGCCCTGGGCAGGGACACCTCCCACCACACCAGGTT